>WEIV01014475.1:11921-49735 GCA_013390005.1 Calyptomena viridis | reverse complement strand
GGGCATTTGGGCTGGTTACGATGAGATGCCTTTGCCAGTCCTTCCGGCACCTCCCGCTTGCAAACAAAAGGGAAAAAGTTTTCCTTAAAATAGAACTGTAACAGGTTTAAACTGCACAAGCTTGAACTTATCTTTAGGAATATTTTGCAGTATTTCAACAATAATTTTATCTGCATGAATGTGAGATTATGATTCTCTCAGAAGTATGGAGAGATGCTAACTTGGACACGGAGAGCAGGATTTGTCAGAGGTCCTCAATTAATTTTTCTCTTAAAGAAAAAATACAAATGTACCTCTTCAACCAAATATTTTTTATGTGATACATATTTGCTATATATATACTATATTTTACATAGTAAAATATTTGACAAGTTTAGCATTGAATGGAAATCTCAGCTGTACTAGTTGCTTTTCTCTAAGAAATCTATATCTCCCTCAAAGCATAAAGCATTTACCTTTTTATTGATAAGGAACCCCTGGGGCTCACATAAAGGCCAGAAACCCATTCCTGTGTGGCAGTGGGAAAAAAGCCCTGCCTGCGTTTGAATGTATCATCACTCGAGTAGCCACAGATACTTTTTCACTACTAAGTTGTGACTAAGATAGAAAACAGGCAAACTCAAGGTCTATATACGGTGTGTTTCTCTTGAATTAAACCACACCCTGTAACAGCAGTGAGCCCACATGCCCAGAAGATATTTTTTACTGTGGAAAGCAACTGAATCTAGCTCATTTGCTTTAGGCAGAAGACCTGTGGCCTCTAATACAGTGTTAGCATAAATTTGTGGAATATTTTATAATATTTGTGGAATATTTTATAAACACTATAACCCACTACAATAAAATGCTGACATAAGTTGGGCACAAGCTGTACACAAATGGTCTGCATCTCTCATACCTTTGATGTAGTTTAGCATTCATTAAGAATTCACCATGACGAACACTAAACTAGACATTTGAAGTAATACAACTTGTAAGAAAATAATTACATAATCAATGCTACATAGTCGACATCTAATTAGTTATGTTATGCTTTACATAATAAAATTAATCTATTTTCATATCTCTTCATCTCACTATTTCTCCTCAACTGATTTTGGAATTGATATGTGAATTGTTACCTTAAGATGGACAGCTGATGGCATCATGGATCCTGATTTAACTGAGTGAAGATAGTGTTACAGTATAGTAAGTATTAAATGCTTGTGAATCATAGTTTTTAAATGTTAAAAACCAACATTATTGCCACATACGGGGAGCAGATAGGAAGTAAATTTACAGAACCTGAGTGTATAAAATGTGTAAGTATATAAACAGCAGAAGGAATTGCACCCATGTACACAAATAAGTGAAGCAATAGCTGAGAAGATGCGGGTTACTGTTTTGTAAACCTGTCCAAGACAGTATCTACCAGGGAAAGGTGAGAACCTTCCAGGAATGGAAAGAAAAGTCTCCTCCACCCTTCAAATCAAGAGCCTTTCAGACAAATTTGTAGAAAAAAGGAAGCAACAATTATTTATTAAAAAATAGATATAGAATAAAAAAAGGAACAAGCAGTAACACAAAAGTAACAAGAAAAAATCACCCCAACAAACCCTACCCCTGTGTATTTTTCCTCAGTGTGGTCACAGCTGTGGAGGAAACAGGCAGGTCCTGTGGGCTCGTCACACACGCGGGGGTTCCCTCTGTTTGCGGCTGAGACGGGTTAGAGTCACTTGTCCGATACAGGAACAGCGGGAGATGGCGAGGGACAGACGGGCTGGCTCTGAGCAAGGACCGGTGCAGGCAGGGCTCTCTTTCTCTCTCCGGGGTTGCTGCAGAACCCACCTGGACACAGGAGCTGGGCTGGGCAAGGCAGAGGCAGCAGCAGAGGCGATCTGGTCACGGGGAGGCGGTCGAGACCTCTCCACCATTTGCCGAGGCAACAGGGAGAGAGGCGAGGAGAGTGAGGCAGTGCCAGGGCCCTCTCCCAGGGCTTGTTCCCAAAAACCAGCGAGCTGGGCTGGTCACCCACTGAGTTTTTATTGTCTACAGTGAGGGGGGAGAAAAGGCAGGCATATTCCATGCCCCAGCCCTCTTGTCTTTGGCACTCACTGGTGTTGCCCACCTCTCCTCTGTACAGCCATCCCAGAGCAGGAATCTCCCTGTCACCTGACCATCAGGGCCATCAGCTCTCTGGCTGACAACAAAGTCTTCTCCCCATTCCCGCTGAGGAATCCTGTTTTCAGTTTAGTGGGTTACTGTTGTAGTGTTCTATTTATCTGTTTCTATGTTTATATGTTTTAATATGTAGTTCTGTATCCCCAGTTTAACTCCACCCTCACTCCCCCCATTTTCCCCACATATGGACTCAAACCACTCCTATCCCTCCCTAAACCACTCCCACCTCCCCTTCCCATGGGCCATTCCCCAGTTCCCTCCCCGAATCCTGGACCCCTATATAAACCCATGCAAACAGGAAGTCGGGGTCAGACCCTGTCCTGGACCCTCCTGGGTTTGACCTCCTCTGGAGCCTCATGGCAACAGAGGATCAATAAACCATGTATGTTCACCACGAGGGTCTCCATGCAATCCTTTACCCTTCGATGATGCTTTCCTGGATGGACTGAGCTAGCGAAAGACCAAGAACCAACCCAGGCATTGCATCAGGTTACCTTTTCCTTTCCTCAGTTTTGCCAGTGTCTAGTGGTAATAATGGGAAAATTTCACTAAAAGGAGTCTAACCTATAATGCTGCCTTTAAGAAGTACAAAACATAACCACACAACTGTGTATAATTCTGGATAAAGAGGAAATTTTACTTTTATACAAGGCAACAAATGTGATGGGTATCTACCTAATTGTCTGTGTGTGGCAGCACATGAACCTAGTGCAACTAGAGTTGCCTAATTTTATTACATAAATGTGGTAGACCTTTATTGAAACATGTGCTATTTACCTAATAGATGTAGACAGCTGCAATCTCAGTTACTACAAACTCGTATTAGTGTTCTATACTATTATATCTGAATATGAATTAGAGGCCACCCTAAGCCTCACTTTAGCCAACTATTGGCAGCTGATATTCTTTTCTCATTGAGAAGAAAGAATGAATCAGTCTTTTTACTTTTGGAGTAAATTATTTTCCCCTGAACATGAAAAAGACAGATGAAAGCACCTTTGCCACCTTGTATCTCCTATTCTTCTGAAATATCAAATATATTTTCCTTTCTTGCTGCTGCCATTCCATATTAGAGAAGTGAGGTCCCTTTCTTTCTCAACCAAAAGTCATTCTCCAATAAGCAAGTAAAGTTCATTCAATCAGGATAAAGAGCATGCTTGATTTTTTGAAAGATTTTTATTTATTACATTGTTACTGATAATGTTCTAAATTGGGGGGGAAAAAAAAAAGAAATCTAATGAACATAAAGGATTTTATAAGTAGGAGCACTAAGAGAAAATTTGTTTATTAGGGAGGCAACCCAGTCACCTAAACTAGCGTGCCCCACTTTTGCACCTTAAGCCAAATCTAGGGTGTGGTGTATTTTTTGAATAACAAATAACTGATCTAAAAGAGAACTTGGCATTTTTGGTTACTCATTCTAGCTCCAGTGATTGTACAGCTTGCCTTTCTTATAAATTTCTTCCTTGTAAATAAAGAACAAGTGCAAATATATAAAAATAATCTTTCAGTTACATTGTGTTCAATTATTAATGTCTCATCTATTTGCCTGACTTGTATAATGTCCTCACTGAAATATAAGAAGGCAAAGAAAACCTTTCATTTAGGTGATTCTAACAACCTACTATTTACACAATAATCTGAACTACAAGGAATAAATGCCTTCTTTTAATTCAATACTCAAAGTTTAAACCCACAACTGGATTTAGATGCAGGCCAAAAGTTCCTTATTGAACTGAAGAAACTTACCTTTTACATACTTATCTGTGTCTTTTCCTGTGATTACCATTGATCCATTTTATTCATTTATACTGCCAAAATGAGTATATCACCTGTGCTACACACACAAATGAAGAACGAAATTACACATGTATAAAAAGTAATACTATATTCTGATGGCACTTGGAAGAGCAACATCAATGTGAGGTCTTCCCGAAATTTACACAATATCACTGAGTACCAATCTGTTATCTAAATGAAACAACTGAGCAATCTTTGTTCAACACGATCATCCCTTCTCATTAGTTTCTGTTGTATAAAACGTGAGACAGCAATGTTCGGTGCATATGATTTGAGTATCTGATTCTGACATATTGTGTAGAAGTTGTCAAACTGTTACCTTTGTTCATTTTTTCTCAAGTTCTCTTTGTAACTCTGGTTTTTATAGTTCAAGGTAGTTTATTTAGAATTTAAAGCCACAACTATTTAGATTTTCTACAGTGTGTATGAGCTTTTTGTGATCTACTAGTGAGGTACAGTGATTTTTGCTTGGATATTCCCATCCATTTACCCATGTAAGTGTATGAACCCCAAAATGCCAAAATATATTTATTGAGAGGAATTTGTTACTTTTTACTCGTGCACATAAAGTAATACAAACTTAGAATGCTAGAAGATACCACCAGAATAATTTCATTTCCATGTTTACAAGTTAAACCTAAAAACATGACTCTGTTTCCTCTGACATGCAGTTAATATATCCCAAGTATAATCTCAGCTCTACAATTTACCAGCAGCTGTGGTCACTTCAAAGCAAAATAAACAATGTTAGAAGTGCCATATACGAAGTCAAATTTCATAAATGTTGCAGGTGTTGAGACAAGGGTCTAGATAAGTATACAGAACCAAGCAATGAAAATACCTGTTCAGAATTAAGGTTACATCAAAAAACCTCAGATCCGTAAAGACATACTGATAAGAAAGCTATCAAGAATAGAGGGCATTGCACTAAATGACATCAACACTTACATAAGAGATATCTATATTGGATTGATGTTGAATAAGTCTGAGGTTATATACAACAGACATAACCTTTCTACATATTCATTGTCAAAAAATATTTTTCCTGCTCCAGACAAATACATCAAAAATGTTTCACATAGCTCACTTTACTGAATTTCAACAGTGAACAAGATACCTTTACAGCAGAACTGGGCAAAATGTAATTTAACTTTCACCAAAGCCATATACCTTTAGCTTCCATAGAAGAAAATTTGAGATTGTTTATTGCACATCTTCCATCACCTGAAAAACCTTGCAGATCACATCCAGAGAGCTTCTCTTATGAACATATTTGTTTATTCTGTAAGGAAAAGAAATAATTTACAAATCCAAAGGAAAAGGTAAAAAAAGGTTTTTCTTGTCCTTCTTGAGGATAGGGGTGACATTTTCTTTCTTCTAGTTCTTGGGCACTTCTCATTGTTGCTGTGATTGATCGAAGATCGTTGAGAGAGGCCTCACAGCTGCCACCTCCCTCAGCACTTGATGGGTGCATCCCATCAGGGACTATGGCCTTCATTGTTTCCAGTTTGCTTAAGTGTACTTCTTCCACCGACACCAAATCCCTTATAACCTCACCCATGTTGTCATTCTGTGTTCTCTCCAAAAAGCCAGAGAGGTTCTTTAAGTCATAAGAGCATTACATTCAGAGAAGGAAACAGATCATGATTATGTAGTAAAAGCCATGGTAGAAGGAGATAAGGAACAGAGATAGTGATCAATATAATAAAGAGACAGTGGCTGAAGCAAATACTGGAGAGGTTCTGGTTTTTATGGGATTATTGAAGATGACTGTTAGTCCTCCTGCAGGAGGAGGGTTTAGCCTACTGTTCACAGTTTACAGTGATCTACTAGTCCAGGATATAGGACACAATCCTTTACTGAATGGAGAGGTCTGTAGATCCAGAGGACACAGCAGAAAATGCTACTGCTCTGACAAAAGCAGGGAGTCAAAAAAGTGATCAAGCAACAGATCAAGGACCGTTTCTGGAGAAAAGAACAGGATGAAAAGTGAAAAATCTGATGGATAAAGGAAATACAAAACTTACCATGAGGAGAGCACAACTGAGGAGCCCACAAGTCTAGTGAGAGAAAACTGTAATAGTTCAGTGACTGCTGCACAGGTGAATATAGCCTTTCGCATACTGAGCAAGCAGTGAGAAAAAAAAAAAGAGATGAGAAGTAACAAGTGTGGAGATAGTCTGTGAAGAAAAACTGATGTACACAGTAAGACCTCCCAATAAGAAAAAGAAAAAAAAAAAAAAAAAATGGAAAGTGTTGCAATGTACAGNTAGACTGCACTTGCTTTTGCTTCATAGTATTTTTAGTTGATTGTTTTGCTTTAGAACTTGTGCTTAGGCTTTGCCTTATACTGTTTAAATGTATCTTTGCAGACAGACCCTATCACAACTACCAAGAACCCTCACTTGTCACAATTTGTATTAATAAAAAGTATTGTTTTGTAATTGTTAGAGTGATTCTGTTATAAAGGTGCTAACAGTTTTCAACGATGGTGGAATAACACATCAGGAAGGCCGTCTGTTGACTCAGGCCCCTGTGAAACAGCAAGTTGAACACACCCTCTGACAGGTGAATCTGGTTGGTGAAGGTCCCTCCCCCGATATGGGATGCTGACAGACTGGTTGGACATTAAAAGCTTTCGATTTCCTGGCGACTCTGACAGACAAAGAAATTAATAAGGGTTGAGAGACTCCTCCCTTTCAAAGGGTTGGTTAAAATCACCCTCTTTTCATGACAGCAGCAGGCTCTTCTCTCCCAAGGGAACGGCATGAAGCTGTGCCAGGGGAAGTTTAGGTTTGATTTTAGGAAAAGGTTTTTCACTCAGAGAGTGGTTGGACAGTGGAACAGGCTCTCCAAGGAACTAGTCACTGCATCAAGCCTACTAAAGCTGAAAAGTGTTTGAACAACACTCTCAGTAGCTGGCACGCAGGGTTGGAGGCACTGCTGGAGAACATTTTGGTATTGCATGGCAGTTCACAGAAGGAACAGCTCTGAGTGATCAGGAACACACAGCCACCCAGAGGAAATGCAGATGGAATGGATGAATTTTGGTACAGTAGCTGCAAGATGACATCAGGCTCAGCACATAACTAGAGAGGGAGGACGGAGGACATGCAGTTGTGGTGTTAGTCTTCCCAAGTAACAATTATGCATGATTGAGACCTGCTTTTCTGGGAATGGCTGAACACCTGCCTGTTTTCATTGTGTGCACAGCTTTTGCTTTACCTGTTAAACTACCTTTACCTCAACCCAGGAGTTCTGCAACTTTTGCTCTTCCAATTCTCTCTCCCTTGCCCCTGCTAGAGGAATGAGAGAACAGCTGTGTGGTGCTTGGTTGCTGTGTGGGGTTAAACCACAACATTGCCCTATCTTCTGCTGCTGGCACCTGACCACAGTAACAGGTCCCTCTCTGCTTACCAAATCTGCCATGCTTCTGGAAGCTGATGCTCATGGCCAGCTGTTGCTTTGCTGCTCCTCAAAAACACCAGCACTGGAACCTGATCCTGTAGATTCAGGAAGGAGCTGTTGCTGTCCCTCCAGATCAGGTTACAAGGGTTGCAGATGACAACCTTTTCTCCACTCCAAGAAGACCAGGATTTATCACCATGTGAGATGTGCAGACCCATCAATTGTTCTCTTCAGTGAGAAAGTGAGGAAGAAGAGAGACAGGGAAGAGGAAGAGGGAGGGAGGGAAAAGTCATTCCCATGAGCCAGATACTTCCTGATTTTGAGGGTCACCCAAGGGGTCAACTAAAAAATGTCTTCCATGAAGCACATTTCTTCATGCAAGTGTAGCTTTTTCAAGGAGCATCAAGTGCTCTGTTTTCAGATCAGCCAGAGCTGATCTACTCTGAGGGCTGTGACCAGCCACAGCACTCTGGTTATCCCTACAAAGCGGTGTTTGGATTCAAAGAAGCTGTGCTCTAAAGACCCAGTGCCCTGTACCTTAGAAGAGCCACTGTCCTTTCAATGGGATGGCCTGTCATGACTGGGTGGTGAGAGCACTCCCTCCAGCCCCCTTGGCCACAGGTAAGACATTGCAGGGATCAAGCAGTATGTTCATTCTGTCTGTGCACAGGCAGCAGCAGCCTTTATTTGGCACATTCTCCTATGTAAATGCACTGCTCCTCTTTCATTTAGAACCTCATGCACTATTGTAGCTGCAGCAGAATTTCCTGCAGAAGGAGATACTGCCGACAGGACCCTGGGGCTCCGTGAAACCTTAGCCTATGGAAGGTCGTGGGGTCAGGGACAGGTATTATGATCCACTTATTAGTAGGTCTCCCAATAATCTTATGAATACCCGCAGTTGGTTANGAAGCAGGGTCTCAGCTTTTCCAGACACCCAGGTTGCCTCCCCCGGCAGGCTTTCAGGCAAGCCCCCCTCCAGGCAGTTGCAAAATTGTGGTCGATGTGAGGAGGGGAGGGGGGCGAGAGGGCTTCCCAGTGGGAAGGCTTCCTGCCTGTCTCTCTCTTCTTTCTCTCCCCCGCAAATAAAGGCTTTTTGTCAAGGTCCTTTATAGGGCTTTTTTCTTTACTAATGCCTGAGGAACAGCACATAGACTCTCAGGTGTTTTCAGAGATAAAGGGGGCACGGATGCAATGTTGAAGCACAGTTTTTGGGGCCCATACAGAGATAAGAACACTTGGGGACCCATAGAGAATTGTCAGTCCATCACAACAGGCCCCAGGAGAAGGGGCAGAAAGCAACACCCAGGGACAGTTTCAGGGAAAAAGTAATTAATTCCTTTCTCTTGAATAAAGACTTCCTGGAGCCTTGCTAGCACTGCTGTCAGAGCAGCCCCTTGCACAGCTGTGAGAGTCCTGGGGGCCAGGGGCCCTCCTCTTCCGGGCATGCTGAAGTCCCCCATGTGAGCAGTCCCTGCTCTGGCTGGAAGCAGAGGCTCTGCAGTTGCTGCCCTGGGCAGAAGCACCTGCTGCCTGCGCCTCCCTCAGCTCCTCCTGGGGGTGCACCTTCTCTGCAGACAAGGAAACACATGAGGGACAGCCAGTCTTGGCAGCTTGTGAGGTGCTGGGTTGGTCCTCCATACCAGAGTCTGCAGGGCTACTCACAGGGGCTGTACAGGAGGAAGGATTTCCCCCCTGGAAGCCAGTGGAGCTGGCTGCAGGGCTATTGTTCTTCTTCCTAGCACTGCAGGATCTCAGAAGTCTCTGGGCCTCTGTGCTGCATCTGTACATGATGACATTGATAAGACCATAGACCAGTGGTGCTGTATATCCCTTGAGGACAGGTTGAAGCATGTGAAACAAGAGCTTCCCATCCAGTCCGCAGAAGCACAGGACCTCCAGGATGCAGCCCTCTGCATTCTTTGCCAGCCACCATTGGGACTCGTAAATTGCTTCCAGTCTTTGACACAGCCAGGGCAGCATAGGGTCAAGGAGATGCTTTTGTCCTTGGAAAAGTTCTGCCCAGACCTCAGGCAGGAGGCCATGCATGGCCTCTGGCCATAGAGCCCCCTGCTGAGATAGGGAAAGTGTCCTCTGTTGAGAAGATGGCAGGGATGGCACAGGGTGATGGGGACTGTTTTCAGTCATGTGGATGAGAGCTCTTCCTGCCTGGCAGTGGGCCTCTGGTGACTCTCCAGAGGGTATGACAAGACACTCTAGATAGTCATCTTCTTCACGCACAGAAAACCTGACAATCAATATCAATCTGCTGCAGACTGGGCATGCTGGTTTCCTGTCTGTCCAATGCATAATGCATCCCAAGCAGAACCGGTGGCCACAGGGCATCGCATAAGCGGCATCCTCACGAGCATCATGGCAGATGGGGCAGCTCCACTCTGTCTCTATGAGACCGTCTATACTCCATGGAGAGTCCTGTGTCCTGGGAGCCCTCCTTTCTAGGAGATGCCGAGGCCTCCTGGGTGAGTGTTCACAGCTCTGACAAGGAATAGCAGGACTGGGGCCACTATCCTGGGAAGAGGAACTTGTCACCACCACCTCCCCTTGCTCCTCCTGGGGCTGCACTGGATTTGTAGGGAGGATGGGCACAGATGGGTGAAGGACTTGGAGGGCACAGGGGGCAGCTTCTGATGTGCTGGGTTGGTCCTCCATGTCAGAGCCTGCAGGTCTCCTGGCAAGAGTTGGGTGCTGGGTGGGAGTCCCTCCCTGGGAGCTGGTGAAGTGGGAGCTGCTGGAGCAGGAGCTGGCCTCAGGGCTGTTGTCCTTCTTCCCAGCAGCATGCGAGTGAAGCAGCCTCTGGGCCTCCTCGCTGCATTGGCCCACAATGATGTTGACAATGGCATTGACGAGCTGTTCTGTACGTTTGTCAAGGAGAGGTTGCAGCATCTGGACCATGACCTCTGCATCTGGGCCGCAGAGGCACAGGGTGTACAAGATGCTGTTCTCCGCTCTCACTGCCAGCCACCACTGGGACCCAAATATTGCCTCCAGCCTCTGGCGCAGCCATGGCAGCACGGGGTCAAGGAGATGCTCTTCTTTTTGGAAAAGTTCTGCCCAGGCCTTGGGCAGGAGGCCACCCACGGCCTCAGTCCCTGCAGCCCCCTGCTTAGCTGTGGGGAGTGTTCCCTGCAGAGAAAATGGAGGAGACCCTGCAGGGCAATGACATCTGTTTCCATCCAGGAGGCCAAGAGCTCCTTCTGCCTGGCTGCTGCCCTCTGGTGACTTTCCAGGGGGTGTGATGACACACTCTAGATACTTTTGTTCCTGCAGAGAAAACCTGACAGACTCTATCAGCCTTCTGCACAGGGGGCACTCCAGTTTCCTGTCTGCCCAACGCAGGATGCAGCCCATGCAGAATCTGTGGCCACAAGGTATCACGTAAGCAACACCCTCTTGCTCATCGTGGCAGATGGGGCAGCTCCACTCTGTCCCCATGGCTCTGTCTGTTCTCCTTGGCAATTTGAGCAGTCCTGAGAAGCTGCTCCCCATCTCTGACGTTACCAAAGGTTTTCACACACCGCAACAAAACGGAGAAAACACAGTGCCTTGCTGCCCTAAGGAGGGGAGAAAGAAATGTCCAGGTCCCTTGAGAAGGACACTCTCCTGGCCCCGAGGGATCCCCCAAGCCCCAACACCCCAACACTGTTGACCCATGGGACTTTTCCCTGCACAGCTCACCTCTGCTTCTTCAATCACCTGGTGATGCCTGGCTGCCCCTGCCTCTGCAGGGCTGGAGGAACACTGGCAATGACTCCAGGACTGGCACCGGGAGTTGACGATGGCAGGCTTCAGTGCACCACCTGGCACCAGGAGAAGGCTTGCCCAACCCTCCAGATCTTGTGGACACACTTGGCAGGAGTTCAGACCTGAGCCACACTGAGTCAGGTTCTGCCTGTGCCCAACTTAGGTCATTGAGGTGCGTGAAGTCACAATCTACCCCTACTGACATCACATCATTTTCAGGTGATAGTACCCCGTGATCCCCAGCCTTGGGGCACTGGGACCAACACAGCATGTCAGAGGCCACCTCCCATGTGTGTCTTGACTGATACCCAAGCACATTCCAAAACCCAGCCCTGAAGTGGGCTCTTTTTTACACTCATTTTTACATTAACACAGAGGTCTTTTTTGCCCATGCTGATTAAATGAACTATAACTGAAGTTCAGCTTACACCCCACATCAGCAAACAAACAAAGAAAACCCCCTTAAAATGTATGGCATTCCCTTCAGATGGGAATGTGATTCTCATGCAGCAAGGAAATGGACCAGATTTAGGCTGCACTTCAGCTGTTGCTTCCAGCCAGTTTGAATGACAGCTGCTGTCAAGACGGCAGTTCGACACATTCTTTGCCCCTTCATTCCTGGCTGACTGTGACATCTTTTCTTCGTGCTCAAGCAAAGCTTTACCCTGAGTACTGCTCCAGCTGAAGAAAACACTTTTGGTCAGGTTCATGTGGATTCTGCCCCTGCTACAGCTCAGCACAGAGCTGAGCAAGCCCTGCAGGACAGCACAGCAACTGTCAGTGGAAGCCTATATTTATGTTGGCTTAGAGAAACTGTCAAACTGCAGCCCAAGGGCAGATCTGCATCTCCTCGATTATGCACTAAGGCCCTAAAATTCCCATTATTAAATTCACTCTCTCCGCAATCCAGTTACTAATTCTACATATAAAGTGGAGGAGCTCCAGCAGCAGGGTAGAGACCCATCATCTCAGCCTGAAGTCATATGTGGGAGACCCAGTCTTCATCCCCGAGTTCAAACATGGCTGAATAAGAACTAAACTCTAGAGACCCAGATATAACAGGGGCCCATTGCAGGCTTGCATATCTCATTTCTCATTCATTCTGAGGGAAAAAACCCATTACGAAGTCGAAGTTGCAACCCTTTCCTTTCCAGCAAGCACAGTATTCATCTAAGTCAGCAGAGCTAACCCTAAGTGGCAGCAGAATAGACCCTGACAGGTTTCCAATCTTGCCTACAACAGCTGAACCACCCAGCAAAGTTCATGCATTTCAGGTTTTCTCTTGAACTCCTTCTTTCATCTTCATCAAAAAGACACTTTCTGTTCCAGTCCTTAGAAAAAGAAACCTAGTAAAAATTGATGCAACAGTGATTCAACTCTTCTAGAGTTTTCTGCTCCTGTGAATTTTAATAGAATCATTTCCAGATGTTATTTTCTTCAGCAACACGTAAGAAATACAAATCATGCATCTTCACAAAAGCAAGTAAGTTCATAAAAATCTTGAAGCTTAACAGGACTCAGTTTAACACTTGCATACAACAAGAGGAGCTGAGGGCAAAATCGAAGCTGGCTTTGCAAGACGTCCTAGCCACAAACTTAGGTTCTGCACATGAGTATCTGGTGTCACTCCATTCCAGATCCCACAAAAAAATCAGGTTTTACCCCAAAATTTTGTTTACAAGACCCAATTCTACCACAAAAAAAAAAAAAAGCTGGGTGTCTGGGTAATCATATAACTCAGTCTCCAAAGCCGTATGTTTTCACTTTATCCACCTTACGATTGTAAGGCACTGATTGTGCCTATGTTGGCTGCAAAAATCAGATTTGTTAGCTGGTGTGCAACAAGCCAATAATTACACACTTGAGAGAGAGACATTGATTATTTATGTATTTCAGAGTTGCCTAAGCCAGGGTGCTCCACATATCAAGCACACCCCTCCAGATTTTCATCGCCATTATTTATACACAGAAATCCAGTGTTAGTAACTTCCCAAGTACAGCCCCTCTATTAGGATTGGTTAATAATTTCCATACAAATTATGTATCCCACATAACTTCTATGCATGCTTCACCTGGGCAAGGGTCTTTTTGACCTGTAGGCATGACTTTTAGTATTGTATTGAAGATAGTTCAGCTTTAGGATACATGAACCTTGAATTATTTGCCAAGTTGGCAACATATCTTGATTTACTTCATCCTTAGAGCTTGTTAGCTTCCAGGATGTCCCTGATGCTAGCTGCTATCTGTTCCACTGATTAAGTCTACTTTCTTGCTAATTAGATTTGAAAGTATACAATGATCACACATTAAAGAACTTCCTGACTAAAGATAATTTTGATATATTCCACATTTTGCAACGCTTGGAGCCAAGATTTCCTGACATTCAACATCAAAATAAATTACAACCCCAGTGATAATGTTACCTCTTATCAGTTTTCTTCCTTTACTCAGATTTCTTCCCAAGAAGATAAATCAGAAAAACAAAAACAACCGCCCTTCCAAGATGATGAACTTCCTTGGTAGTCAGTGGTTTTTACTGGCAATGACTTTTTATTTTCTCAAAGGGCTTCTCTCTTTGCAGGTTCTACTTCAAATGCTAATGCACATCAGAAGGGTAAAATACAGAAGTAACAGTATTCTCTCCTGGAAGGTTGGGTCACATTAATTGATTTTTAAAATAGTTTCTTTTTGAGTAGGGTCAGTTAAGTAAGCCGTCTGAACTTGTTCTATAGAAATATTTACTGTCCTATGTGAGCCTATAAACAGAAGTAGTGAAATAAAAATCTCTGTCATGTGGCCAAATCACTTGAACTAGCATCAAATTCTGAAACTTGATGACAGGTTTCACCATGAAAAAGAGGAAAATCCACCAGTCGTGTATTTGAGGCTCAGATGGTAATCAGAAATCTCTGTAGGCAGCTTTAGGCAAATTTAAAATCAAAACTGAGAAGTTGTGATTAGAAGAAAGTTCTTGAGGAGGGGAGTGGGGTTGCAGGGGTCCATCAAAAGCTAATAAATGTGCACAGGACCAAGGAATTTTTTGCAGAATGCAACTTTCCCTTTATAGTGAGGAAAATGAGCACTTTTCACATCCATCACAGAACTGTGGATAAGCAAAACACTTCATTTTGTTATTTTTCTTAGGTGAATTTGATAAAACAGTCCCTGACACACCCAGAGAGAGTCAACTCTGCTCTGGAATACAGACTGCCATTATCTCCCTTAGTGGGATGTGCCGCCTTGGGGCATCAGGCTTATGACTTGGAACAGTCTTGATCAACTAACGTTGTCTTTTCCCATTTCTTCCTACTTTTAATCAAGAATATCCAGTAGAACAGTGTGTGAGGAGAGGACATAGTTTGTTTTTGTTTCATGAGCAAGCACCTCATTAAGCTACACAGATATTTTTTTTCTTACAGTCGCTTATTTCAAAGAGGAAGATCGGCAGTTATGTAGTTCTAAATTTGAAGAACTCCATTCCTTCATCCACTGCAACAGCTTCAAATCTATTGCACTTTCCTCCATATTAGATCATTTGAACTGACTTGTGGTTCCTGACCTACATCTTACTTGTTCCTCCCCTAATGTTCCCCTTGCAAGTACAAATTATGGAAGGTTTCATGAAAGACAAACCCTTGGTTAAGGGTTGTGTTTTTGTACCAAGATTAAAAAAGGAATTAAAAAATTATCCTTGGTACCTACAGGAAGCTTGAGGAAAAAATTAGAGAGGAAAAACAGCTGACTTGCAATCAGGATATTTTACTACATTTGCATGTGTCATAGTTGCAGGATCTGGGGCTGGTTTATCACTATGAGGGTATAACCAAAACCTGTGTATTCCATACCCTCTATTGTAGTGGTGCATGTTTTGAGTTCATTTCTATAATATATAATTCTGTTACCTTCATATTGGACTGTTCTGTTACCCCCTGTTCCCTGCACAATTGGTTTGTTCTGAAGTTTGTATTCTCCCCTCAAATGTATCCCTTATCCTTACCCCTTCCACCTTACTCCATATATGTAACCCAATCCATCCCACTCCCCAGAATATTCTGTTACTCGGTTGGCTATTGGCTTGCCTAGTAGGCCTCTGGTTTCTAGGGATGTAACCCCTTCCCTAACCACTCCTACCCTTCTCTCCCATTGGTTATTCCCTCACTCCTCCCATGGTTTCAACCCCCCTTGATAAGCGGATGCACAAGAAGTGCTCTTGGCTCTTTTTGGTTGCTCCCTTTGGGATTAGAAGGCTCTGTNCTGGCATTCCCACCTGAACCTGCGGATATATAATCTTTGGGGCTTGGGGTACCACCTCATTGAACCCAGAGTGGGAACAGAACTCCAGCAGGACTGTGACTGCTGCTCTTGAGGAGGCTGCTACCATTTCTTCAACAGAACTGCTATCTTCAACAGCACCATCATCCTGATTACCAGGTTTTTCCTTTCCTTCTGCTCTGCACCCAGGGGCATCGTGCAGTCCTCGGGCAGGGGCTCACAAGCACCATCCTGTTCTTGCCCTGGAGGGGCTGGGTTGTACTTTGTTCTTGTGGGTCAAACCAGTTTTTTTATCTTGTGTCATTGTATGTATTGTGATCTTTTTAGTAAACTTGTAGCTCCGATTTGGGTTCATTTTTCCCACTGTTTTACTTTCAAACCAGCACAGTATGCTAAGTAGAATTGAAGTATTATGTATTTGTAGTATTTTAATACTTTTTAGTCTCTGAAATACCATCAGTATGCTTTGATTTCCAATAGAAAGTCTTAAACATTCAGCTGAGCTTATAAAGTGAAGTTACTGACATTGAATAACAAGTACTTTGTACTGTGTCTTGTTAAACAAGCCCTATTATTCCTGCCCTTGTTACAGGATGCTCAACTTTTACATTGTGTGCAAAGTACTGTGTGTAAACAAATCCTAACACTGTGGTGCTGACACATATGTTGAAACAGAATATACTTATTATATGGCAGCAAATGGTAAAGTTTGTCTGTATTTCAGAATGAAAGGCTAGGCATCATTGTTCTTGACTTCTGTGAAAAAAAACGACATGGCTCAGGCCTGTTGCCTCTAAAATTGTTTAGATCTGAGATTTCTGAACATTTCAGGGCCTACAACTGGTTTTGTGATGTGAAATGATTTTTTTTTCCCCAGGTTATTAAACAGAGCTCTGAATCAGGCATCTCTTGTAATGTTTGCTGTTCTCCTGACCTTGAAAAAGGATCTGTGCTCCCATGAGCAACATCTTGAAGGATGATTTGCAATCGTGGAATCAACTAGGAAAACATTTTATTGACTTCACTTACCTGGTTTGAAAGCTCAGCCTTAGGAAAAAACAGTTTCAGCTTCCTTTGTTAGTGTGCAGTTCCTCCCAGCTGAGTCATAAAACACAGGCTGGCTTTTAGGAATCTTTTTTCTCCTCTTGTTAGCCTGCAGGTTATTTTGAGATCATTCAGAGAAACAACCAATTTACCCCGCCCCCATCCCATTTTTATTTTTAAATATTTTCTCCTATGCAAGTCTGTCAGAATCTTAGAATTGTATTCTTCTTGTGGCTAATTATAGGTGTCTGATTGAGCAGTAAATGTGACCTTGAACTATCAACTTTCCTTTGTTGAAGCAGAGCATTGGCATGGAGAGAACTCCACTGTGTGTTGTGCATTTTGGTGATAAGGATTGTGCCAGAATAGCTACCCCTTACCTGTTTTATTTGATATGGAAGTCAGTGGTTCTACCCTTTATTTCCCATCAGTACTCAGTTATAATTTGTATTAATAGGGTATTTTTTTCATACACATAGTAACAATAAATAAAAATTAAATTTGTCTTTTTGGTGTGGTGGGGTTTGGTGTCTTATTTTTTATTCTTTTTCTTTGTTGCTCTTAAATATTTCACACTATTAATAGGGGATACTGTCGCAGTCGGGATGGCCAGAGCGACATTGATCACACGTGTGCTGCGTGTTCAGGGGTGCCGAAATGTAACAATTTATTGTTTACAGAATAGACATTTATACACACCAGAAGGTTTGCATATTCTAACATAATTGGTAGAAAGTTATCTAACTACTTTACCATTGGCTAAAGGCACAACACTTGCTCTCTGCTCATCTCAGCTGTCCCTTCTCTCTCCAGGCATGCAGAATTTTATGCCTATCCATGACAGGATACAGTAGAATTAAAATAAATCCTTACCTACAATATGGAAGTTATAAATTTGGAAGGCATTTGTCCTGTCCTCTTCTATGTCATTGCTTTGTATGAAGTGTCTGTTGCCAGGGGTCCTTATTTCACTGTTTTTGTAAATTCAATTGCATAGCTCACATGTGAGAAGGAGAGAAGTAATTAAAATTAATTAATAAACAAGCTGCTTTCAATCCTCAGCACTGTCTTTTTATGAGGGAGAGAAAAACTGCTTTCAAAGCCAGAGGTGGGGGAATGATGCTTCCAAACTTTGGAATGGTTGTGATTTTTCTGTTTTCCTCAGCCTGCCTTCCTGTAGCCTGTCCACCACCTGATCTATTTGGTCTCTGTCTCAGAGCTCCCATTTTTGATGGAACTTGCCCATTTGGACTCACTGGTTTCCTCTTACCTTTACCTTTTGAGTTGTCCCACAAACTCTTCGAACTTCGTTTGCATTGTTTCTCTACATCAGTAATAGGCAGTTCTCTGTGGTGCACAGCTGTGTCCAGGGAAGCTCCCAGAGTTGTGTCACAGGCACAAATGGCTTCTTGGAGATGGCAGACCATTGCTGCAGCAGGTTGATGTGCAGCTGATTTGTTGCTTGGCTTTGCCCACTTTATTTCATCAATCCTAAAGTTTGGAGGCCCATTTTCCACCTTAATTTGTGGCAAACTTGTGAGGAAGAAGCTATACGGATGTGTTTCCTGTGCTTTTGTCCCCTAAATGTCATTGAAGTGATGACTTTGCTTTGTTGCTACTCTTTGGGACTGAGGCAGATCCTAGCTGAAAGAAGCATTCTTTGTTTTCCTCCCATCCTGGTTCCTTCTTAGAGTTCAGCTTGGCATGGGGGGTATATGGGTTTGGTATGTTTTCTGAGTTACTCTTGGATCCTTTGAACAGTAGGTTATGAATGAGGCAGGGACTTCGTGCTGCTTGGTGACAGAGGAGAACTTTCCCTGCTCTTTTTTGGCGTTAGCTGTGGAGAAGATTTGGTTGCTATGCATGAATTGACAAGCCAAGGTAGAGCAACTGCTATTGTGATGTCAGCAGAATGTTGCCACATCACAGTGTTGTCAGTGGGAGGTTGTCCTGGGGCAATCCTCAGTGTCCAGAGCAGCTATTTGGTGTGCTCATTGCATGAGGATCCTCCTGATCAAGGCATTCTCTGCCAACAGCTTGCACCTTGACGGGGGTGTACTTTTTTATTCCCCTTGGTGTTGTACAGTCTGCAGACTCGTGCAGCACTGCTCTAATGATGGAGCGAGTCTGTGCTGCAATTTGCAGTGCTTTTTCTTTGGCTTATTCTGGCTATTTTCTGAGCCATCTGGCATGTAAGTAGAGGGTTTTCCTAGGGGCAGCATATTGAAATAAAAATGCCATGAAGATGGCATTAGTTTGGTAAAGCTCCTGTCAAGAGGTTCAGCTCAAAAGGGAGTGTCTCTAACCAGTGGGGTGTGGGCAGCATTTGGAAGGTAACCTGAAGGGTTGCCTTTGCTCCATGGGATGTTGTGTGGCAGTGGAGTCTGTAATTTCCTCCATTTGTTGGTTCAACTAAGACAACTTCCAAAATGTTGACTGGGAGGGCTTTGCAGGAGACCTTCTAAAAATGATGCAGTTCTTTTCAGAACTGAGGGAAAGCATCTTTCTTTCTGACTTCCATCATTCAAAGATTTGACTGTCTAACTTGATGTTTATTGTGTACTAGAATAGCAATTCCCTTTGTGATGAAATCTTAGGATCCTTAGGTTGGGAAACACATCTGAGATACAAACTTCTGAGTTGCAGTTACTGTGTGCTCCTGAATGCAGGAGCTGTTCCTGTGCTTGTCAGAATAGAACTGCCATAGAACAGGCTAAAGGGAATGTTGGGGAAGCTTTTCTGGGGAAACATTTTCAGCAAGCTCATGGAAATACCTGCATGGAGTTTATTAAAAAATAAGGAAAGAGAGGAGAAAAAAGTCTGCTTTAGTTTCTGCTGGGTGGATTCATTGACTATGAAAGACCAGCTTTCTTTTTCCTGACCAAGTTTCTACTTATTGAGTGGCAAAAGAGGGAGAAAGGTAGACACAACCTAGTGTTTTGTCCTGTTGTCTTACTTGCTGTGTGACAGAAGAGTTGTTCCTGGGGGGATGTTATGCAAGAAAAATGGCTTGGTTTGGGGTCGATCTTTCAGTAGGATTCCCCGCCAGAGACAGTTTAGTAACAGCCTCTGGTTCCTTTTCCCTTGCCTGTTGCAGGTCACATTGCCCGTGGATGGAGAGAAGCCCGTCTTTCAGTGAGTGGGAAAGGAACCTTTGACCTTTGTAGCACTTGAGAATTGTGGAGCAAGCTGTGAGCTTGGCCTGTTGCAGTAGAGTGCCAGCCTGACAGGCTGAAGGAAACCCCACGACAGTATCTCTGCTGCTACTGCCAGATCTCTGTCTGTTTTCTACTTTTCCATATCAGAGCTCCCAAAGAGATGAAAGTCAGCTTTGCAGCTGGAAGTTGTTTCATGCTTTTCACCATGGTGGACTTTCTAGTGCACAAGAACATACAGTACTATCTAAATTAGTCCCTTTTGATTTAGTTTTAACAAACGTTATGTTATCTCCTTAGTCCAGCTTTGTCTAGCACTGATGATAAAGAAAGTTCCCTGTGCCTCATGCTGCTGTCTGTCTACAGAGCGCAAACCCAACATCAGAGCCTCCTCTGGCTGCCTGTCTTCCTGAAGAAGAGGCTAAAGAGGAGGAAGATGCCTGCACCAAACCTGCACCTATTGCCACATCATGGCCTGAGCATCCTGAATCAGTAAGTGGCAGCTTTGGTTAGCACTGTCCCTGGTACAAAGCAGAGCTGCAAGTTTCTGACCAGACAGCACTTGCCATTGGTGGCTGAAGATACTGAGGGCTGGAGTCCTGTCATGACATAGTGCTTCCCCTCAGACACTGCCCCCTGGAAAACGGGTTTTGAACTTTGATGTTTAGGCATCAGTTTCCTGTTATTCTGACAGGGGCTGTGAATTTGTTTTAGGATTAGAGAAGAGGTAGCATTATCCTGTCTTTTACAAAGATACTTTTGTAAAAGTGAGGTCCTCTGTGCACAGGGTCTGTGCAGGCACCCTGTCACCAGGAAGGAGAGTGGTCCAAAGATGAAGTTCACTCCCTTGTGGGGTATGTTAGAGACACTATCCCCAGGAGGGAGCCGGCCATCTCCAGGGACTATCTAAGTAGCTAAATGAAGAGCTCCAATACAGCTGGGTATAGGGCTGAATATAAATAACTTAATGATAAGTTACTACTTGTTCCTCATGCTGCTGTCTGTCTGCAGAGCACAAGCCCAGCATCAGAAGCTCCTCTGTCTCCTTCTGCTCCTGAGAAAGAGGCTAAAGAGGAGAAAGATGCCAATGAAGCTGCACCTGTTGTCACCCCCTGCCCTGAAGAACCCACATCAGTAAGTGCCAGCTTTGGTTAGCACTGTCTTTGATGTAACTCTTTTAGCAGTGTAAACCCAGCCTTTGTTTTTGCCCATTGAGTTTGGGAAGTGAGCAGGAAAGCCAGACAGGTGAAAAGCCCTGGATGTAGCTGCCATCATCTTCCTGAGGGCTTGCATTGGAAATGTAGTCTCAGGGGCATCTCTGTCAGCCACCTATCCAATACAACCTAATTTCTTGTCCCAGAGCTCCATCTCCTCTGTCATGGAAGCTGCTGCTGCAGCAGCAGGGTGTGAAAAAGCCACCACTCCACAACCTGTAAACTCAAGCACAAGCTCTTCATCCAGCTCGGACATGAGCAGCTCCTCGAGCAGGGCCAAGCAGCTGCGAGGGAAGATGGAGGAGGAGTGCCTGGACATACTGAGTAGGTTTTGTGTATTCCTTGTCTGCTTGAGCAGTGCAATGTATGTGTGTGTCAGCATGAGCTGTACCCAATGTTCCTCAGTTGAGTGGGAGACATTTAGGACTCCCTCCACAAACTGGTGGTGTGCTTGGTGGAAGGGAGAGAGCACTGGGGTGTTGGTCCTGCCTCTGAGGCTTGGGTTGGGTTTGCCTCAGCTTCCTTTTGCAAAAGGCAAAAGCAGGGGTTGTTTCTGGTTGAGCAGGATGACCTAGTGAATGGCTGGGCTTCTAGGAACTCTCTTGATCCAGCTATTATGGCAAGGTCAGGTTCAGAACTGAGCCTGGTTCCTAAATGATGAAAATCTTGAAGTCCCATCATGATTGATTATAACATGAGCTGCTGCTCTTGAAAAGCATAAAGGCATTCTTTAGACCAGCTGCTGAAAGGTGGAGAAGATCTCCTCCTCTCCTGCAAGCACTTGGCGGCATTCTTCCTCTTCTGAAATGGGCACCTGTTGATAAAAATTGATTCCAGAACCCAAGATGCACGTAATGTTTGGAAGTATTAAAGCAGTTGTTGAATCTCACAGAGTGTTTCTTTCCAAGAAAAGAGAGGTTCTGTTGTTTCAGCTCTTCTTAGTAGACAACAGTCTCTTGTCTTGGTACCTGTTTTTTTCTGATCTTGTTTTCCTCTGACTGTTTCTCCATGTGCTTACTTTCCTTTCAAGGTAACTCTCCAGAGGACTGTAGAAAACGAGGCTTTGTGCAGGCCATCTGTTCTATGGAGCTGCCTGTTGTGATGCTGTTGCTGTTATTGTTCTCTGACTGATTGAGTCCAAAGGGCTGAGAGTCTTAGACAGTGGAGCTGCATTTCTCATGCCTGGACGGCAGGATCTCTGTTTTGTAGTGAACATCTTTCTTTTCATTTCCTCCAGAGATCATGGTGAGCGAGGGAGATGCAGTGAATAAATACACGGAATTGGAAAATATTGGCAAAGGGTGAGTGCAACCACAGTTCCTTCTACAAAAGCATGGGCTGGGTATTTTGCTGGTGTCGTGTATCCAGTGTGACATCACGCAAGTTCCAGACTTGTTCAGACACTGGGTTTAGACTCTCCTGTCACTCAGTACTGGTCTGAATTTGTAACTGTGTTTGGAAGGCGTGGTTAAAGATATCCAGATGCTGGCAATGTATTGCCTGCAGCAAGGAGCAGGACCTGGAAGATCTCTTGCCTCTCCAGTGAGTGACATCTGCTTGCTTCTTTCTTCAAGAGAAATCATTTTTGCCTGTCTCAAGAAAACATGACCCTGGGAATGAAAGGAGGAGAAACTTTATTACCTGAAAGAGTAAATTGCCACCAGATAGCTGTCAGAGAGCAGTTCTCAGTAACATTCCTTTCAGTCTTGTGCTGAAAACAATATTCGTTGGTCAGGATTATAACCAAGCCTACTTTGGAAACTGAAAGCCTCTAGAGGTGAAGGAAGAAGCTCTCTTGCCTAGCTGAGGCAGTAAAAGGCAAAGCTTCAGGAATAGACCCCATGCTGATGCACTCCAGAGAAAAATGTATGGCAGACCCCTTGTGGATCCTTCAGGTTTTAGGTGTCCACTTCATATAATTCATCAAACTATTTGAAACCCAACTTGGCTGACTGTAAATTTGATTGATTTGCAATATTTCTGATATGAGGAGTCAAAAGTAAAAGAACACAGTGGAAAAGCAGGGTCGTTCCTGTGTCTGCACCGAACACAAACAGTTTTGAGTATTTCTCCATTTGTGTGTGAAACAATGCAAGTCTTAAGCTGCTCTAGCCATGGCCTTGCAGGATGGCTGGAGACTGGTTTTCTTGCATGCTGGAGAAAGGTTTGTGTAGATCCTTTCCTCAAATGGCTGTCACATGTGTTCAGGCTTCTCTGAATATCTGCCAAACTCAGGCAGTCAGATTCAAATGAGAGGTGTAAGAAGGCCCAACTGGAAGTTGTGTGCCTGGAGAAATCACACACGTGCATAGTGATAAAAAGAAAAAGGCAGAAAAAGCCACCAAACCATAATGTGTCCTGTGCATTTGAGATTTGCATGAGCCCTTTTTCTCCATGGTGGATTGACCTAAGTTTTCTCTTGGACATGGTAAAGGGCTGGTGGGGTGGTGTGCTGCTGCTGAAGTGTCCATGAAGGCGGGTGTTTCGGAAATAGTCCAGACAGCAGAGATCTCCTGTCTGGGCTGGCTTGCACTCCCAGGGACTAAAGGGCTTCTCTTTTCTTGGCTGCTGTTTTGTTTCTAGAGGTTTCGGCACTGTGTGTGTGGCGCTCGACACTGCCACAGGAGAAGAGGTAAGGGCCAACAATGCTCACAGGTGTTGCAACTCTTGACTGTTTTCCCCTCTGGTGCAAGTGGTGACTGGAGCTTTGGGTCACCAGTACATCTTTGCTACAAAGGCAAATGACGCGCAGCCTAGTGTCAGCTTGCAAAACAGAGTTGGGACAGACTTTGTCCTCCTCAGCTACAGAAGGAACACTCCGTTGTGTAATCAGGAATATCCATGGTTGCTGAGGTAATGACAAAGGCCCCTAGAACTGGCAAAGGTTTCCCACCAGCTTTGGTCTATTTTCACAGGGACAAAATGGCTTCCTGCTTGCAGAAGGTGTGTGAATGCTAATGGTAATGGTAGACTCAGGCCTTTGGAAAAGAATGTGGGTGCATGGGGTGTTGTTAGAGCTTTGCAGCTGACAGTTGAGCAACTGCTTTTCCAGGGTTTACAAGTCAAAACATCTGTGGCCCTGTGTCCTGTAAGTGGCCCCCAAGTGAGTGGAGAAAGAAGCTGTTGTGCTGTCAGTTAGGAATTACTGTGGTGTCCAGTCCCAAGGCAGTGTGGGGCAGCCTGGCTTCATCATTCTAAAATCACTCTGTTGTGGTCTCATTCTACAGACTTGTCAAATTCATGGTTTTCAGTGTCATTTCAGGTGGCCATAAAGAAAATTAATCTACAGCGACGGAGCAGCAAGGAACTAAGTGTTAATGAAATCCTGGTCATGAAGAACAATAAAAATGCCAACCTTGTTAAGTATTTAGACAGGTGAGTGGTTCTGGTATTATCCTGCAAATGTTCATTCACATACTGCAAGACAAAGGTTAGAAACTTCCTTTGGTGACTGACAGAAAACAGGGCTGGTAATTCTTATTTCTCTCCTGATCTGCAATATATTGGGAGGGGAGTGTGTTTGGCCTCATTGATGTTTCCTGGCACACCTAGTTTGAAGGCTGTTTTCAAAACCTGACTTGGCCCTATCTTGGCCAAAAGTCTGAAAGTTCCTTTCCTCTGTGTTGTTTCGGGAGTTTGATAGTTTTGACGTGTCTTAAGTGCTGATAAAGCATTGTCGAAATGATTTCCCTTGGGCTGTTTCCACTGTTTTGCATTGCTGTGGATGTAAGGCTCTTGTTTCCACAATCACATAATGTACCATGTTTTTTCTCTTGGCCATTCCTAAACTGCCTTTGTCACGTTTTTGCCATCTAAGACACATTCTTTTCCATGGATATACCTTTGCCTTTTAGACTGCACAGATTCCAAGTGTTGTAGAGCCTAGCAAATGTCTTCTGATTTTATTCCTTCTTCCTTTAAAAGGGACATGGAAAGAAAAATCCATAAGATCATGTAGCTGTGCACATTTATCTGCAGCCTGTTGTTTTGTTCTTTCAGCTTCCTTGTGGATGAAGAACTCTGGCTGGTGATGGAATACATGGACGGAGGTACTTTAAATGATGTTATTCGGGAGACACATATGGCTGAAGGAGAGATAGCAGCTGTCTGTCGGGAGGTAAGAGATCCCACTGGTGCTTCCAATGGCTTGGACAGGATAGTCCTTCCAAAGAGGTGGTAAGAAGAGGCATGATTTCATGTTCTGAACTTTGTTTCTGTGTTGCTGTTGTCAAAGAATCATAGAATCATGAAATCATCAAGGTTGGAAGAGACCTTAGAGATCATCTAGTCCAACCTATAACACTACATCAACATCAATGTCATCATCAATATCAACCATCAATCCTTCATCTAAACCATGGCACTAAGTGCCTCATCAAGTTTTCTCTTAAATACTTCCAGGGACAGTGACTCCACCACCTCCTCATTCCTCATTGGCAGCCCATTCCAATAGCGAATCACCTTTCAGTGAAAAAGTTTTTGCTAACATCCAGCCTAAACCTCCCCTGATGGAGCTTGAGACTGTGTCCTCTTGTTCTGTCACTGGTTGCCTGAGAGAAGAGTCCAACACCTGCCAGACTACAAACCCCTTTCGGGTAGTTGTAGAGAGCAATAAGGCCTCCCCTGAGCCTTCTCTTCTCCAGGCTAAACAGCCCCAGCTCTCTCAGCCTCTCTCCATAGTGCTTGTGCTCCAGCCCCTTTACCATCCTTGTCACTCTTCTCTGGACATGCCCAAGCACCTCAACATCTTTCCTAAACTGAGGGGCCCAGAACTGGACACAGCAATCAAGGCGTGGCCTCACCAGTGCCGAGTACAGGGGAAGGATAACTGCTGGACACACTATTCCTGACACAGGCCAAGATACCATCAGCCTTTTTGGACACCTGTGCACACTGTTGGCTCATATTAAGTTTCCTATCTATCAGTACACCCAAATCCCTTTCTGTCTGACCACTCTCCAGCCACTCTGTCCCCAGGTGATCAGCCCATCTCTCCAGTCTGTCAAGGTCCCTCTGTAGGGCCCTCCTACCCTCTAACAGATTGACACTTGCTCCCAGCTTGGTGTCATCTGCAAACTTGCTAATAGTGGACTCAATTCCTTCATTGAGATCATCAATAAAGATGTTAAACAAAACCGGGCCCCACACTGATCCCTGGGGGACACCACTAGTGACTGGCCGCCAACTGGATGTGACATCATTCACCACCACTCTCTGGGCTTGGCCATCCAAGCAGTTCCTAACCCAGCACAGGATGTTCACGTCCAAGCCACACGTTGTCACCTTCTCAAGGAGTTTATTATGGGGGTCAGTATTGAAGGCTTTACCTAAGTCCAGGTAAAGCACATCCACAGCCTTCCTCCCATCTACCAGGCAAGTCATAAAAGGAGACCAGGTTGGTCAGGCAGGACCTACCACTCCTAAATCCATGCTGGCTGGACGTGATCTTCTGGTCATCCTGCAGGTGCTACATGATTGCAGCCAGGATTATCTGCTCTATAACTTTACCTGGAACCGAAGTCAGGCTGACAGGTCTGTAGTTTCCAGGATCCTCCTTCTGGCCCTTCTTGTGGATGGGGATCACATTAGCCAACTTCCAGTCATCTGGAACCACACCAGTGAGCCAAGATTGCTGGTAGATGATGGAAAGCAGCTTAGCTGACTCTTCAGCCAGCTCTCTCATCACTCTAGGATCTTAGACTATGGTCCCATAGACTTGTGAAGGTCTACGTGTCTTAGCAGGTCTCTAACTTCTTCCTCTTGAGTTACAGGAGAACTATGTTGTGCTCTGACCCCATCCAGCATTTCAGGCCAGTTGTCCTGTAGATGGTCAACCTCACTGTCAAAAATGGAAGCAAAGAAAGTACTTCTGCCTTTTCCTCATCTGTAGTTACTATATTCCCCTCCATATCCAATAAAGATTGGAGGTTGTTGCTGCCCTTCTTTTTGCCATTAACATATTTGCAGAAACATTTCCTATTATCCTTAACAGAAATGGCCAGTCTGAGCTCCAGCTGGGCTTTTACCTCCCTAATTTTCTTCCTACATGACCTAACAATATCCTTAAACACAACATGATTTACATCCCTCCTTTTCCAAAGGCGATACACCCTCTTTTTTTCCCCTTAGCTCCTTCAGAAGCTCCTTACTCATCAAGGCTGGTCTTCTACCCCTACAGCTTGTCTTTTGGCACTTCGGGACAGCCTGCTTCTGTGCCTTCAAGATTTCATTCTTAAAGTACATCTAGCCTTCCTGAACACCCTTACCTTTAAGGGCTATCTCCCAGAGCACTCTCCTAATTAATTCTTTAAATAATCCGAAGTCTGCTCACTGAAAGTCAAGTGTGGAGGTTTTGTTCATGTCCTTCCTTGTTTCACTGTTAATTAAAAACTCTATAATCTTGTGATCACTGCACTCCAGTCAGCCTCCAACCACAACATCACCAATCAGCCGTTTTCTATTCATGAGCAGCAGGTCAAGTGCAGCCTCACCTCTGGTAGGTTCTCTCAGCAACTGTGATAAAAAGCATTCCTCAATACACTCTAAGAACCTTCTGGACTGCCTCCTCTCTGCTGTGTTAAGTTCCCAGCAGATGTCTGGGAGATTAAAGTCTCCTAGAAGAATAAGGGCAGCCCAATCTTGAGACAACCTTCATCTGCTTAAAGAACAATAGATCCACCTCTTCCTCCTTGTCGGGCGGTCTATGACAGACTCCAACCAAGATGCCTGCCCTTCTAACTCTTACCCGTAGGGACTCCACCTATGACATGGAGAAGAAAGAAGATTTGAAGTGAACCCCTGTCCATGTGAACTTCTGCTCTGTCTGTATACTCTTGTGTCCTGTTGTACTCTTGCCCTGTTTTGCCCTTTTATTTCCCATTCTCCACTTTGCCTCTCTAATCACTTGCCTGGAGCCTGTCTGCACTGAATTCTTTTCCTGTGAGAGAAAAGGTGGTGGAGGCATCAGAATTTTAAAGAAATAGCTAAGAAAAATAGAAACTCCTTGGACACACAGTGCTCAGCTTCAGAGGAGAGCATTTCACACAAAATGATGTTTGCAAAAGCATTGTTTGCTTTCTACATGGACAGAGCAAAGGCCCTGCAGCAGCCATCCTTCTGTCTGGGTTTTCAGGGGACAGACTTGGAGAACTACTGCTGTTTCTCTTCCAAATGTTAGTCCACCTTCACTCAAAAGACACTGCTCTCCTAGTGTTGGAGCAGCAAGCTCTTGGCCTTGACAGCATCTTCCTGTGCCACTGCTCCCCATTTCCCTAGCAAGTAAATAATTTCAAACCATTTCCTCTCCTGTGGGATGAAATCAGGAAAGGATTTTTTACCATCCTGTTTTTTTTTTCTCTCTCAGTGTCTGCAAGGCCTGGATTTCCTTCATACAAATCAAGTGATGCACAGAGACATCAAGAGCCACAACATTCTGCTGGGAATGGATGGATCTGTGAAGTTGGGTGAGTGCTCTTGGCCACTTGCACTTGGCAAAGTGCAGCGTTGGTGGGCTGTGGTGTGGGACTGCTTTGGAGTGCCTAAAAGTAGTGCTTGTGGGAGTGCAAAGACCCCTGCCACAAGCTGAGAGCAGAGATGCAAGGTGCAGGAGGTATGGTGAGGAATAAGGTGTCAAGAGTGGCTTTGGTTTGTGTGTGTCCCTTCCAGAGGGAGGAGGTTGCAAGCTAAATCTTCCAGTCCACAAAGCCACAGCATGAAATGTATGTTTTTTAAGTGGCCAATTTGGTATTTCCTTGGCTGCAGCCTTGAGGAAATAAAGCATGGCCACTTTTGCAGCTCGGTACATTCTCTGACATTCTTAGCATGGGGCATTTTTTGTTTGGTTGGTTTCCTAATTGAAGCTGGCTTAAAGAGCATTGTTTTTTCTCCTCAGCTGATTTTGGCCTCTGTGTTCAGCTGAGCCCTGAGCAGAATAAAAGGAGCTCAGCAGTTGGGACTACTTACTGGATGGCCCCGGAAGTTTTTGCCTGCAAACCATATGGCCCCAAGGTGGACATCTGGTCCCTTGGCATCGTGGGCATAGAGATGGTGGAAGGAGAACCTCCTTACTTGATGGAAACCTCTGTCACGGTAAGGTGCTATTACTCTCAGATTCCACTGTCTTTCTCATCCGCCCCACACTCTGTCTCCCAAGGGACAAAATTGCAGTCCCATCAGTTTGAAGGAGTTCCACCAAGGTGCTGGGCTCAAGCTGTCTCTGAAGCACATCAGCACATGCTGTAGCTTTGGTTCCATCAGTGGGAGAAGCTCAGAAGAGAAGTAGCATGCAGACACCAGTCGAGAACTGTGCCATTCTGGCCTTCAGCGATGCTTGACATTTCTCCTGGGCTTTTTGAGCTCTGAGCTCTGTCACTGAAGGACAAGAATTTTTCAGTGGCAAGTTCAGCAGTGTGATAACTATCCTTTGAAATACAGGGTGGACCTCCCTACTCTGAATTTTAAAAACACCCCGACCCAACCAGAAGTGAAAGAGCTACATTTGTCCCGGCACTTCTGTTTTGCAGTCAGGTGAATGGGACTGGTATCCAGTGTCTGCAGTTGACCTTGGTGTTATATTCCTTTAGTGTCAGAGCAGTAAGATCTCTCCAGCTTCAGAAAGTTTCTAATACAGTGGTTTTGAGAGATGAAATGCACTCACATTCTGCTCCACAGGAAAGTTGTCTAAAGACAGTAGTTTCAAGACCATGTAGTTTGTTCTGCTTCTTGCCCACCCATTTGTGTGGAAACACTTAGTGACTCTATTTCTTTTATAGCCCAAGGCACTTTGTCCCTGACACCAAGCCTGAGCCTGGCATTTCCTTTTGCTCTAGGCTCAACGGCTGATAAGCACTGGTGGGACCCCAAAGCTGAAGAACCCCAGGCAACAGTCTGCTTGGTTGAGAGACTTTCTCAACTGCTGTCTAGAGACAGATGAGGACAGGCGATGGTCTGCCAAGGAACTTCTGGAGGTAAAAGGAGAAGTGCCTGTAGGGTGCAAATGCTAGGGGTTTCTCACTGGCTGAAGAAGTCCTGGCCTGGTCAAGAACACGAGAGCTCCTGCCAGATGTTGTGGCAGCTGCTTGTCCATTCCTACTGTGAAAGAAGATGCCAGCCAGCACAGGAGGGGCAAGGAGTGGGAAGGTCAACACTGCTGTCTCTGCAAGCCAGAGCTGAGTCCATCAGCAACCAATCACTTGTGTCAGTGGCTTTCAGAATAGGAGCCTAAATCCTCCTGAGGTCAACATTTCTTAGAGGGATTGGAGTTTCCCAAGGAATGCCTTACCCCCCTCATCTTTTTTGCCAACTCAAATAGCCAATGTCTTTAGGAAAGAGAAACCTCAGTGAATATTTTGAGTTTCCTGAAAGAAAAAAGCTCTGGGAGAGCAAGCTACATTCCCACAATGCTGGCAGGGCAAGAATGCCACCAAGCTGAAGACACCTGGCTAACTGGATTTGTGGGATTATGGGCCCCATTTGCATGTGATAGCAAGGTTCTGAACATGAAGACAGAGGTGCAGATAGTCCCCTCAGTCTTATTTTTGCCTATTTGTGGTAACCAGAAGAATCCTGCTTTAGCCTGTGAGGAACTGAGTTTGGAAAGGAAAGGTTAATCGCTTTTTTTTTTCTTTGGCAGCATCCATTTGTAACATCAGCCGCTCCAACCTCCAGCCTGACACCTCTGATCATTGCAGCACAGCAATTTATGGCAGACAGGAGATTTTAGCACTTCAAGATGGGTTTGTTGTTTGTTCCTTGTTTTGAGTAGGACTGAAAATAAAAAGTCTCTAAAACCTTAACTGGGTTGGAAGATTCCCTTCTTCCTTGCACTGTGAATAAACTCCCCCTTTGTTTCTGAATTGTCAGTTGTTTCTTAAAGATGGAAAGTCCCATTTCTGGTATGGTTTGGAATTGGGAAAGAATCTTATTCTTTCCTCAGCTCCAGACCACAAGATCCTGTGGAGATGCAGGCACTCAGCTGTGGCTAGAAAGGGTTTGGGTTCTTGACCATTGGATTTGTATCACTAATTGCAGTCTCTTGGCGCCGAGGAGGGTCTTACTTGGCTGAAAAAGCAGAAAGATCAGTCCATGTGCTCCAAAAGGGCTCATCTGACGCACAGGTGTAGGAAGCAAGGTGTGATTAGAGCAGGCCCAGCCTTGCGAGGTGCAGAGCCCTGACAGAGTACGGAGCAGCCTCAGCATCTGCAGACTGGTGGGGTCTTGAGCCTGTGCAGGAGTAAAGAAGGACAAAATGGAGCAGAGTGAGGATGCCTGCTCTGCTCCTGGTTGTCTTGTAGCTCCAGGGAAAGGTTGGGAGTGTCTGTGCCAGAGAGGGAGGGAAGAGTGCTGCTTTGTAAACTGGCATGCCCTTTTGGAGATGGGAGTTCTGCCTTGGGAACTGAGGCTGATGTGAGGGAGTTTAGACCTGCATGACTCACAGCCTCTCTAAGCTCTACACTCACCACGACTGATGTGGCTGCCCAGAGAGAACTCTGGTGGGATCAAGCTGCCCTGGTGAAAAGTTCCTGTCATGCACAGCTGACACGTCCCCTCTCTGAGTATCCTGGGCTCCCAGGTGCCCATGGGTAACAGCTATGATGCTCAGCAAGTAGAATTGAAGAAATAATGCAATAGAGTGGAGAGGAAATAGTCCAGGAGTTTCCTGGAGTGTGTGGCAGAGAACTTGCTGACATATCTCTTGAGTGAATCAACTATAGAAGGCACCTACTGGATCTGCTGGTGAACAGAGAAGAACTGCTGGGTGATAGGACAGTTGGGGCCCTCTTGGGCTCAGTACTCACGAAATGATTGTTTTCAATTCTCTGAGAAGGAGAGAGGGGGCTCTGCAGAACTGCTGCCTTGGAGTTCCCTGCCCTGCATGGCTTTCAAGGCCTTGAAACAAAAATGAGTTTCCCTCCAGAGAGAAATCAAGCGCCATGTTCCCTCTGTCAGTCTCACTCTTCCCAGTCTCTGTGCCTGACTGGTTTTGCCCCTCTTTCTGTGCCCTCTGTTGTCCCTGTGCTTGGTGGCTGCTACAGAGGACTCTCTTGGTGGTGCACCTCAAGTGCTTGAGACCTTCATATCTCTGCCTTCTGAGCTGTCTCTTCTCAGCTACATTTTCAAACTGGTCATGAGAGGGAGTGTCCCCCTTCCTTTGGTGCATAACCTCCAGGAGCCCAGGGCCTGTCATTTAAAATCTGTCTGGCATTGAGGGCTGCCGAGCGTCTCAGGCTGGTGTAACACTCCTGGGAATGGGAGGGAACAGTGGCAGGTAGTTGTTTTTAAATTCGGACCCATTAGTATGTTTGTGCTATGTGTCATTTGTCCAGTCCAGCCCCAGACTTAGGGATCAGATGCAGGCACTGTTGCTACTCCCACTGAAATCGATGAGGATTTGGAGGTTGGCTTCCAGGAGAGCAGAACGGGTTGTTTCAAGAGTGGGTGCTGACAGTGCCTGGAGTCTCAGGGTTGGAGGGTTCCTTCTGCTGCATGGGTAGGAGGGAGCTGTTCCTTGTTATTCTGTGTCGTGCAAAGCTGTGCCCATCAGAACTGGGTCAACACAGGGAAAACAGGAAGGAAACAGGGAGCATGTGAGTCTTTTCCATCTGTGTCTGTAGAGATTTTTGACCTTTGAGCTTAAGGGGTAAAAATGCAGTTGCTCTGTGTATCTCCATGTTAAGCAATGGTGCTAAATCTACCCATAGTATGCCTGCAGTAGCAGGGGTAAAAGCCTCTCAGCTCTTCAGGTGCAACAAGTTGCTGTCGATCCTCAGAACTGTCTTTTTATGAGGGAGAGAAAAACTGCTTTCAAAGCCAGAGGTGGGGGAATGATGCTTCCAAACTTTGGAATGGTTGTGATTTTTCTGTTTTCCTCAGCCTGCCTTCCTGTAGCCTTCCCACCATCTGAGCTATTTAGTCTCAGAGCTCCCATTTTTGATGGAACTTGCCCATTTTGGCCCACTGGTTTCCTCTTACCTTCACCTTTTGAGTTGTCCCAGAACCTGTTGACAGATTCTTTTATTTCTTTCTTTATGTCCATAATAGCAGTTCTCTGTAGCTCACAGCCGTGCCCAGGCAAGCTCCCAGAGTTGTGTCACAGGCACAAATGGCTTCTTGGAGATGACAGAGCATTGCTGCAGCAGGTTGATGTGTGTGCAGCTGATTTGTTGCTTGATGTATGTGCAGTTGATCTCTTGCTTGTCTTTGCCCGCTTTGTTCTCTGCAACCCTAAAGTTTGGAGGTTCATGTCCCACTGTGTTTTGTTGTGAACTTGTGAAGAAGAAGTTATAATAATGTATTTCCTAAGACTGTGTTTGCAGCAAGGCTAAGGTGTTGTTTTTCATTTCGTAAGTCCTACAAATTCATGGCTGATGTTAGCTATGCAGTAAATAGATAATATTTCAAATACAGGGAACTACACTGGACAATTTGAAAGCAATTATTCATCAATAGAATTTCAGTGTAGAGCTGCAGCTTTCATTCATCCAAGGCTTTGGCACTCCTGGCCTTTTTTTCTGAGTCCCTGGTGTCATAACACACATGGTAGGAGTTGAGATGTTTGTTATCAATTCTCATCAGGCTGAACAAAGACAACAGACTATGTGTTAGGGAACTGCTATGTGCATCTGAGGTCAACAAATAAAGTGCAAAAAAGAGAAGAGGGGGACAAATCCATTTCATTTTATAGTTTACATAGTGCACACCTCTTATGTAAAAGACTTTTCACACTGTTCATGCCATATTGTTCAGACATGCGCAGTCAGCCCTTTCAAATCCTCCAGCAAGCGAGTCAGGGGTGGGAGCTGCTGCAGGCACACTGAGTATGATTCTCAAGTCAGAAAAGTAAGTTGGCTCAGCATAGCACTGCCCACGTCCTCACCTCCCTCTCTTCCAATCACAACTTTCCTGTTGGGACAGTCAGAATTTTTGAGACAAAACATGGTTATACTTGGTCCACCACAATAGGTGATTCTGATAAGTTATTATGTTATGCACAACACTAGTGTTTTACTATTCTAGTAAAACACATAGTTAAAAACATGGAGCATTGTAATATTTTGTGAGATTTTGAAAGAGGATCTTAATTTTTGTGTATCTTGAACAACTGCTGGCCTGAAGCATGAAACATACTATAAATACAAGTCACCAATATGAGAAAAGTTACTTGGTTTACCTGTAATCATAGAATGTTTTGAATAATAGAATAGTTTGGGATTGAAGGGATATTAAAGACCTTCTAGTTCCAACCTTTCTGCCATGGACTGGGACACCTTCCACTAGACTGAGTTAATCCAAGTCCTGTCCAAATTGCCCTTGAACACTCTCAGGGAAGCTGCAGCCACAGCTTCTTTGGACAACCTGTGCCAGCAAAACCTGTGCAGCCAAAGCTATATGAATTGATATTTCTTTATCTGCTTGGCATAGAAATTCCTAGTGTCACTGTGTGAGATTGTTTTCCTTTGGAAAGAGGAGTTGTTGAGTCTCGAATGTGATACTTGTAGCTCTTAGTAGTGGCTGGATAAATAATCCTAGAATCCTGGAATAGCTGCAGTTGGAAGGAACCTTTAAAAGTCATCTAATGTAACACTTTCACAATGAGAAGGGACATCTTCAACTAGATCAAGTTGCTCAGAGCCCCAGCCTGACTTTGGCTGTTTCCAGGGATGGGACAGCCACCACCTCTAAGGGTCAGCTATGTCAGTGTTTTACCACACTCATTGTAAAAAACTTCTTCCTTATATCTAATATAAATTTACTCTTTTTTGGTTTAAAACCACTACCCTCTGTCCTATCACAACAAGCTCTGCTTAGTTCAATAAATACTCAACAATGTTTAGCAGGTCTGGAGGAGTGAAGGCTCAGGCTGAAGAGTCATAAGCAATTGTAAAATTAAATGAGGAGTCACCAGGATTTCAGTAGGAAATGCCTTCAGTTCCTGAAGTGTTTGCCAAAGGGCTGAGCTTTCACCAAGTTCATTAGGATCTGTTATGGAAATGATCTGAAAGATTCTTGACCAAATACAGGATTTTCAGAAAAACTAGTTAAAAGATGTATAGCATGGGAGCAATAGAGTCCTTTTGAGAGGAGAGACCAAGTAAAACACCAGCAAAATAATGACCTGAAGAAATAGATTGTCAGCTCACATTCACAAGAGTCAGATTCACAGTCTGACTCCATTCACAGAGGCTTTTGCCCAACCCTTCTACACTCATTTGTACATTAGAAGGATGGAAACAAGTCTCTTCTTCTGCTTCAATTGTTTCAGCTCACAATTCAGCTGGGCCAGGTGGGCAGTAAAAATTAGTGCTAGAGAGGTATTTTTCAGTAAATGTATGCTAGTGTAAAGGGGAATGATTTCTACAAAAGCTGTTCTCAAAAATATGATGTAGTGGATTGAACTGATGCAGAGAGAAGGTCTCTGGTTAGCCTGTGTTTTCAGTGGATTTTTGCCTAGGCCTCTGTTAGCTTACTTTTTGGAAGACTTCTGCTTTTAGTTACCACTGTATCTTTTAGGCCTTACAGGGTCTTTGTATTTTTGCCTTTCTAGGTGTCTTCAGTTGTTACAGTATTTGTAAGGCCTTAGGAAGTATTTTCCTTAGTAAGTCTTTCTATAGTTGCTCATTAAGGTGCCTTGTTACAGAATTTCTAGACCTCAGAGAGTCTTTGTATTTTTAACCTTGCAGCTGACTTTAATACAATATAGACTTGTAGAAATGAAACTTTTAAGTTTAGAAAAGATAGTTGCTTAAGAATAATTATAATATATTATAGTAACCAATCAGAAATTTAGCTTAATTATAATAGCCTATAGAATATAGTAATGAAACCATAACTATAATAACCATATTAACATGTGTATAAAAGACTTGTAATTCCGTGTGTGAATGTGTGTTCCGAATGAGTGAGAAAGGAGGAGAGATCCCCCTCACTCCCAGTGCCAAATAAACAAATGCCTGCTACTCAAAGACAAAAAGACTCTGAGTGTTTTTTACAAGTGGCTTTTTGGCTTTAGAACCAGTACTCATGAAAGCCTCTCTCTCACTCTCTGCAACTGGATGGAGGAGAGAAAATATAACAAAGGATTCATGAGTTAAGGACTGAGAGAGATCACTTACCCATCACTGTCATTGGCAAAACAGATTCCAAATCAGGATATTAGTTAAATTTATTACTAACAGAAAACAAGCTGGAGAGTGAAAAGTAAAATAAATCTTAAAAACACTTTTCTCCCGCCGCTCAGTTCCTTCCAAGTTCTACCTCCTCCCCCTGGGCAGCGAAGGGAGACAGGAAGTGGGTGGTTGTTGTTTCTGCCTCTGCTCGGGGAGGAGAGTCCTTCCCCTGCTCCTCATGTAGTCCCTCCCACATGCTCCAATGTGGGTCCTCCACAAGGCCACAAGTCTTATCAGAATAACCTGCTCCAGTGTGGGCTCCTCTCCTCGTGGGTCAGCAAGTCCCTGCCAGGACCCTGCTCCAATATGGGCCTCCCATGGTATCACAGCCTCCTTCAAGCTCCTCCACGGGCTGCAGATGAATCTCTGCACCCCTGTGGTCCTCCATGGGCTGCAGGGGTGCAGCTGCTCCTTCATGGTCTGCACCAAAGGCTGCAGGGGAACCTCAGCTCCTGGAACACCTCCGGCCTCTCCTTCTTCACTGTCCTGGGCATCTGCATTGTTATTCACATGTTTTCACTCCACTCGTCTCTGGCTGCAATTTTCATCTGCCCAACAGCTTTGTTTTCCACCTTCTTCAATATGTTATCACAGAGGCATCACTATCCTTCCTGGTTGTCTCAGCCTTGGCCAGAGGCAGGTCCATTCTGGAGCCAGCTGGCATTGGCTCTGCAGGACATGGGGGAAGCTTCTGGCAGCTTCTCATAGAAGCCACCCCTGCAGCCACCCTGCTAAGCAAAACCTGTCCAATACACATGGATAGTTTGGTAAATAGGTAGTTGAGTAGGTGAGTAAGTAGGTAGATGGATGGACATAAAAGCTGTTGTTATTACATCTCAAAAAATACAATTTTATATTAACCTTATGAAGCTTTTCCAGCAGAAAATTAAAGAGAAGAAATATATATATATTAGTTGCATATAGAATCAAGACAGAGATCCAATGGCTAGATCTAAAAGGAAAAAGGATAAAAATTGTATAATAACATCTCAGTTGCACATTATCATGAAGCAAAATCAGCAGTATTTCAGGAAAGTAGTAAAGCAGTGATTAGACTTGGGGCAAACAAACATTTGTACTATTATATAGAAGCACTACAGAAAAATTTTACAGATGGTAGAATTCAGCACTATTTAAATACTTTATTAACTTTGCTTTCCCAATGCATTTGTTCTTGTTCAAAATTCATTAATCTGACACCACTGAAAGCAATGGAGTCAACTGAACTCTCTGTGAGGAGAACCTATCATTAATGACTGACCAAACACATGACTCTAAATTATTTCTGATTTAATTTTGTTTATTCAATTAGGTACTTTTCTAATAGATTTGCTTTAGCTGACCTAGGATTCCTTTTGCAAATCATTTTTGCTCTCCTCAAATTGTAATCACTATTGTTGATCACTATTGTTGATCACTAATATTTTTATTCCACTGAAAAAGTAAATGTCACCATTAATGGGGACAGTAGAAGCAAATTAAAATAAATTCAATGTTAAATTGCTTGAGACTTGTTTGAGTATAAAGATAGAAAGGATTTTATTAAAACAGAAAAATAAAAATATGTTATGCATTAAAAAGCACCCTTATCAAAACAATAGAAGAATCAAATACAAAGAAGGAACAAAATTAAATCAAGTATCCAATGTAAGAACCACACGAGTAGCCAGCACACAACAAAATAGTCCTTCTCAACGAAATAACACAAGCCTGTTTGGCTTGAAGCAAATACCTGCTTGCAAGCAGGCATGTAGGGTATGGGAGGGATTTCAGAGTTGATTTCTGGTGGCTAGAGGGGGTGTTGGAGGGAGGAGAGGGTCAGTGAAAGCAGGGGC
>WEIV01014475.1:0-11700 GCA_013390005.1 Calyptomena viridis | reverse complement strand
CCCCCCCGCCTCCTGCTGGTCTGAACCGCTGGAAACCCTTCTCCCCCTCTGCCATGTGGCGGTCCCGGGGGTGTGGCTGGCAGCGGCTTCGCTCTCAGCAGTGCTGGGGACGGGGCTGCTAAACCGTGCCCCGGCCCGAGGAGCCGTGGAGCTGCCTCATGTTGAGGCTATGGCAGGCCGGGGGGAGGGGAAGGGGCCAGGCCCATGACACCCCGCCATGGGACAGGAGGCCCGGCACCGTGCAGGCAGGCGTACCCCCCTGCTCCACCGTGCACCACTCTGCTTGTAAACAAAGAGGAAAAAGTTTTCCATAAAATAAAACTGTAACAGTAAATTAAAAAATTAAAGTAAAATACTTTAACTTGCTTACCATTTAAGTTCAAACATGATATTATGTTTGTAAGTTTCAAATTTGACAGGTCAAAATGAGTGGTAGTTGAAAGCCTACTGCAGCAATGCATGTTCTTGTGCTTTAACAAGTTCCAAAAGAGTTTCCCATATATATTGGCAAATATATCTTCAGCATATCACAAAGAAAATATTCCTCCCCACCTCCCCTTTTTCCATTCTAAGGCCCCACACCTTTGATCTGGAGAATTAATGCCATATGCAACTAAACATGCTTACTGAGGTTATGAGAAATTAATTCCCTGTTAGAGGCGCTGAAATTGATTTTTGACATCCCAGCCTGTGAAGCAAGATTTCTCACTTGAAAGAACAACAATGGTAGCAGTAAAGTCAGTAGCATGTGACAGAGATGGTGCATGGAAGCAATGATTTAGCAAGTTCAGCCATCTGATCTTTGATGACTGTAAATAATCAGAGTCTGTGATAAAATAAAGCAGAGTCACTGATCATGCTAACAAAATATCCAGTTCCCCTCTGAGCCTTATAGTATCTGTTCCTTAATACAAATAGACTTGCTGCTATTGGCAATCAACATGTTTGAAGTGATTAACACAAATAGAATGAGATTTCACTCACCTCTTGCCTCACCAGACCAGCAGGAGGTACATAATCTATCCTCCAGGCTTTCATATCCTCGGTGTATATGTATTTTGTCAGAAATTGCTGGAAGACCTAATTTAAACTACACATTGTTATTTTTTTATTAGCTGTTGTGGTTTTAAGTAGCCAGAGTTTTTATTAGCTGGGTTTTTATTAGTTTTTTTTAGCCCCCCCCTAGCTGGGGGAGCTAGGAGAGAGGCTTCTTTAAGAAGCTGCTGGAGTTTTACTCTGCTCTAAGCTAGCTCGAGGTCGACTGCTAATGCCTCTGTGACAACATATTTAAGAAGGACAAGAAAAAAAAAGCTAGGCAGAACATCATGGTGGCTTAAGAGAAAGGAGAGTGAAAAGTTTGACACCAAGGTCGCAGGGAAGGAGAAAGGGAAGATGCCTTAAACACTGGAATAGGGCCCCAGCAATCTGTGAGGACCCATGGGGTGAAGATTCTTCTGCCTGTGAACCCGTGGAAAGATTGGAAGACTCCACGCTGGAACAGAGAAGTGCTGGAAAAGAGAGGCTGTGATCCTGTGGGACTTTGGTGTCTGTGTTTGGAGCAGGGCGGCCTGATGGAGTCCTGTAGGCTGTGAGAAGAAGAGACGCTGGAGCAGCAGAGCAGCATTTCTTGGGAGGACTGGCCCATGAGAACCTACACTGAACAACCAAGCAGCACCTGAATGACTGCACCTATGGTAAAGTGACTTACATGACAACAATATCTGAAAAGTTGTCAGTATAATTCACAAACTCCATGGAAAAAAAGATCCCACCAGGAAAACTGGCGTGGGACTCTCTCTCTCTCTCTCTTCTGAGCAGCAGCAAAGACCATGTCTGACCGTAACCCGCCCCTGCTCCTGCCTTCCCGAGGTGCTGGGGGAAGGTGAAGGATCTTAAAAGAGAGGGGCGGGGGGAGAAAGGTATCTGTAACAACTATCAAACTTCTCACTCCTAAACCCTTAAGCTCTAATTTTAGTAGTAGTAGTAAACACTTAACATTCTAAGTTAGAGCCTGTTTTGCTTGTATGAAGTAGCTAATAAACAGTTGCTTGTAATCCTTATCAGAAAAGTAGAGGGTTTTTTTTCCCTTCTCTGAGAAATTTTAGATCTATGTGTGGGCTCTCGGCTTTTAGCCAGAGTCAAACCATAATATCAGCATAAAGAAGAGAAAGCAAGTGAAAATTGTTTGGAATAAAATATCTTTAAGTCATACTGAAAAAAAATGGTTTGACTCTGCTTTGTCTAGGATTGCTGGATTAGTTTTCCTTATTCCCTAGAAGCAAATTGTAATCCAACATCATGCACTGCAGAATGTCTATAGGATATTCCCTAGGAAAACTGCTAACAACTTGTTCATCTGTAATAAGTTAAAAGGGACATTTTTCTTTATTGCCAGTTTTATATTCTGGTACTCTCCTTGCATATATAAAAGTAATACAGAATATAAATTCCAAGCAAATAAATGTGTCTTGGTTCTCTTCTCTGGTGCTGTTCTAGCTGTGCTTAGTGAAATATTACTTTGCTTCTTGCTAATTAGTAAATGACTCCTAATTTTCTGTGTCATAGGCAATTTCACATATAACAAAAGCTCTCTCAGTGTGCCCTTTTTCTTAAATATTAATGTCTAAACAGCAGTGTTTCTATCCATAGATATTCATCACAAAGACACACAAGAAAGTCAGTTAAATCAAATGCCCATCTGCCAAGACATTTAGACAGGACAACAACTACAAAAGTTGCAGCCAATCAATGGAGCATTGTGGGCAACAGACAAAGCAAAGGAGAGCCATCATGAGGTTTGCAAATGATACTAAACTTGGAGAAGAGGAGAAGTGGGCAATCAATATGTGCAAGGGCAGAGCTGCCATCCACAGGGACCAGAACAGAGGGGAGAAAGGAGACGGAAAGAATGCCATCAAATTCAGCAAGGATGAAAACCCAGAATGAGAGCAGAGATCCCTTCTGCTTGGCACCTGCCAAACCACAAATGGGTCCTGCATCCAGGGACCTGGATTGCAGGTCTTGACAGACAACTCAGGACAGACATTGGGAAAACAGAACAAGTTCAACGGAGGTCACCAAGGCAGTAGTGTTGGAGCACTCACCCTGAGAGGTGAGGCTGTGGGTCCAGGATTTGTTCAGTCTGGAGCTGAGACAGCTGTGGGACATCTGAAAGCACCTTCAGGCTGTAGGGATGGGACCCAGGGTATTAGTTCTGGCTCTTCATGGAGAAGTCAATTCTGGCAGGAGAACAAATAAAGTGGCAATCAGCTGAAACTAGAGAGGCTTGGGCTGGAGATAAGGAAAAGCTTTTTCTTCACAAAGACGTGGAGTAAGGGCCCAGAGAGGTTGTGATTTCAAGCCTCAGCTGCCTAGAGATCTGGGCAACATGGTCTTACTCTATGTATGACTCTGCTTTGAGCAAGAAGTAGAAGGAGAGATCTTCTGAGCTGCCTTCTAGCCTGCATTATGCCTCAGTCCTAAGAAGGAAAAGGAAAACACAGACTGTGTTAATGGGTGGTGACATGTGCACTAGTCATGCCATGTCCTTATGTAGCATCATAGTGGGCTGCTGCTTCATAACCTTTTGAAAATTTGTCTCGGCAAAACCATCTGACGTGGCCACATTGAAATATCCCTAGCTTACAGACAGCCCCAGGGACAGGCAGAAAATGGGATCAAGAAAATCCAAGGGTCAGAGTAAAGGGACGGCACGGCTCTGAGAGGCGGAGCGCACCGCCCCGCCTGTCCGTTGCCATTGGCCGCCCGGTGCCCCCGTGTGTAGCGACCGTCGGTGGCGGTGGGCGATGGAGGCGCAGCCCGCAGCCCCGGCCCGGCTGTTCTCGAGGCTGTGTTTCAGGCGTTTGAGGAGATGCTTTCTTCATCCCACCCTGAACTGTCCGCGTTTGTGGAGGTGACTCTCTTTGCTGGGGTCTGGACTGAGGCGCTCTCAGTATTGGGGTGCTCGTTTTCATGGAAAGAGTACATAGTGGAGGTGCATTCATGGTGATGAAGTGGAAGCTTTTTAGGTTCTACCATACTGTCTTTGATCTTAAATCATAGAACATTTTGAGAATTGCCACTGAAAGCAAAGATTTTTGTTGAAAATTCAGGGAAATGGTCAGATCGATTTACTAACTTGCTGTTTTCTGTGGAAATACATGTATAAACCTTTGGTTAGTATAAAGCATCTTCAGTTGTTTATACTTCGTGGTGTTCTGCAAGTTGTGATGGTTGTTTGCTCTACCTGTGGTTGGTCCTTCCTGTGTACAAAGCTGTAAGTCCCATGTGCAGTCAGGCACATGGGAGAACTCACTCTCTTATGGTACCAAATGCGAGCTCTCCTTTTGATTTTGAACGGAAAGGAAAAGCAAGAGATTGACCACATCTGTTGCTGCTGCATGAGACCTGCCTTGCATGTGGGCACTCAAAATGCTGTGCTTGTATATGTGTTGAAGCTACAATTTTATTGTCCTCTCAGTATCTTGATGCCTTCAATAAAGTTTCTAGCTGGGAAATTCTCAGCTGGTGCAAACTTGGCACTGTTGATCTCTGTGTTGAGCATGTCCTTTTGCCAGTCCATAAGGGGGGGAAGGACCCCTTCCTTAATACTTGCTCAGTGTATTGTCTTGCCTGCACAGTTTTGACAACTTTTGAACTGCATTTTGAAAAGTGTATCTTTTCCATTGTTACAGGCCTTTGGCAACTGGGCCCCAGACTTCCTCGTTAGGAACAGAGGAATTAAGTGTGTGAGCCATGAAGTTGTTGTGGAGCAGTTGTCTTGTTTTTAAGCCTCATGACTTACGTAATTAGTGAGAAGGATGATGTTGGTCCTGGACATGACGTTGATAAAGACTTTGGGCTTATTCTGTGTTGAAGAGCAATTCGGGGACTATTGCACTTTTTATTTGGTAGATTCCCTCTTTTCATTAGAAACTTCTTTCGTCTGACTCTTGCTTCTTCCCAGACTTTCCTGAAGTGCATTGGCACAGGTCTTTTTGCATATTATAATACAATTTCCCCCAATAATATCTCTGTATTTCTATTAATAGGTCCAGATTTTGCCTTTTAAATATCTAACACTGAGTAAGGACAGACTTAAGGTGGGGAGTGTGATTTTTTTTTAATTACCTATGTCTTATTACTCACGTCTTATGACATGTGGTGCCCTTTCATCTGTAAACTCACACATACCAGTTTTGAAAAGCTTTCTTTTCCTTAATGGAAGGAAACATTACAGCCTCTGCGCAATCACTCATTTTTAGGATACTGTTGGATAGGCTTGAACAAGTGATAGTGTGATAGATATCTTTCTGTCTAAAGATAGATTCTAGGTACTTAACTTTGGGCCTTTACTTCCTCAATGGAATAAAAACCTAACTAGGTTGTCTGGCTTTCTGAGGCTTTTTTTAACCCCACAGATTTTTGCCACATAATCATGAAAACGCACCCATTCAGTAAATGCTTGCCTGCAAAATGCATATGGAACAATAGCAGAGGGCTCTAAAAAGCAAGCAACACATTAGAATTTAATGATTTAACAATTGGATGAGGTGGGGTGAGATAACCAGCCAGAAATGCATGGCTCATGTGTGCAGTTTTGCACCACACAGCCCTGTGCAGTGGTTTGAGTGAGATCTCTTGTCAACAACATGTGTTGGAAACTAGAAGTGAAACAGAGGTTGGGGGTTTTTGCTTAAGTTAGCCACATGAATTAAACATTTGCCATGATACAAAGAGCTGAAAAAATGTAAATTTCTGGAGCTATCTACTGATAAAGGACAATACGAGAGGGGAGACTAAAAGATGCAAGAGACAGAAAAAGAAACCTCCTGTCTCCAAACTGGTGGAATCAACAAACCCCACTCAAGATAACACCAAACAACCAGAGCGCACGCGCAGAGAAGAAAAGTTCAAAAGTTCAACTTCAGGAGAACTGGCCTTTGACCACGGAAAGGAGCCTTTCTGGGACCACCAAAGCAAAGGACGCATGCTCAGAAGGGCGTGAACTTAATTAACATACAAGACCAGGACAGGTGAGGCCAGAGGTTGAATATGCATGAAAGAATTATGTAACCCAATACATATGGAACACCTTTGTAAATAAAAACGGGATCCAGGCTCGAGTAAGTCACACAAGTCTTTGGAGAAATATTTCCCTTGTGTTCGGAGCTGTTTTACATACCCACATCATAATAACCAAAAGTTATGGAATTTTCTTTATTCTGTATCATTTCAGGAGGGCACCTAGATTTCATCTGGCTTATTTCTCATAGTTAATGTTATAAGCAAGGGCAAAGTTCAGACTGTGAGGACATGTACTCTCATTTGGTATATTCTGAATTTCTTATTTCATGTTTTGATTAATAGCACACTTTGTAAGAGATTGAGTTTCAATTTGGTAAACTTCTGAGTTTAAAACACTTGTCATGTAAANGAAGAAAGGCGGGACCAGGGGGTTAAATATGTGTGAAAGAATTATGTAACCCAATACATATGGAACACCTTTGTAAATAAAAATGTAATTCAGGCTGGAGTAAGATACACAAGTCTTTGGAGAAATATCTCCCTGGTGTCCAGTGCTGTTTACATACCCACTTCATAATAATCAAAAGTTATGGAGTTTTCTTTATTCTGCATCGTTTCACCACCACGGCAGGGTTCACCTTGTGTTACATGTCCTTTCAGAGTGGAGAAGAACAATTATTATTGTGTCCCTAAAAATTGACAAGACAATACTGTGTGATCTTTGGTTTTCTTTCCTTTTCTTTTTTTTTCTGTTTGTTTTTCTTTTAAGGAGAATATTATGGGTCATTATGAGTCTTCAGGAAATGAGCCTGTGAATGTCACAATAGAAGAGAGAACTTCACCTGGCAATGTATGCAGGAAGAGTTCTCCTGAGCCAGAGGGCCCTGGTAAAAAGAGAGTCTGCATGTTTTCAGAGATGACTGAGATAGCTACTCTGAGCCTGACTTTTACAAAAAGGGGAGATCAGAATAGTTGGTCCAGGAGCTGATAGTACTTATTTCAAAGGGCAGTTCTTTAGATCCCAGATAAGAATGCTAGTTAATAACTCAGCTCACAATTGTCATGACCCATTAGTAACGAGCATGATGTTCATTATAAATTTTTGTCAGTTTGAACAAAGACATCAGATCATGTGTTAGGGTACTTTTAAGCTTTTATTTGCATAGTCACCTTAACTCTTACAACCAGCCCACTATTCAGACTCAAAAAGTGTTGATTGACAGGCCGTTAAATCTTTTAATACACTTCTCAACAGTAGTAGCTAACAAGCCATTAACTTTTACAGTCCACTTGAATAAGCCCTCAACTCCCACAACAAACTTCTCAAATGTGCTGGCTACCAATCCACAAACACACCATTTCTCTAAGGTGCTGACTAACAGGCCACAACACACTTCTACAAACTCCCCACTCCCACAACAAACTTCAGTATGGAGTACAGGGTAGAACATGATAGCCTTGCATGTGAACTAGACTTTTCACACCATTTCATTCACATGTGTGCAGGCCCTTTGAGCCCTCCTCCAGTCTAAGCACATGTAAGTCTGAGGGTCTTTGGGTCGTGCTGTGACTCAGTGTTTGCTCCCCTGGCTAGGTCACAGGTCCCTGTCCTCTTTTTTATGCCAAGGGTCAACAGTTCCTGTCCTCTTGCCTGGGACTCCCACCCAGGACTCAACCTGCAGCTTCCACTGCAGCTGCACAGCAAGCTACCTGCACTGAATGTGTTCCTCACGCAGCAGCTGTGCCTCTTCAGCAGAGAGATGCCAACTGAAAGGAAGGAGAAAGGCACCAGCAGGGGGAGAAAGCAGCACTCAGAGACTATGTGAGGGAAATAATTTTTTCCTTTTTCTTACCTGAAGGCTTCCTGTGGCTCTGTTAGCATTGCCAATGAAGCAGCTTCTTGCAGGGCTGGGGAGAGTTCTAGGGTCTGGAGACACCTTGGGTGAGTGTTCAAAGCAATAGCAGGACTGGGGCCACTATCCTGGGAAGAGGAACTTGTCACCACCACCTCCCCTTGCTCCTCCTGGGGCTGCACTGGATTTGTAGGGAGGATGGGCACAGATGGGTGAAGGACTTGGAGGGCACAGGGGGCAGCTTCTGATGTGCTGGGTTGGTCCTCCATGTCAGAGCCTGCAGGTCTCCTGGCAAGAGTTGGGTGCTGGGTGGGAGTCCCTCCCTGGGAGCTGGTGAAGTGGGAGCTGCTGGAGCAGGAGCTGGCCTCAGGGCTGTTGTCCTTCTTCCCAGCAGCATGCGAGTGAAGCAGCCTCTGGGCCTCCTCGCTGCATTGGCCCACAATGATGTTGACAATGGCATTGACGAGCTGTTCTGTACGTTTGTCAAGGAGAGGTTGCAGCATCTGGACCATGACCTCTGCATCTGGGCCGCAGAGGCACAGGGTGTACAAGATGCTGTTCTCCGCTCTCACTGCCAGCCACCACTGGGACCCAAATATTGCCTCCAGCCTCTGGCGCAGCCATGGCAGCACGGGGTCAAGGAGATGCTCTTCTTTTTGGAAAAGTTCTGCCCAGGCCTTGGGCAGGAGGCCACCCACGGCCTCAGTCCCTGCAGCCCCCTGCTTAGCTGTGGGGAGTGTTCCCTGCAGAGAAAATGGAGGAGACCCTGCAGGGCAATGACATCTGTTTCCATCCAGGAGGCCAAGAGCTCCTTCTGCCTGGCTGCTGCCCTCTGGTGACTTTCCAGGGGGTGTGATGACACACTCTAGATACTTTTGTTCCTGCAGAGAAAACCTGACAGACTCTATCAGCCTTCTGCACAGGGGGCACTCTGGTTTCCTGTCTGCCCAACGCAGGATGCAGCCCATGCAGAATCTGTGGCCACAAGGTATCACGTAAGCAACACCCTCTTGCTCATCGTGGCAGATGGGGCAGCTCCACTCTGTCCCCATGTTCTCCACAGCAATTCAGGAGTCCTGAGAATATGATTGTTCCCCATTGCTGGCATTACCAAAGACTTATATATTGCAACAAAATTTTGAAACCTTGGTCCCTTGCTGTCCTGAGGAAGAGAGGAATGCCCAGGTCCCTTGAGAAGGACACCTCCTGACTCCCCAAGAACCAGAGCCCTCATCACTGCTATGCTGTGGATACTTGACCCACAGGATCTCATGGTCATGCTTGGGAGGCTGTGTCTTTTCCAAGAGCCTGCAAAGATGGTCTGTGGCAGCTGAAAATCTGCAGGACTGAGACTTCCATCTGTGATAAACAGATATTGGGATTTGAGTGATTCAATGCATTTGTAGTCCTGGATTTTTAATTAAGTCTCAAGGCTGGGGCTGGATTTTTCCTTCTTTTTATCTTTTTGTTTTAAATTCACCCTTGAATGAGATAATGTCATGAACTAAATGAAGTTTTTATAAGGATGAGATTCTCATAAAGTAAACATTGTGGACAAAAAGGCAATGCTGGCCTTAGCACACTGCAGGTCAGCTGGGTATGCTGGTCAAGTATTACCTGCTCAGGTGATCTCTGGTGAAAACTAGGTGTATTGCTTTGCTTCCTGCAGACAGGTCTCAGGGACTCTGGGAAAGTGTGCACTCTTGAAGATCAGAGCAATGTAAGATGTTGTAAGTGACTTAAAGAACACAATTGCTGCAAACACTGTTAAGATTATCAAAGGACTTTGCCAACTGTGGAAAACTCCACCCCTGGAATATGCCTCCTTGGAACATGGATTTTGAGATAGGCCACCTGACAGGAACTTGAGATAGGATTGTCTGGATGTTATCTCAAACTATGGGTAGGAAAACAGGTAGGGGAGCACAAAGAAAGCTGACTCAGGAATTGTACTGAAAGTCATCTCTGACTGGGTAACCGTGTAGCCAAGCAGCATTAATTAATTCCTTTGTTTGCTAAAATGTATAAATAGTGAAAAGTATTGAACGACCTCAGGACCCCCACCAACAAGAAAACCAGATGAAGAAAGATTCAATGGAACACAGTCTGGACCCACAGGTAGTGATATCTTTCTACTTAATCTGTAAATAGATTAACTAAATTCTTGATCTCTTTCTCTCTTTCGCTGTCTTCCACTCTCCTTCTCTCTCCTCCTCATTCCCCCCTGTTCCTGTTTCTTTCTATCTCACTCTCTACCTCACATTTACTATTAAATAAAATCCATACTATTGACCATGGTCTTGTTTGTGCCTTAATTCAGGTAGAGGCAATTATCAATGATCAGATCATAACAGATGTGCTGACATGACTGCTGCCTTGACATATGAGGCTGATACCTAACCCAGGGATTGGCACTGGAAAAGGCAGATGCAACTTTTATCATCCCTAGAGTGTTTGTGCCTTAGTGTCACATTCCACTCCTTAAGTGGAAGGGAGCACACAAGGTTCATAGATATCTGTAGTCAAAGAATAGCAAAAGCAAAAATGTTCCAAAAAAAGCTCACAAAGTTTTATTAGTGAACTACACACTCAGCATAGAAATTGGTGTATGTTTTGCCACTATGTTCTAATAGCAAGAGAAATGAAAGAATGAAAGAGGGAAGAAGGTGTAGGGAAGAGAGATCAGGTAGGAAAGGAAAGACAATTACAGGTTCTGGGTCCAGCATTGATCCAGCTGACAGGGTGTTCAGGGTCCTGAGAGCATGCCATCTGGGCTCTGTGTGGGTACCTTTTTATAGATAAATTTTCCCCACCCTGGAATTAAGTTTCTCACTTGTCGTGCAAATAAGCTAGCACGCACAGTCCAGTCTTCTGGACCTTTCTGGAAATGGGCTGGAGGGCTTTGAGGTCTTCTGGTGGTCTTGATTCTCTTCTATTGGTCTTGCTCACTCATTGACCCCACTTCTGCACTTGAGCTGTCCTTAATCTTGTGTGGCCACCGTGGACCACAACAAGATATTTGGCTCCAGAAAGGTGCTACTTTGCCTTTATACAGCCCCACTTCCAGGCATATCCTGTTCTACCTTGCCTGCTTGATGGCTGTTGGTGTTTGAGGTATCCCCTAGATTTCTACAATTGATCAAATAAACCCAATTACCATCTGATGGGGACAAAAATCTGTCTTAGGTCGCAGAGGATGGTGAAGGACATTGCATTCTTAACGACAGGGCAACAGCCACGCTCCTTCTTTTCTTTCTCATGTTTTCCTAGTACTGTGTTTCTTGCATTTGTAGTTGTTGCATGCTTAAGGTGCCAGATGCCACTTTTCTGCCCTAGATGGTGCCAATAACTCTAGTGAAGGCATTAAACTGGACAGAAGGCAGTGTGAGGCCCAACTGAGGATGGAGGGATCCCTGAGTTCAGGGCTGCCTGAGTGCTTAACCACTCACCAATCTCAGCAGTCTCTGGCAGCAGAAGATGCCAGGCAGCAGTAGCAAATGAGACAGCATTGGCATAACCCAGATTTCTCCTGAGCAGTTTCAGGCACTGGGTGAGCTGCAAGGAAATGGGATGGAAGTAAAAAAGTCTGTGGGTGACCAGCCCAGCTGGCTGGATTTTCAGGAGGAACCCTTGGGAGAGGGCCGAGGCACTGCCTCACTGGCGCTGTTTCTCCCCGCTCTTCCCGTCTTGCCCAGGCACACTGTGGAGAGGTCCCGACTGCTGCCTCATGACCAGATCACCTCTGCTGCTGCCTTTGCCTCACCCAGTCCAGCTCTCATGTCCAGGTGGACTCTGCGGCAACCCCAGAGAGAGAGAGGAG
>WEIV01014474.1:35975-57006 GCA_013390005.1 Calyptomena viridis | reverse complement strand
TAGAGCTCCTGTGGTTACATAGATATCTAGCACCTCATTTGACAGTAGCTTCCTGTGAAGAAATTGTGTGTGAACATAAGGCTTTATCTTCTGCCTTTAGTATAGGAAGGAAATGCTTCAACTTGTTTCAACAAGTCTGCTTCAGCACTGAAAACGAAACTTTGTGCAAACAGTTATTGCTGTTTGGTTTTCTAAAATATACATCGCTTTTCTCTTGTCCAAGTAAATTAAAAACACTAGCTCATGATAATTTGTTTTTTGGTTAAGGCAATTATTTCANTTGCAATGAATTTGAGCAAGGTAGAAAAGACAGGAGAGGTCTGCTGAGCTATTTTTACCCTTGAGGAACTGTCTTCCTGCAGTGACGAGGTTCTGTACAATGATTTTATGCTTCTGCCTGACGTGGTCAGATTATTGGGTCCTCTAATATCTTTCAACAAAGCTCATCAGAACTCACATGAGTAGCTTCAGTATATTCCAAAAATACAGAGAAATTGAACAAGAAGGAGGGGCAATGCATCCCCTAAATAAGAGTCATGAGGAATGCCCTGTGTGTGGGCAAAGCTTGGCACCTTTCCCTTCTTGGGATTGAAAAAACCAACAAACTTTTCTTTTTCAAAATAAGAGTCAGAAAGCTGGATTCTCTTATTTTAACGCATAATTGAATTGAGGTATCTGGATGTGATCACTGGCTTGGTTGGCCAGTTAAGTATCTGACAGTTAAATATCTGCACATGTTTCTTGGTGTTTGTTGTCACTTGGAAAATCATACTCTGAGCTGTTAAAGTATAGGTTACCTTGCTGGAATGATTGTTCTAAAGAACTATTTAGTATTTGGAGCCGTGCAGGCTGTTAGTTTCCATGGTGTGATCTGGTTAAGCAATCATTTCCTGGGAAGTTTCCAGACTTGCTGAGTCAGTAGTCTGGCAGACTACCAGGAAAAACTCATTTATCTTTCTAACAAACCAGGCACACCAGCTGACGAAGGAGATGCTTTGTGGAATTGATTCTTGCTTTTGCAGTAAAAATAGGATTGTTTCCGATTTCCTTTGCTTTCAGGGATTTTAAATTGTGGCATCTGTCTCACACTGGGAGTGCTGGAAGTTAGAGTTGAAGGATCTTGACCGGAGTTTTGGAAGATATTGGGAGGAGAAGCTTATCTGACGAGAGGAGGTACTCCTCCTAATCAGTCAGTCACTAGAGGGGTGTGGAAGATGCTCAGACTGCTGCTACCATGCATGAGTTCTCTGTCACCATCTTTCCTTCCCCTGCTACCTCTGAGCAGAAGCAGAGGGGCACATTGTCTCTGGCTGGAAGAGAAAGGAACTGGAGTCAGTTGTATCAAGCCTGGGCACGCAGGATCACGTGAGACCAGATCCATGAATGCTGATGTTTTTTCTAGTGTAGGAGAAGGTGAAACTCCGCTTTACCTCTTGACCTGAAGACACAGTAAATTAAGAATTGCTGTTGCATTACATGGTGTGATCTGCTGCTGGCGTGTAGCAGCCCAGCGCTTGTGGAATGCCAAAGAAAAGCCAAAATACTTTTTTCTGTAAAATGGACTGGAAATAGAAAAAGCTGACAGATACTGCCTATGAAGAATTTATTAGAATGAGTTTAGACCTACCAGTGAAGGTGGTGAAATTGTTGTGTTAATTTGGTATTGAGCTTGTTATTGTTAACATAAATATAAGCAGCAGTTTGAATATTAAAGTCAAGTTAAAAGGTTAAAGTGGGGACCAGTCGTGAAGACTGACATCCTACAGTAGGTCTTGCAATGTTTTATCTTTTGTTTACTAACCATTACTGCTGGAGCTGTAAAGAACACTTATAAATGACTAGCAAAAAGTCATTTTGGCATGACTTGGCAGCTGTGTGAAATGAGACTTGAAGTAAATATTTCAGAAATTATAACTGTGCATTGACCAATATAAATTTTGAGAAAAAAATTAATAACAGGACAAAAGCCTTATCAATGGTAACTCAATATTTGATCAAGGTTTGGTGATATGATGAATGACTGCTTCAGAGATATGTCAGAAAGGATCAACTGAATGTAGAGCATCTAGAATTCATTTCTTGTCCCAACTGATGTTTTTGCAAAAGCATATACTAGCACATTAAAACTGAAAACCTCGCCATCAAACTGAAAAAGCAAAAAATATAGCAAATAATTTGTCCCACACTTATATTGTACCACACCTGAGATTTGATCAGACATCTAGGTCAGAACCAAGCTCTGTTAATCATGTAACTACCCAAGATTAGTCTCAGTACATTCCAGCAACCCTTCCGAAGATTTTAAAACCTGCAAGGCATTTGGGGAGGAAAACTGGACCAAACTAGTTTTCTAAAATCCCTTAAGCATGAAGTCACCTAAATATAAGTGTTTTGGACTTTGCTTTTAGCTGTATTTAGTTGCCAAAATATTTTTGATTTGGCAATAATTTGGAAAATGAAGGCAAAGATTGATCATAGAAAATAGATTTGATTTAAATTGGATTAGTCAGGATTCTAAGAGAGATGATAGCTTTAGGAGATATTTTGGATCACTTGTACTGCAGACGAGGGTAAGATTGTCAAGAATGCTAAACTGAAATATTAGTTTGTTACAATGACATAATGAGAGCAAGCAATAGAACTCTTTCCCTTAGAAATCCTTACTCCATTTCAGTAAAAGTACATTTGAAGTAACTTGTGTCACTACATGTAAAAGTCCACCAAATGTCTAGATTCAAGAAAGAGATAGCAAATTGTTGTGACTATTGCCTTGCAGGTAGTGATTAGAATTAAGGCAAATTGTTAAAGAATTATTTTATTCAAAAAGAAAATACATTAAAATGTAATATGCCATATGTAAAACTGTTCTTGTGAGCACTGAAGAGCAAACTCAGAGCAATGTATCTGACCATAGGGTAGAGTTGAGGCTGTAACTTGTAAGGCACTGAACTAAGACTATGAAGTAGCACCAGTCTCACCAAAATTGTTCCTATTCTGCACAAGCATAATAGTGAGAGGACTGCATCGCTATTTCTTACTCCACTTTGCCCTGTCCAAAAATACTGAGGGCTGTAATTTCCAGGTAGCTCACCCTAGCTGAGCAATGCAGTTTGTGCACTGTATATGGCTTGTTCTTCTGTCCTGATGGCCTTTTGTCCTCCCTTTTACAGTCCTGCTTCGTAAGACTTAATGCAATCAGCCTTGAAAGTATTGGGTAAACTTTATTCCCAGCTAACAAATATGGAATAAATTTAATCTTAAATTGAGGCTAGTTTTGGGTTTTTTTTGTATGCATAAATGCTCTGAAGGGCATGAAGATCTGAACCTCAGAAAGTAATCACATAATATCAGAGTAGATACTCATAGTTTTTCCGCTATTATTTGTGATAAAGAAAAGACAGATGCTTTCTTATACTTGTTTCAATCTAGTTTCTTTTTTGTAACCATATATAACTGTCTCATACAATGTATTTTACATTTACACTTTTCCTTGTTTTGAAAGAACTGCATTTATATCTATATGCTTCATTGGAACAGTTCTACAGTGTAACCAAAAGATTTGTCTTTGCAGCAAGAAATCTGTCTCAACTTTGTAAGAAAGATTTTTTTTTTTCCCCATGGTGCATAAACTGTGAAGGCAAAGCCTGGCATTCTTTAGGTTCTTCTGTCATCAAAATGACTTCTAAATTCCTTTTTACTCCAGGATTCTCAAACAGAAGCATACAAAAATGTATTTTTAAATTTTGGCGACCAGGAAATAGTAATCAATCAACCATTTCAGATGGAGAATTTTCTATAACATTATTTGTTTAAAACTCAACAGTTTTTCAGGTTAGGTCAATCTGAAGTTTCAGCTACTACAGTTTTTGAACAGTGCATCCTCTCTGTGAATGACTTGTTTTCTAGCCTTCACCTATCAGATTATTTGCAGATGATGGTGAGAAGATGCTGAGTGTTAAATGATCAAGCTGCATCTTGTCACTTTCTTTTTCTCCTTTTCATGTTAATTGTGGGTATAGTTTGGTAGTTTCTCAAGGGCAAGTATTAGAAGTAAACAGTTTTCTGGGGTAATTGCCATAGTACATCTAAATGAATTTAATAGAGAAAATAAGGTAACTCTTTTCTTCCAGGAATTCTTTGGATTCCATACCTTAGACTATGTGTCTCACTTCATGCATATTTATATATATGTACATTTAAATACCTATTATGATTTACAGTGCATAATCTAAAAGTGGTAAGGTTAGTGATAGCAAAAATGATAAATAAAGGGGATAGAAAATACTAATCTTTTTTCCTACAAAAAACCTGCATGCACATAAAATACAGTAATCATTTTCTTAATGTTTATACAAAGAAATTTTGATTAAAATGTTTATACAAAAAAAAATACAGCCTTTTTTATACCTTTGTTATAAAACAGAAAATAAGAGGTAAAAATGGCTTGTGTTTTTATCAGAATACAAAATGCTTTTCTGAGAAATTTTCTGTATTTTTTTGATTAAAAAACATATTCTTTGAATTAAAACCTGTTTCTGTCTCAATGTGAAATGTGTGATGTAGTGTTGGCAAAGCTGTTGGTCAGTATCATTCAAATTTGTCAAAAGCACTCTGAGAGGGGTATGGTTCATATTCTATTGGTGTTTAAAGGCACATGACTTTTTATAACATATGACTTGGTGTTCTTGGAGTGAGTATGTGAATATGATATTCTTTTAAAAATGAATACAATCCTTCTTTTTCTGTATTTCACAGCAAAAGACACCATCAGAATCATTCACTGGGCGAGAGAAGAGGTCAAATTCACAGTCCTACATTGGACGACCTATTCAGCTAGACAAGATTTTGCTGTCCAAGGTTAAAGTGCCTCACACTTTTGTCATCCACTCTTACACACGTCCAACAGTTTGCCAGTACTGTAAGAAGCTTCTCAAAGGGCTTTTTAGACAGGGTTTGCAGTGCAAAGGTAAGTAAATGTCCTTTAGGAGCATAAAAGCTAAGCATAATAAAATTAATAAATTAGTGTTTGAGTGGTTACTATGTAGCCTCATTCATAATTTCCTCACTAAACTGTCTAGGTGTAGGCACATGTACAATTATATTAGATAAAGCTGGAGTCAAACTTACGGTTATTGGTGTTCTGCATGAGCTGGCTGAATGGCTGTTCATTGTTACCCTTTGGAGTATCTGCAGTAGCTCATGTTTTTCATTCAGGTGTAGATTATCTTGTATTTGGTAGTAACCAATGCTTACAGCAGAATAGTTAACACAAAGGACTGTATTCTTAGCTTCATTGTTTTCAATCCACAAAGTCTTATGTATGAACCAAAGCATATGCCCGAGTTTAGAGTTTTGGGGAAGTTGTAATGGAAATAAAATAAATATTGGCTTAGATGAGAATTTAAACCCACACTTTTTTCAGTGTGAGTAATGTGCTCTGAAGTCTCATGGTGTTGTACCTTAGTGAGTCAGACCCCTTGGATTGTAGCCTAGATTGCTGTCTCACCTTAGCAAGCTCGAGTGCCTATAAATACAAGGCATGTGCTGCTGTGGAATTAGATAATGTTGGCTAACAGATCGTTAAAATCACCTTTCTTTTATTAAAATGAACAATAACATAAAATTAGTCAGTATACTTCGTGTTGCTTTTTCAAACCCTGCAAAAATTCAAAGTTGCATTCATTTAATTTATGGTGTGATTCTAATACAATTTAACTAAAGCAAAATCTCTATGAGGGCATCACCTGTTTCAGTTCAGTTTGAATCCTGATGACCTAAGCAAATATTAACCTGATTTAAAAAAAATAAAATTACCTGTGGTTTGGCACTGCTGTACCTCGGTGGGGTTTTGGATCAATCTTGAATAATTACAAGTATATAGACAATATATTTTTTCCTTCTTGGCTCTTTGCTTTTCCAGGTGTGTTAGTAAATAATAGCTCTTAGTTTAAGGAAAATGTGTTCATAAGCCTAAAGAAAACAGCTAACATGACATCTAATGAAGTGCTACTTACACATATGAAAGAAGTAAGAGTAGAGTGAAAGAAAAATGTCTGGAAAATAGGGAAGGGCTTGAAGGAACCCTCAGTTGCAAGCTGTCTAGAAGTTGCTTTGAGATGTAAAGAATGAATATTTTCTTACTTAAAATTGTTGGCTAGGGTTCTCTTGTTTCAATTTTCAGTCATCAGTACTTAACATGTAGTCAGTCTCTTAAGCTGCAGCAGATACACTGCAGCCTAATCTGCTTCTTTTACTGGAAAAGCAGCTCTGGCTTTGCAGGAAAGTGCTTAGGTCTCCCCATCACTCCACTAGATTAATTGAGCATGTGCTTTGGCTGCAGTAGTGCCTCCACCCAGCTACCTTTGGAAATGCTTTTTTTCCTCTCAGGAAAGCATGCTTCTATCACCTTCATTCTGTCTGTTACACTGACTGGCAGTGTGCAGCCAGGATAGTGCACACTCTCTGGACATGTAACTCGTATTAATGAAATGATATGGCTTGACGTCTATAGGCTGAATAGCAGGGAAAAATATAATTGCGTAACAGAAAAATAAATAATTTTACTGTGTCCTTTTTTTGTTTAACAGACTGTAGGTTCAACTGCCACAAACGCTGTGCTCCTAAAGTGCCAAATAACTGCCTGGGAGAAGTTGCCATTAATGGAGGTAAGTTGCCTTAACAATTGTTCCTGTCATTGTTTAAACCATCAGCTAAATAAGAGAGAAATGTAAAACTGACATATACAAACACACATTTTTCCATGGGAGGGGCCTTTCCTCCACAATATTTCTGTTGTATGTTGAAGGGTGGGAAGAATGCTGTGAGTGGCTCATACACCGTCAGCTCACAGTGTGTGTCTTCCAAATAGGTGGCACTGGCAGACAGGCTCAGCTCTGCCACAGAGGTGATGTCAGCAGCGAAATGGCAGGGTTGAATGCAGACAGCCTGTTGAATGGCGAATGCTGGACAAAAGCCAAAAGCCACACATGTGAGAAGCTGGCAGTTACCTGTCAGATAGAAGCACAGAATGGCCTTTTAATCTGAGGGGAGAAAAAAGTGGTTAAGGATAATCTTCCTGAGAAGGAAAAGCATACCTAGAAGGACTGGGAATGCCCTCTAGCAAAAAAATTCCACCACTCACTGTTGGCATAAAACCAATAATACCAGTTTCCAGAAATAAAGGCTTGACTATCTTCTTGTGCATGTGCTCTTGGTTTTGTGTTAAGTGTAGGGGTGTATGGGTAGGCTCAACAGACGGTACTGGAGAAAAAAAGGGTGGTTGTAGATGAGTTGTTGATTGCCTTGAAAATGTCACTTTTCTATGTGATAAGGGAATGAGAAGCGTGGTGAAATGTTCAGTTTCTAATGCACATTATTCTGTTAAATTGTCAGCCTAAACTGCTTCTGAGATTAATAAAATATTACCTTATGAGGCATCCTTTTTCAAACTTTAAATTGATGATCTTCTTTATTGAAGATATATCAAGAGCTTCCAAAGTTAGGAATGTGAACTAATATTTTTCATAGTATTTTTCATAGTGATGCGACTGTATCACTACAAAGTTCTTATGTTTAATGACAAAATTACTACAGATACTGAGTATCCCATTTGAAATGTGATATGGTACGTGATTTTCTGGAAGGTTGATGTTGTACTCCTACTGCATGTCCTTTCTGATGCATCTCACATTGGATTCTTGGGGGTCACTATTATTTTTTATTTTTTAAATCTTTGACCTTTTATACCTCACTTAAGCATTAACCATCCCACAACACAACTATTTCTTCAGGAGTGCAAGTAATGATGCTTGTGGAAGTTTGTGGCTTCATTTTCAAATCCAAGAACTAAAAATACACCATATGTTAATTCCTTGATAGCAGTGTACAGTTTCCCTGAGATATACATTCAGAGAAAGTAACTAAACCTGCTCATAAATGATAAATTTTTTCCTGCATAGATGCAGTTTTAGAGAGGAACAGTTGGTCTAAAGTGCTGTGAGAAGACAGGAAGGAAGGTAAACTTTGTTTCTGCACGGCTGGACCTAATGAACGAAATTTATATTTGTTTCTGATTTACTCCTCCAAGTTTCCTCTTTCCATCTGAGGCAGCTGTATTTCATCCTTCCAACACACCCTCTGTGCCCTCTCCCCACCTTTGCTTCACAAACAACATGCTCCTTTTGTTTGGACTTACCTCCTACACATGAATCTGATGCTGGGCTGATGGTAAGTCATAGTTTGTCTGAGGAAAGCTTATACAAAGTCACTTGGGGTGAGAACATGTACTCTAGACTTACTCCAAATATAGTCCTTGAAGTTCTCAAAATTTTTATAATTTAGCTTTTATACACCAGACAATATCCATAGTCGGGTATCCATAGGATCATAGTAGAGCTCTTAATTGTGTGTCCTAAATAACTGATACAGCGTCCTTGGTATTATCAAAGGCAGTTTTATCCTGTATCTGATTTCTATTTTCACAGTAATTTGATCCACATTATTTTCAAACTTAATAAATAAAATACAGTATCTGTCACTTTGTCCATCTGCTGTGTGATACATCTTCCCAAAATAGTAAGTGAAGGAAAAACTTAAGAAATAAAATTCCAAGTATGGTGTCATTAGTAAACACATTATATACCAAATGTAGGGAGTTATTTTTAACTGATTGTAGGTTTATTAAAAATAGAGATTTTAAAAGTGTTGCAGGAATAGCAAAGAGAGAGCCTTGCACTGTAAAGTGTCATTCATGACTGAATGACTGGTTCTGCTAGAGATGCAGTATAATGTGTCTCTTAATCACACATCAGTAATTAATATCCAAATATCTTAAGACTGCTCTACATGGAAGCAAACCTTGCAGCTGTGCACTTCCAATTTCAGTGAAATGCCATCAATTCCAAAGATTTTGCTGTCAGGCAATTCAGTGTGCTTTTTTCTTGTGGGACATTGCCTACACTGATTGTCAAGAACCTTCCTCCACAAAATGAGGCAGAAGTTTCTAGAGGAGACTATTTGATGTGTTCCATGTGATTTTAACCTTATTTCAGATTTCTGAAACACTGCAACATCCCAGAAAAACTAATGCCGTCTTTACTCTCTGACTGGACTAATGATTTTGGCATTTTAGATCACAGCCTGTGTAGGAAGAGATTGAGTTTCAACAAAATGGCTTTTTTTATTTTGAGGGGTTTTTTTGGAGGGGTTTGGTTTGTTGGTTCTTCGTAATGTAAGTCCTTAGGTAAATAATTTTATTTTTTTTCTGTTCCTTTCTGTATTCTGGAGAAATCCATTCACAAACAGCAATGCAACAAAAAGTTGTTTCTTACTTTGATCTTGCTTAGGCATGTCTAATTTTGAAACTGGAAAGTTTAATACAATTTTAATATAAGCTGGATGGTACTATTAATACTATGCCATAGTTAATAAGTTAAATCCTAAGTCTTTGATTTTGGTGCTATTTAATATTTCTTTTCTGAAGGCAGGGAGCATTATTTCAGTAGTATTGATTACTATGGCATTTTGTGTAGGCTTCACAGAAAACACTGATGCAAATGAACATACAGGTCACATTTTAAGTGGTTGTCTTGGAAGTTATTTCAGTAGCGCATTGTCATATCATCATATTATGAAATTTCTAGTTTTGAAATTACTTCTCTTCTAGCATCAGTTTGCAGCTGTAGCCTGTCAACAGCCATCAAGCCAGTACATGACATTTAAGCTGCATAGAATATCTGTCAGAAGACCTCAGAAATAAAGCTCATGAGTATAGAATCTTTGATAGAAGTCCATGGATAAGAAATTCTGCTTTAACCAGCATTTTTTAATAGGAAGTTGTATTTCTGAAAATATTTTGCTTTGATGCTTTTTCAAGTTTTTGTAGTGATTTTCTAAATGACTGGTTAAATACCTCATTTGGTACTCACCAGTACACAGAGTGCTGAGTAGAGGTAGATGCAGATGATAGAGTTCCAAAGAGAACCTGAGTTTTTCAGAAGCTTAAAATATGCCAGGATGTTGTGGTCGAAATATTGTATATTTTTGTATAATAACTTGAGAAACGATATTCCAGATCTTCTTAGTCCTGGAGCTGAGTCTGATGTGGTCATGGAAGAAGGGAGTGATGACAATGACAGTGAAAGAAACAGTGGTTTTATAGATGACATGGAAGAATCTATGGTTCATGATTCAGAGATGTCAATGGCAGGATGCCATAGTGACAATGGCGAAATGCAAGATGCTGATCCAGATCATGATGAGTCTAACAGGATGATCAGGTGAGCTGGGGAGAGAGTGTCCCTTCTATCTTCCTTTGTATTTATTTTTTATTATTAAGTCTAGGAATAAAGCAGGAATCTATATGGACACTTTTCACTCATTTAAAATGGAAAGTGCTAGCGATTCGTGGTGGTTCTGAAATTACAGTGAGATTGCTTCACTGATTATATGGATTAGTGATTTAAGAGAAGCTTGAAAATTGTTGTGATGTTGAAGGAGTTGAAAACTGGTGCAAAAATAGTTTTTACAGGTCTATTCTTTCTGAAATTTACATGAAACTGTGCATGAGCAGTAGTTATTTATATATTTGTTTATTTATTTATTTACTATTTATTTTCCAAAGCATTTTTTCCCTGACTAAAAGCACAATGTCTGGTCATTTAAATAAACAAAAAACATTGTAAGTGGTTGTGGTATAATCAGATCTAGATGAATTGTTTGTATTTTTAGATAGTTTAGAAAAAAGAAAATTTGAAAAACCTGAAGTAGTAATTTGAAGCAAGTTACAAAACAGATTAGTGCTTTGAAATGGTTACTCAAGAAGGAAAATAGGAATTGAGTTGTGCAACATACCTCAGAAATGTCTGAAGAGAAGAAAACATTATTCACATATTGGAGCTGTGAGAATAGTAGGGAAAAAGTAGGGATTACTCATTTTCAGGGAACCTAAAATGAATTAAGATAATTTCAGCTGTAATTTCCTTGGTGCAAAAGTCTATACCTTTAAGAATTATAGAATATTTTTCTTTCATAGGTCCTTTTGACCTGCAATTTCCTTTTTTATTTTGCTTACTGGGGGTCTTATTCAGTAACATGTTCCCATTAGTTCTCTGTTACTGTTATTTATATATTGCACTAATTGAAAGCAATCCATTTCAACAATATTCAGTTTTACCTCATGAAGCAGTGAACTACTGTCATATTTATCTGCATAGACATGATGTATAGACACCTGGTATCATTAGAATATATGCCTGTGCATATATCACAAAATCAATAGAACCATAGAACATTTTAAGTGTCCCATTTGTAGTGAACAGAGAGCATTGCAGGTTTTCAAAATAAAAATGCCCAATTATACTAAAAAAAACATTCATAATTAAGGCACATGTTTTACTTATTTGGGGGACATTCCTGTATTTGCAGTAGTACTTTCCCCCAGTTATTTCTAAGGGTAGTTTCCATATCCATGGATATTTTCAAGTGATCTGTAAAAGACAAATAAAAAGTAAACCTTTTGTCAGTACAGACAAGAATAGTTAAATATGAACTGCTGATTGTTTGATCATTTCTAGGCAAAAAAGAGATGTTAACTGTGTGTTACAGACTTAGTGACACTTTAAGGCAGCACAGTTTTGCATTTTGATGGGCAACTGCCAATTCATAAAATTTCTCATTTCTTATTTCAATTTCTTATTTCCAGGATGCATTACAGTTGATTAGGGCCATCTGCAGACAACCACAATCACAACAACTGTGGAAACTTAACATACTATTGTTTTCCTGAGCAGTTTCAACCCTTTTTGGTTGGAGTTGTTGCACTGATAGATTTGCCAGCAGGGCATAATCCGTGAGCTCTTTGTGTGTTATGTACTCACATGCAATGCAGCATCACTGTTTAAAGTTCTGCCAGAAATAACTAAACATTCATGTTTACGAGTGAAGTGGATCAAGTCCATATTCCATGACACAGAATCTGCTTTAGGAATTATTAACTCAAACAGCAAGGAAGATGAACTTCATTGCTTCTGGTTACTACCAGATTTTGTCTGATGGTGCTGTTAGGGCATACTGACACGTTCCCACACATTCCCGACTTACTGTGTGTTAGCTGAGTGCAGTGTGCATATCCCACCCGGCAAGGCAATAGGGTTTCACTTTAAGTCTTTGAGGGTTAAATGTGTTAGTTTAAACCTCTTTCTCTGAGAGGTTTCAGCAGATTCTCTGCCATGCCCAGCCAGGGTATGTGCAGCTGGGCAGCTGACGTGTTTTCTATTCTGTAAACTGCTGTTACTCCATTGTGTGTTTGAACTCAAGGAAAATCACAGGACAGTAATCTGATGGACAATGTTTACTTAAGTTATGAGAGATTCAAGATCAAGTACTGGTCTGAATCATTCATAGCACTGGCTTGAGCTATGGCTCCCACAGCCTAGCTAAGGCCCTAGTCATTTGCCCATTTTCTTAGCTCATCATGAGGAATATTTTTAGAAGGGTGTGTGTAAGCCTTCAGAAGGTCTCTGACATTCTCATGAAGTAGCATTACAAAGTTATTTTCTTCATAATCTCAAGATACTTGGAATCACGAAACAAAATAGTGAGCAGTCCTGGTCTGCTAGCAATGCTAAAAATAAATGTGGATATTGTGTGTGTATATGTATATGTATATATTCTGATTTAAAAGAGATTTTTTCTTTTTGTCCAAAGTTAACTTCTTTTTAAAAGCCTTTAATGATTTATTCTTAAGCCCTTCAACCAGCAACAATATTCCATTAATGAGAGTGGTACAGTCTGTGAAGCACACAAAAAGGAGAAGTAGCACAGTAATGAAGGAGGGTTGGATGGTTCACTATACAAGCAAGGACACACTGGTAAGAAATGTTAAGGAAGACCTGTCTTACTGTACATACTATATAATAGTACAGAATAAAATTCTAACAGTACTTTTTGATAATTTACAGTCACTCATGTAAGGTATTTTTTGCAGTTTTTTTGATTCCTAAAGTTCCAACTCTTGTCATAACTAAGGACTGACATGGCATGTTAGAACAGGAGACAGTTAAAACACATAAAAACCAACAGAATACGTCTATTGCATTGTCATAGGAAGCCAAATGTGAAGACATTCTGAAGGAAGTAAAACATAGTGTTAAAACATTTGAGGTTCTGTAGGTAGCTTTCCCTTTCAGCTGCAGTCTCTCAGATACCTAACTGCAAGTTGACTTGAGACTTTTGTAAAGTATATTTAGCATAGAAAAAGTTATTTTCATTCCAACCTGCTAAAACTGGAATAAAGCCTTCAGTATGTGACTTTCGAAAGTGACCTGGGTGTTAAAAGTGAATACAAAATTTTAATTTCAGGAGAATTCCAGTAGCAAATTATGCTGAATGTAATGCAGACATCAAAACAACTTTTTAAAAACTTGTTCAATTTTAAGAGCTATTACTGAAATAACAGAGCATGGCCATATAAATCTTAAATTCAGTTATAAAGTCTTCATTAAAATTGTGTATAAGCAAATGAATCTTTATCGTTCATAATACATCTCTTCGAACTAAAGTGAAACAGTTTGACAGTGGTGCTTTTGAGAAATGAACATTTCATTAACTTACTTGGAAAATGCTAGAACTATTCTTCACTTGTTTTTCATTGCAGAGGAAGCGACACTACTGGAGGCTGGACAGCAAATGCATTACACTTTTTCAAAATGATACTGGAAGCAAATATTACAAAGTAAGGAATATTTTTCAATTCCTTTTTATACCAGAAGAATATAAGGACCAGATTACTAAATTGATGCTTACTAAAAGTACACTAGTAGTATTACTCGTATCTATGGTTTGGGGTTTTTTTATTATTTAAGCTGCATATATGTGTTTTGCTTTGTATAAACAAGTCTCTGATCAGATGTCAGCTAGCAAGGACCTGTAGAACACATGTCGTGGAAATGGAAAATTTTTGTAATGAGAAGTCAACAGGGTTTTATTTTCTAATGATATCTGGATGATCTTGCTTTTTTTTCTGAAGGAACATCACTAATCTCTTTGATAAGTTCTACATGGTCTTGGAAAGAAACATTTAGAATTTTACCATCAACAGTCCTCTGTGTCACAGTTTCAGGTTATAAGAGCCTTTTTGTTTGTACAAGAAGCATGTGGTAAAAAGCAACGGCTAATATCATAAATTAGTTAAATAAAGTTCATGCTTTAGTTTTATATGTTGATGATCTTTATATAGAAAGTGAAATACCATTTCCGTTTTAGGAAATCCCATTGTCTGAAATTTTGTCTCTGGAACCTGCAAAAACTTTCACTTTGCTGCCTCAAGGAGCCAATCCTCATTGTTTTGAAATAAGCACAGCAAATATAGTCTATTATGTTGGAGAAAACATAGAAAACCTCTCAAGTGTTCCACTGAATAACAGTGTTATCAGCAGTGGTATTGGCATTGACGTGGCACGAATGTGGGAGATGGCAATACAGCACGCCCTGATGCCGGTCATCCCTAAAGGGGCATCGACTGGGTCAGGACCCAGCCTGCACAGTAAGTTTATTCATTTCCTCCATTTCAGACAAGTAGAGTCACATTGCAAGTGACATAGCTCAGTCTTCTGCATACATTGAAAGGATGTATTGCACAGCTTGTAAAGGCTGTTCTGTCATGGCTTATCACTTGTCTGCATATTATTTCAAACACCACAGTTTCTCGTCCATATGTTTTCAGTTTATATAGTAAGACATCTGTATTAACATATAAGATGCAGATTTGTTAGTGATCAAATGGTTACGATATTAGCATCTCATTCAATTTCTGTTGTTGATGTGAGGAACACCCTCCTTGTGCAGAGGGATGAAGTTTTCTGAGCTTTAGTTCGGAATGGATAGATTTTTTTCCCATCCTGACTGCAATTTATATTTCTAACTATTTGCAGAAGTACCTCTTCACTCTTTAGGTCACTGCAGCATAGATGATATGCTCCCTTTCATCACATTTGGCTGTACAACTGCCTCAAACATTGTCCCATGTTGAGATGAAAAGAGCTCAAGTGTGAAGAACAGCTCTTCTAAGCACAACAAGACGTGTGTCACCCAGGACCAAAAGAACTGAATATATCTTTGCCTCCAATTTACATACCTTTGTGTAATTCTCTAGCAAAGATGACAGTTTATGTAAATCAAACATGAAACTTGTTTAAATCTTGCTTGGGTACTGATAATAAAGTAGCACAGAGTGAACAATTCCTCACTACTAGGTGCATGCTGTTGTGGCTGCTCTGGTACTTCTACCCAGCCTAGTCAGTGTGAAGAGCATTTGGATATGTCTATACAATTTGTATTAGACTATTTTTTGCAATATACACCCGCTTTAACACTTGACATCTGGATGCTATTAATGCAACACAAGATGCTAATGAGACCACAGGCTCTTCAGAAACCCATACTATAGGCTGTGGCATTGCATCTCCAGGCACAACAGCTCACATATCAGATAAGATCAGCAATGTCCTTTGCTTTCTCAACTGGAATCTTGCATAAAGGAGTGTCAAATTCTGGATGTCATTTCCATCAGATTAGTTGCCTAGTGCCCCTGCTTTGAGCCCAGCATAGCTAAACAGATAATCTAAAATGCTAGACTGGGCATGACAGCTGTCTTCTCTCCCTCTTGGGAAGTTTGAAAATTTTTTTTGCAAGTTAGTAGTTATCTTTGGCTTATATGTGCAAAAATTAAGGTTGTCTGAGACCTTTAGAGCAATTTCCTGAGGAGAGTGAGAATGATAGCAACCTTCTGTCTTTTGCTATCAAAAGTCAAAGTGTAAGACTTAGACGTGTTTTTGTCCATGCTTATTTTCATGTAAAACAGCAGTACACACATTTGAAAACAAATTGACAATGATAAAAAGCCTCTAGGTACCCAAAACATTTGATTCCCAAACCAGTTGATTCCTAAGGAAAGGGAAAAAGCCACATGAAGCAGAAGTTATTCATGTTATTTACTACAATAAGATTGGTGCTGATGTGTAGTAGCAAGTGTCTTCAGTGTGTAATACAGGCTTTATAGTAGGGGACACTGGTTTGATGATGCTTCAGTTTTTACCGTGAAGGTGAGCATGAACAGGATTCTAGGCAGAAGTAGGAGACAGAAGTGACAATGATCGAAAGAAGCATTCTTTCCTTCCCGAAGTGTTGTCTTTGTATAATACACTTAGCAGCAGGCATATTCTAAATCTTTACTGAACCCCTAGTATATTTGCAGTTCAAAATGCTTATGACAACATCCTAAGCTCTGAATTGGTAGAGGTTGGATTTGGTGTTTGTTTTGCACAAGTGCAAGACTTTGTTTCCATTATGTGTTTTAATAATATCTGTTAAGCCAGTTGAAATGTGTGTTATTTGTGTGTATATGCACATTATATGTGTGTATATGCACTCTAATTTGAATGTGTATTTACCTTCATCAGAATAGCATCAAATACATTATAGGTGACCCTATAAATAAAAATTATAATTAAATCCACTAAATAAAAACAGTTTCATTTCAGTTGTTACTTGAATGAGGTACAAATTCTCAAAAGAGAATGGAAAAAAGCAGTAAGAAGCTTATAAATGGGAACAATGAGATTCCAGTATTAAAAAATTAATAATGAAATGTGTAATTCTGTTTTTCCATGCACTGCAAAACTGTTGTTCAAGTCATGTGTTTGTGGGGTGGTTTAATTTTATGTTAGTTGTTAGATGAACAGGCTGACCTAATTGGTACAATTTCTAGAGCTGTCAGTAGATATTGATGTAATGCGAATGTCATTTTCTATTACTACATATTTGAACTAAAAGCACAGCTCTCCAAAGTATATTTTACTTTCTTCCCCAGGGGATATATCCGTCAGTATTTCTGTGTCAAACTGCCAAGTTCAAGAAAATGTGGTGAGTGTTCTCTGGATGCTGGTGCTAGACATGCTATGATTAAGCTTGCAAAGTCATTGATCTGTTTTGCAAAGAGGAATGTTAGAGGAGTTCCCATCAGCCGTGTCTCACTTACTTTGTAGAAATTAACAATTAGCCTTGCTAACTTTTGACAAAAATCATCTTCATGGCACCTTTCCTTGAGACATAAAAATTATATATGGGTAATTTCAATGAATACAGACTTTGACTATGGATCCTTGCAGGATGTTAATTACCAAGTAGAAAAGCAAGGCATAGAAATTATTAGTTCATGGAATTTGTCAACTGAACTTCATAAGGCTGATCACAAGCCTTGATAAATATACTGTTTCCTGTCATTGAGAGTTCTGATACTCTCTGTTATACAAAGGCGAAACCCTAAAGGAAGAGTTGCATATGTTGTTATACATCCATAAAGAATTCTGCAATTTTTTTATGCTAGGTCAGTTAGACACAGGACGTGTGATCCAGGTAAACGATCACACTGCTTGTTTCTGTCTCATGGGCAAGGCTAAAAAATAGGTACTCCCTGCAGCCAACTAAAGCTTTGGGACAGCTCTGGTAATTGTCAGAAAAGTATTGCCTGCTAGGGATGTGTCCATTTGATCCTTGGAAGAAGACAGCCTTTTTCATCAACTCCTAGGCATTCTTTTACTCATCATTGTTTATGCTGCTGGCTAAATGTCAGAAAAATAAAACTGAGCTGCAATATTTGAGGTTTGTTTGAGTGTCCCAAATGAATCTGCTAACAGCTTGTGCTTTAGCCTGTGTTAAGGCACTAACGAATAATGAGGCATGAGACTCCCTCTCTGGATCAAATGGAATAGTTTACCCGTCTCAGTGAACCTTTTGAAGATTTGTCTGCTTTTGCAGCAATTACAGTTAATGTGGCTTATAAGAAAACTCACCTGAATTTTTTTGGCAGATAATATATTTTGAAATGTACTGTAGTAAATGTATGGTACTTCCCACTAGAAAAAACAAATGAAATACAAATTTTGTTTCCATGTCCTCAGGGCTTATTATTTATTATGTTTATATAAACAGGATATTAGCACTGTATACCAAATTTTCCCAGATGAAGTATTGGGATCGGGACAGTTTGGAATTGTTTATGGAGGTAAGACTTTGCTGTGTTGTAGAATTGTGCTTAAGATAGAAATTTTCTGGAATGGTCAAAGTATTTGAACTTTGAAGTGTTTTTTACAGAAATTAGCTGTCTGTTGTTTTATATAAGCAGTATATATTAAACAATGTTTATGTTTTATGGTGATGAAGTCTTTTTGTAGTTTGAACTTTTCTATCTAGTAGTGTGTATCAATAGCTTCATATTCTCTGAAAGTTCTAATAAAACCATGAAGTGCAGAAAGCTTTTCTTTTTGAGAGCTATAATGTATAAAAAAATATCTTTCCTTCTGTTTTTCTTGACATGTTCTAGTGAAGTATTTTTATTGTTTTTAAGTAACTTGTTAGAATCATTTGTCTTTTCTCATTAGTTTTTCCTATCTTTTTCCTCCTTTTTTTGCCAGTTTTTGGATGTGTATTTAGGTACAGCTGTTGTTTGAGACAGTATGAAGTGAGAACTAAAAAATTTCTCACTGAAGAATCTCTGACTCTGATAAACCTAGGACATGCACTTATATGCCTAAAGGCTATCACTTAGTTCATTATTTGCTAGTCTGGAGCTACCATTGAAGGACTAAGTCAACAACTGGCCAGTATGACAATGCAACTTCAGCTGATGTTTATACGAGAAAATTAACTTGGCGTCTATATTGTTGAATTACGGAGTTGACTTTATCATATGTACATTTCTTACATGTTTAAACAGCTTTCTCAGGTGATAATAAGAAAAGTTCTGTTGTCAAAGGGTAGACAGAGGAAAAATTGCAGAATACTTTTAATGAATTAGCTGCAGACTGGCTCTGAGAATTACCTGGTTGTGACCATTTGTACAACCCATGAAAGGAGAACACTTGTCATAGTTAATCATTTTAATTGATAGAGGCCTTTTGTTTTATTAATGCAGGAAAACATCGCAAAACTGGAAGAGATGTTGCCATTAAAATAATTGATAAACTAAGATTCCCAACTAAACAGGAAAGTCAACTTCGTAATGAAGTTGCAATTTTACAGGTATATTTTCTTTTTTTTTATTTCACATTATGAACTCCATTATTTATTTCCATAAATACCAGATAATATAATTATTTGAATTGATAATCACTGGTGTTTTTGCAAAAATGGTAGTGTTTTTGCTGCTTAATTTGCATAAACATCAAGAGCAAATGTATTTGCAATGTCATAATAGGAATTAAAATTTTTGCAGTTTTAAGCACCAGGCACAATAAGGAAAACATATGTTTGTTTAACTAATTTGAAGTTCATATATTCTCCTGTATTGTCCCAAGAAATTTCATTCTTGTTGCCTACAGGTCAGGCACACAGTTTAAATTATGAAATACTAAAACATTGTTTGGTTTAGGTGGGGGTCTGAAGTCTGGCTATGTGATGATAAAAGCTACTGATCAGTTTGAGAAATCTAGAGCTTTATTTATCTTTAATAGAATCTTCATCATCCCGGGGTTGTAAATCTGGAGTGTATGTTTGAGACACCGGAAAGAGTCTTTGTTGTTATGGAAAAACTCCATGGAGACATGCTGGAGATGATCTTGTCAAGTGAAAAGGGCAGATTGCCAGAGAGAATAACAAAGTTTTTAATTACTCAGGTAAGAAATTAATTATAGACCTAGAAGGAAATTTGAGGTCAATTATTATCACTGTTTCTTATATTTTGCTTTTGATATAATTTACTTGTCTGGTTTATGAAAGCCTGAGTTATAATATCAGGGATGGTAAAACAGCTTTCTGTACATTTCTGCACATTATCTGGTAGGTTGTAAACCATTAAGAGGACCTAGAACTAGACACATGTACAGCTATTGGCTGCTGGATGGAAGGGAGATCAGTCTACAGTTTCTCATATACTTGAAGAATGAAGCCCAAGAAAGGGATGGAAAGCCCTAAAAGCAAACTGTTGAAAACCTACAAAAAGAAATTTGAGCTTCTTGGACTGTCCCATACCTAACCATTGCAGTTTGTACTCTGCACTGTTACACCTATTTTCTGTGCTGAGGTTGGATCTCAATTCTACCCATGATTAAATTAATCTGACTTCCTTTATGACTTCTGTTTGTAATTTGATCTGGGTTTTGGGGAGGGGTTCCTGTTGTCATATTATTATATTGCTTCTTTAGCTGTCCATAATACTGGTTTAAATTTAGATACGCAATTGAGTTGTGAGCCACCCCAGAGTGAGGGCACCCTATGTTTCAGCAGTCAGGAAAAAGAAGGGAGNAGTCAGGAAAAAGAAGGGAGCAGGAACAACAGTGTTATGGTGGTTAATATTATAAGTTTATTATTTGGGGTAGAACTTCACAGGTTCTCTAGTTTCCAGGTTTCCATGGGCAAAACTACCACCAGCTCTTGAATTTAGTTTCTTCTATTCCCAGGTTCATTCAGCCTCATCACAATTTCATGTTCTAATATAGTGGCAAATTCTGCCAGCCATTGACCAAACACAAGTAATGGAGTTAAAGCTAAACAAACAGGATGGATATCTCTTACACTTCGTTGCCATATTCTTGTGTATATAACAGAATAGAAATCTATACGATATTCTTTACTCTTTCTGTCCTCAAGAAAACACTTAAATTGGATCATATTTCTGTGAAGTTTTTTTAGTTGAATTCAGATACGGAAGGTCATTCTGCAAATATTTCTACATTCGAAGATTTCATGGACAAAAAAATAAATATTTAGAACCCAATTTTTTAAAAAAAATTATAATGTAAACTATTTAGAGAGGGAAAAAATTATATTCCCTGCAGTGAAACACCAAGAAAAGTTGAGGCACAGCCAATAATAGCTGACATTTTTGATTTTGTTGGGTTTTTTTCTTTTCATTGTTGACATTCTTGTGAAAGGTACATTCTTGTTGAATTGTTTTTTCTTCACACCAGTCCTTGCTTCTCTGGTCAATGATACTGTTCAAACAATACAAAAAAACCAAACATAATTTGATTTGTTT
>WEIV01014474.1:7621-24459 GCA_013390005.1 Calyptomena viridis | reverse complement strand
CAAACTCTTGAAGAGTAGATTATAACTGCTGTTCTGTGAACAACTTCTACCATCTGGATAAAAGCTTTATTTAGTGTCCTAAAAATAGAAAAGGCAAACAATAATGATTTGCATAGAACTGTACAGTTTCAAAACAGATAATGTGCGTGTATGTGTTTGTGTATATAGATGCAGATACACATACACACAGTAAAACTTGCTCTGAAGCCTAAATGCCTTAGTAATGTAAACTGCAGCATGTCAGTTGTATTTCCCTTTTTTCCTAAAATGCTCTTCTCTAATATGAATATCCTCTAATATGTACATTCAGAAGCTAAAAAATGTGTTGACTTTGTGTATGTTTTCAATAAAAGTCTTGTTAAAATAGGTTCATTGATGAAACTTTCTTTTTAAAATATCTCTGGAATGGCATCAAAAGTAGGTAGAATAAATTAGTTCATCATTAAGAAGATGATGAGGTAGGTAGGAAAATGCTGCCAGCTAACCTCTCTACCTATGAAATATATTTTGTAAGAACCTACTTGGACTGATTTTATATTGGAAGTTCAATCAGTTTTGAAACATACTAAGGAAATGGGGAAGCTGAGGATGCATTAATGGGAGTTCAGTTTTTAAAGAAGTGTGCTGCTTCTGCTTTTGCACTGAGTTCCACTGAACTGACAGGGTATTGCAGATCTTTCTTGCTCGTCTTCCCCTGAAACCTTGAAAGATACTAATTGTCCTTTCTAACAATTAGTGTTCCAACACTAAGCCATTTAGGTTTAACAGTGGGAAACGTTCAGGCTGCACTGTAAAACACATGCCAGAGTAAAAAGTGAAAAGCTGAAAATTATTCTATGCCACAGTCTATCCCTGAAAAAAACCCACTTGATATATAGGTATTGAAGACTGAGTTTAAAAATGTAAAGATACATTGGATGAGAGGCAGAAGTATGCAATAATAATAACCACATATGTGAAAACTCCACTTATCAATGTTGGTTATATGTTACAATCATGAGCTCTTCAGTAGATAAATCCATTCTTTTGTTAAAGAGCTTTTCCAGAAGAAATTTTTGCCAAATACATTACATGACTAGAGCCAGCAGAATGTTTCTTAGGTGTTTTGCACCCCTATTGGACAGCTAGTGTGTACTCTAGAAGAAATGAAGAAAAGACACTTTTAGTCCAACAGAAAAAAATTATATTTTAGAAAATAATAACGCGTTGTAAAAAATTATTTATAAATCTCTTCTCCCTGCTCCCCACCTTCTTCATCTACTCTTACTACTTAAAAAAGAAATCTCTTTCCATTTTAATTTTACCCTGAAGGAAGCTCTCTGATAACAGTGGCCTTGTCACATGCTCTGGAGCAGGTCTTGGTGGGTGAGTTCAAATGTGTTGACTATTTTGTCACCCTGTATTTTCTGCCATGTCTTTATTTTCAGTTAGGATATTCCTACAAGACTAAAATTTGGCTAATCATAGGCCATTGTTTATTTTTCTTTCAGCCTTATGCTTAATCTTCAATCAACTATAAAAGTGTAAAAGTCTGTAAAAGTGTATATGCATGTACACTGGTGGATTCATGAATATATGTAAAGATTATATGCCATTCTATAGGGACTCGAGGAGTCAAGATAAAATAACTTTTCTAAAAGGAAATTAGGAAAATTATCAGAATCATACAGACTTTGTTCAGATGCTGATACCATGACTGTTCCTAAGGAACCAGGAGTTCACAGAAGTGCCTTAATTTTGTTTTCTCATTTCTCTGTATTGACCAGTAACAGAGATTTAGAGCTCTGCAGTCAAGACTTTATTAGTGGCTTGGTTTTGTTAGCTAAAATTAGTGTAGCAACTCATGAGCAAAGGTAATTTTCAACAACAGATAAATTCTAAAAATACCAAATAGCATACTGGCACTCTGTTCTCTAGTATGGACAGTAGTCAAGAGATAGAAACAAACCACCACAACTTGGAATAGCATCTCTGAGAAGCTGGATGACAAAAATAAAAACAGTGCAACTTTTAATGAAGGAAGAACATTGAGCACTTATACTGAACCCTAAGGTGTGCTGATTTCTACCACAACGCTTAACATGCACATGAATTTGCTAAGCACAGACCTATGTTAATAAATTTATTTAATCTCATGGAGCACTTTTGATAAACTGTTGGCCAACAGAACAGAGACAAAAGTATAAATAAATTACTACCCTGAGAAACTTTCTGACTAGCTACTAAATATCATTTCCAAAGAAGTTCTTGTTTAATTACTAGGTGCATATTATACCCTTTTTCCTCTCCATGCCTGGGTTTGTTGTAGGTTTTTTTGAGCACTGAAGCTTGCTTCATAACTTTAAGGAACTTGTTGTGCTTTTCAAAAAAGAATCTGCCATTACCCAATATAATAAATTTAAATTTTCCTTGCTTCTGTTCAAAAATGTTGCACTGTGAAAGCTGAACTGCTTGCATTTCAGCCAGATAGATGAATTCACAGATTCCTATCTCAAAGCCTAAATGGAAACTTGCTCTTCTAGATCCATCAGAATCAAAGTGTAGTGAAGCAAATCTGGGATTGTGTTGTCCTACATAATTTTCCTTTACTTGCTTTACTCAGGAAAAAGGAATGGTAGGCTACTCTTTGGTAATGTTTTCATGGCCTTTACCATTTTCCATTAGGCCAACAGTTCCTGCCATGCATCATAGAAGCAAAACTGGCAGTGGTTATGCTGCACATAAGTATTGACCTGAGGATCTGTTGATGGTATTTCCTTTTCTGCTATGCTACTCCATATCCTGTGCTTATCAAGCATATGTGTACAGATAATCATACATCTGTAGACATGTTTATTGTGGGGAAACTTTGCTGTGAAGTGCAGAGAAGTATCCAACACACACTTGGAAGTCAGAACTTCTGATTTACATTAAGTTGCTATTTTCACTTCTACCATCTTTAGTCATTCAGATACACTTCGTTTATCCAGTGTCTTGTCCAGGCAGTTTAGCTAAACAAACAAGGTGAGCAAAAAGCATGCACTTGTACAATTTGTACAGCTCAACTGTTATGCCACTACTGAGCTATGTGTGACCAGCCATCCATATGTCCATACCTTCACATCATAGGATGGAAGGGAACTCCTGTCATGTCTTTTCTCCTGTTGTCTCAGATACTGCAACAGCAGGATCTCTTCAAAACTAGTTGGGTATTCTTGTCTTCCCCTTCTTTCTGTTCTTACCCCTCTACACCTCACTCCTGAAATGCTTTCCTAGAGTTTCACCTCTCCAGAGGTTAGAAAATTGCAAATCCTGGCCTCATGGCAAGGCAATAACCATCTGTTTTTTTGTGTTAATAACTGTCTTTTTTGTTTGAAAACCCAGGTTATTTATTTTACATTATTGGATAAATCAACACCTTTTCTGCCTACCTGAATTTATCCAGGACAAGGAGGTCACAGAGGTGCCATGGAAAATGCTAACAAGCTGAAAAAAGATTCTAAAATCTTTAGAGGAAAAGATCTTTTCCTTAATAGGAAAAGATATGTGGCACCCTGTGAAGTTAAGGAGAAAGGAAAAAAAAACCAACTTGTAGTAAAATTTGAAGAATTAGTCATTAGGCAGCTTAACCCCCATATACTACTTCAGTCCATAAGACATAGGGTGAGAAATCAGAAGTGGAGTAATTATGGATTATGGCACAGTAGTATTCAGCTAGGTCTACTAAAATATTGACACCCTGGAAAAGTTCTACTTTGTGCAGATACTCTAGAGCCCTGTACCTGTAATTTTTCAGCACTCCAGACTTTGCTAAACTGATCACTTTCACAGAGAATTTTATTTTTCTTTTCCTAGAAAAATAGGACATAATTTATTCAATGAAGAAAACCCTTCACATACTTCACATACTGCAGTGGCCACCTTCTGTCTCACCAGACCTATGGCATCTGAACCAAAAGTGTCATATTCCTGGGTTTTCCTGTGCATGTGCCAGATGGGAAAGAGCTGAACCAAATTAAATATGAATCAGAGAAACTAGTTACAGGTAAAGAGGCACTTTTCAGTGGTTACACCTGAATGAGATGTAGAGTTTCACCTCAGTTTTTTGCTTAGCTTGTTTCTGGCAACTGAAGCAAGTGAATGCTGAAATTGGAGTCTACTGGATGAACTGATAAGGATAATAAAGATTCTTGCTGGATCATTGCTTTATTTCAGTGAAGAATAGGGAGCACACATTATAAGAAGTGTAAAAAGAAGTGTAAACTATTTTGCTGCCTTACTAAGCACATCTATGAACTTGAACATCAGCTGTTCATGAATAAGAATTTAGTAAAAGTCTACTTCAGTTTCAGACTGAAAACTTGCTCTTTTGAAAGGTTTCATGAGATGAAATATTTTGCTTGGGCATCCAAGCACTGAGGTCCTAAACTAAGGGAATCTACTGTGAGCCTTGAGAACCTGAGGCTTCACACTGCAGAGGTCTGCCAGGCAGGGTGCCAGCCAGGGGAGCTACAAGGAAAATAGGTATGATGAAAATGTGCCTTTAAGGCAAATGCCAAAATTTGTAAGTATGTGTACACTGACAAAGTTTGACAAAAAGTAGCAGATTCTGTTGAAGTATTTCTATCAAGACGAACTATTTTTCAATATAAATTTATCCTGTATTTGCCAGCTATAACTTAAATAGTTTCCTATATAACTTCCAAAATTAATAGTTACTGATTGGTAATGACCTCTGACACTTTAATGGAGACTGATTTTTCAGAGATTCCTAATAGCTACCCTTTGAAAAGCAATTAGCTCATTCTAGTTCCTCTGTTGACTTAGGAGTATAAAAACATGGGTTATTTGAACACTTAGGTCACTGAATTTAATATAGGGAAACTTAACTGACATATTCTTAACAAAAAAAATTACTTGAGGGACCTCGCTCACATTTACCAAGTAAACAGTTTAAGATGTTACTGTCTCAGCCCCCAGCTGTTTGCTACTGGCCTTATAACAGAGCAAAAATAGCATATTTCAACTTTTCTAGTTGAAGCATCACAAGCATCTAAGCTCAATATTTATCTTAACGTTTAAGTTAATTTGTCCAATTGTGAATTACAGCTGTGATGCTCCATTCTGCCGGCTCTACCATCTGGAAAAGGGGCAGGAGGGAGAGTGAGGGCATTCCACTACTGTGACTGGATTTGCCAGAAGTATGGGTCGGAGTGCTTAACTGAATTTCTCAAAAGTGAATTAGGCTTGCAAGCATGAATCCCTGAGGGTTTCTAGTGTCTCAGGCTTCCTGATTTCTTCTGAAATAGGATTTAAGGTCTTCAGGGGGTAATTAAGGACTGCTGAGGTTTCTAACCTCTCCACTTTTGCTCATGGCATGGTATCTCTACATCAATGTTTAGTTTGGCATGGCAGATCTGTGGGTTTCTAGCCTTGTTTAGCAAAAATCTCCTAGCACATTGCTAACAAAGTACTGTGACAAAGTAGAATGCAGTTTCACAGAGTATTATATTAAACTGCACCTGTGCATCTCCTATCCTTGTGCAAAATGCAGACCCCAATATAATAAAGAATACACACACAAAGAGATTCGTCTATCACCGATGAGTGATAACACTTAAATCTTCACAGTACTATGTGAAAAAAGAAGCATGGTTACATGATATAATTTACTTGTTTGATCAAGAGGACAGAGGTGTCAGTGACTGTGCTAGAAATATGATTTCTTCTGCTTCTTTTTTTTCGAGCCTTCCAATCAAAACTGACCTAGCCTGTCTCCAGAAGCATCTTGTGGCTGAGGCTCCAGTGCCCGGGGCAGGGGACACTCCCTGCCCTTTTAAAAGCTTCGGGGCCCCTTGCCCTTGCACAAGCCCTTGCATCCACCCAGTGCCCTTTGCATCTCAGAGATCTTCAATGTTTCCAGATTTACTGTAGTCTGCTAGGTGCTTTTGCTTGAAAGGAGACTCAGGCAGCTTTTGGACAAAAGGAAAATGTCTGCCTACCACTTCTTCCACTCCTATAACAGACAGCATACGAAAGGTAAGAACTCTGTGACTCTGTGAAGGAGACAACAGAGCAGGAAGGTTAGGTAGTGCAGGACTAGTATTATAAACGCTGCAGTATTTTTCATGCTTAACAACTCTCCTATCACAGATATTTAAAATCATAGCTGACATACTTCCTGTCTAATTTATTTTGAGCAGACTTATTCATGTATTCATAGCCTTAAGGGTGATGAAATTACTAATTTATTACTGCAATCCTCTCTCAATATTTGTACTATTTTGTACAAAAGATGGAGCTTTTACCAGTAAAATTATATTGGCACAGCTTCTACAGTAGACATATTTATATGAGCAGAAAATTATGTTATAGCTGTAGCCATTGAATCTCTACTTATACAGAAATAAGTATACAAGTATGACTAGATCCAGACAATAATATCACTTCAACTAAAAGCCTCATAAACAGCACAACTTTACTGTTCAGACAAAGCCTTAGCCTCCTTTTCAAATCACTTTGCCAAGTAACCGTCATCATTTTATGATGTAAACAATCATACATTGTAATCACCACCAAAGTAATCTCTTTAGAGCCAAGGGGGTAATATTACCATTCTAAATTGAACTCAAACCAGTGATCAAAGACAAAAATACGAGGGCATTGCCAATTTTCTGAGCCATCCAGTAACCATTACCTTGTGTTGTGTGATTTGCATGATAATTGTAAAGTAATGGGCTGTGTGATTTCACTCAATTCCCAGTATCTTTTCATACTTTTGGATTTTTTTTTTTTTTTTGGTAGTAGATGCTTATTAACAACTTCTTATTTCTAACTCATTACAGGTTTCATTTTTTAACAGTAATATTCAAGAAGGCATCACCCTTAGAGAAAAATAAAAATGTTGAAATTCTCTAGGACATCTCCCGGTAGAGACACGGCTTTCGCGTTCCAGCGCTGGCAGTGCCGCCTGCTCCCGCCGTGCGTGGCCTGGCAGCCCCGGCAGCATCTGTGTGCACTTGTGTGCCTCGCCACCTCCTGGCCAGCCGTGGTATCTGCGCATGACTTCATTAGATCAGATGCATAATAAGGCCTGAGGCTTTTCTCAGTATTAATCTGTGATCGCTTTGTTTTTACAAAGCCTTAGGCACATAGGACGTATGTAATATGCCAGCCTACTATGATATTTTTAATGTGAGAACACAAGAATTCATGATAAGGTAGGTACTGTTGTAGTGTTCTATTTATCTGTTCCTATATTTATATGTTTTAATATGTAGTTCTGTATCCCCAGTTTAACTCTACCCTCACTCCCCCCATTCTCCCCACATATGGACTCAAACCACTCCTATCCCTCCCTAAACCACTCCCACCTCCCCTTCCCATTGGCCATTCCCCACTTCCCTCCCCGAATCCTGGACCCCTATGTAAACCCATGCACACAGGAAGTCGGGGTCAGACCCTGTCCTGGACCCTCCTGGGTTTGGCCTCCTCTGGAGCCTCATGGCAACAGAGGATCAATAAACCATGTATGTTCACCACGAGGGTCTCCATACAATCCTTTTCCCTTCGATGATGCTTTCCTGGATGGACTGAGCTAGCGAAAGACCAAGACCCAACCCAGGCATTGCATCAGGTACTAAGTCTCCTGTCTGATGTCAGAATGTTTTGGAACTTCCACCGCTGCTAATTACTCTGTGTTTCAGAACAATAAGGTTCCCCTCTGCCTTCCATTTGCATAACAAAGAAATGACTTATTTTTAAATATAGAAGCAGATGTCAACAGCCGGGAATCGATATAGTACTTCTGGCAGCTTCTAGTCAGCAGAGTTCATGGAGCAGTGCTGCCAAGCGACTAACAGGCAGCCACTTTCAGCTAAGCTATAAAACAACGCTGCATGAGAAGATTGCTGAATGTCCCACTTTCAGTTCAAAAGCATCAATCAATAAGACAATAGTAAGACATATAGCTCATTCATTGAATTTATTAACCTTTTAATTGATAATTAATGTTGAAGAAAGAGTGTCTATGAGGTAAAAAACTTAGCTCGCATAAAAAAATCTTTAAACAATTTCAATATAAATATGATCCTGAAAACTCATTAGAAAAGTTGGGGAAAGAGAAAAAATGCACTCATTTTTTCAGAGTAAGAATTAATCTGGTTTAATTCCATCCACAGAAGGTAAATGCAACGTTTTTATCTCTAGATCAAAATGATTTTTCTCTGACATATAGAAGCATAGTTGGAAAAACAAGTTAAAAACCACAGCTAAACTGTAATGAGATACATTTGGGAATACAGAAGGAAAGGTAGGATATTAAACCACTTACAAGTTGTTGTGAGCTGATTATTGCGTGTAGACTTCTTTTCCCAGCTTGGTTTTTATTTCTTGCTATTTCTCTCATTTGGTCCAACCACTCCTGTGCTTTCAAACTGTCCAATATCTGGCCTCTAATATATATTGAAAATTTTGACACTTTGCTTTTATGCTAGTTATGTATTTTGAAAGTCTCTCTTAGCTAAGTTTTTTGTAAAAACAGCTAGATACCCAACTGTATTAACTCACATCTGTCTACCACTGGAGTTCCCTAAGTGAAAATTCTGCCATGCACATAATTTGACCTTTCCCAGTAGATATGCAGTTCAGTTCTCCATTTCCTTGCAAATTGTTCTGCAGTTATCCATACACTACTTGTGTGCAACATTTTCCCTATTTCCCTCACTACCATTTCAGCTTGTCTGCATGTCAGGCATCACATGGCAATAGAAATAGTCTCTTCTTCTGGAATATCTTCCGGCACGATTCTCGTGTGAGTGCTCTCAAAACTGGCCAAGTTTGGGCTCCTTTATGTATTTATTGGATAAGATCTATCTCCAGCAAAGAATTTCTGCTAGAGGGTCTTTACACTTGTCAGTGTAAAACGGTTGCAGTCCTGAAGTGGCCAGTTTGGTACAGGATTATCTTTGCGTCTCCTTCTTCTCTTCGGCTGAGAAGATTGAGAAGATGCTACATGGGAACTGGATAGAAGTGTGGAAATGTATGAGCAAATATGTATGTAGTGGTTTGGCCCTGGCTAAACGCCAAGGACTCACACACACAGCCACATGCACTCACTCCCCTCCCTTCAAACAGACAGAGGAGAGAAAAAAAATTAAAAGGTTTCACTAGTTTTGTGATAAGGACCATAAGAAACTCCTTATTAATTATTTCACAGGCAAAACAGGCTCCAACTTGAAATATTAAGGATTTATTACTATCAAAATCAGAGCTTAAGAGTGAGAAATTTGCTAGATCTTACAGACACCTCCTCCTCCCACTCCTCCCTCTTTCAAAGATCTCCCTCTGTTGGAGTCCAAGATATCCAGAAGACCCCCCAGACTGCCCTGGAGGGTCTGGGACCCTCTCTGGGACCCCAGGAGGACATCCCTCCTTCCCCCAGCGGCCCAGGAAGACAGGAGTGGGGGTGTTACAGTCAGATGTTGTTTCTGCCGCTGCTCAGAGAGAGAGAGTCCTATCCCTGCTTTCTTGTGGGGTATGCTCCACAAAAGACAGTCTATTACAAAACTGCTTTGTGGGTCCATCCCACTGACAACAGCTCTTCAAATGCTGTTGCCACGTAGGTCACCTCTCCATAGGTTGCAGTCCTTCAGGTATAGCTGCTCCTGCGTAGGTTTCCACGGGCCACTGGTCCTCCCAGGAAATCCTGCTCCAGCGTGGATCTCCATGAAGAGACAGCCACCTTCCAGCATCCATCTGCTCCAGCATGGGGTCCTCCAGTCCTCCATGGGCTGCAGATGAATCTCTGCTCCCTATGGGCCCCCATGGGCTGCAGGGCAGACAACCCCCTTCACCATGGTCTGCACCATGGGTTGCGGGGGCCCTATTCTGGTGCTCAAGGCATCTCCTCTCCCCTTCTTCCACTGACCTTGGTGTTCATCACAACTTCTCACTCTGCTCTTCTGTAAGTGGCCATGTTTGTCTGCCTGTACCTTTTTTTTTCTCCTTCTTAAATATGTTATCACAGAGGTGTTACCATAACTCCTCATTGGCCTGGCCTTGGCCAGCGGCAGGTCCAGCCTGGAGCTGACTGACATTGGCTCTGCTGGAAATGGAGAAACTTCCAGCAGCTTCTCAAAGAAGCCTCCCCATAGGCCCCCCTGCTAACAAAAAACCTGGCCACTCAAAACCACCACAATGTAGCAAATTAACACGCAAGACTGCTTTCCTTCAGTCAAAATGACAGAGGTTTTGGCTGACTAAACTTTGGGGTGTGATAACATTGTTCAAGTACAGGGTAGAGTTAGTTTGGTGCTGATTTCTGAGCATAGAAATGTGAAGAAAAAGAAGTATTGTACCGAAATGGAATCTGCAGCAGTGAAGTCCTTACACAGAAGGCATGTCCATCCCTCCCTGTAGGTGAAGATTACCCCTACATTCAGGAGATTGTGTATATTTCTGCAAAAGTAGCTATCTTGTCATCCTAGAGAAAATTGTATATCAAATCTAAGTACAGTAAAAGCTGAATTCACCATCACTAAGAACTTTATCCATTTACAGGAACTGTATTACAAATTAGGTTAGCTTCTGTGCGGTTCTGAACTTTATAGTATAGAAGCACTTCGCAAATTTTATTTTACTGATCTTTACAGAAGTCTTGTGAAAATCAAACTACCATCACTCTTGTTACAAATTCTTTCTGTTGATGAAAAACATTGAAATGCATCTCAGTTAAGCATCTTTTTTCACAATAACAGCATAGTCTGTGGCAGAACCAGAACTGAAAGAGAATTAGAGAAAATAAGTTTACATCATCTTTGCCACAATGCAAACATACTAATCCTTCTGTATCAATGAAAGAAATTATTGGCTGAGTTCAGGAAAACATTTTTCCTCAGTGTAGTGTCATGGAACTAGATCCATTGGGTATGTCACTTATTCCATTGTGATGTCGTACTATTTCAAACTTCAACCACATTTTATTTCTTAGATCTTCTGAAAAGTGAGCCCTTGTAAGGCTCTGAACATGGCTTTCAGACATTACTAGTCCCATTCAGAATTTGAAGACATATTTCTTACTAACTTTGGCGTGCCATCAAGCTCTTCCGGTGTACTGTCCATTTGTGAATTTGTCAGATATTCTTAAGATACTCTGAACTTCATGATTGCTTCCCAAAAATGTGGTGGTTTAGATCTGCACTGGTATGCAGACCCATTGCTTTCTGTCAGTATGCTCTGACTTGGTTTAGTATTGTGTGGTACTTATGAAAAAAATAAATGAAAACGACTTGAGTGGGAAAAAATACAATCTTTTCCAAAAGCACTGGGTCTATATCCTCTAAGTTCTGTTCTAAAATACAAAAACAATGCTGTTTAATAAAAGCTTGTCTCCTATTTGAATATCCTTTATTAAATAATAAAAACAACATTAACAGACAAAGCAATCTAAATTATTTCGTTTACTTCTCTTCAGTGCTATGGTATTAAAATAGCATAAGAAATTTCTGGGGACAAGGATTAGTTTAGCAAATTGCTACCAGGAGATGGCACCATTAACAAAATAATTTGAGTGCCACATACAAGTTCTTCTCACCCATCTGTGTGTCTGAATGCTTCGGCAGTTCCAGGTGTCTGAGCGTGATCCTGCAAATCATTTATCCAGACAATCCTCTCATGTCAGTGATCCTAGGCATGGTGAAAGTGTCCTGCATGCGGCATCACTGGTGACTTATTTGCTGGGGTTGACAGATCAGGACTTAGCAAACACAGGATGAAACTAATAGTTGCTCGCCAACATTTTTTTCCCTGATAAGTGTATATTGACTTGGAAATGGGATTGAAGGGATATAGGGATATATGTCCATATATATTGTTTGTTTTGTTTTGTTTTTTTTGGTTTTTTTTTAATCTTATTCTGCCATACATAGACTGCCACTAAGTCACATGAAAACCTGAATGCAAAGTGTCAGAGAAGGGCTGATGTGGACTGGCTCTAATCACAGCTGCAAGAGCCAAAAGCAAATATTCAAAAACTCCTTCCCAGAAACTGAAAGTATGACGTTTTAGTCATTCTTACAAAGTCTCTAACGAATAGCATTAAATGATTTTATATTTACAAGACTGTAGGGAATCCAGCTTAAAATGACAAGAACTTAAGGACCCTACCCTCTCAGAGAACATCCCTGTGGTCAAATTGGTCATGTGGATGATGAAGGAAAGATTTTAGTTGATCACAATTAAGTCAGATTTTCACCTGTTGACTGCAGACAAACTGGAGCTTTGCACTCACACAGCTTGCAGGATCAAATCCGTTGTGTGACACGAAGCAAAATATTTGCCATGTGTTTCATTTCAGTTTCAAGCACTTCAGGTTTCGAATCCTCTCAGTTAAGTAATTGATGTTTGAATGCCCTGTCCCCTGCTTGGTATTTTAAAATAAACCTTGCTACAGGACAGATTATGAATCAAAGCAGCTGCTGAAGCTGAAAGTGTACTTAAACAGCAAGATGGCTCTTTGTGAATCATAGTAACTAGTCTTGTATATATTGCTTCAGCACCCAGGGAGCTAAATTTCATGTACTTTGGTTTAAAAGATTCATTATATAGATCTGGTGTTTACAGATTTCTTTTTTTTTTTTTTCCTTTTTCTTTCTCTCTGTTTTTCTTCTCTCTTCTTTCTTTCCTTTTTTCTTTTCTTTTATCTCTCCCATCACTTCCAACCAAAAAACCAATGAACAAAAAAATCCTTTGTTACCGATATCTGTTGTCAAACTTGTGTTTCTCAAATGCCACACATATGAGATTATGAATTTATCTTTTTTCTTCTGCAAATGCAACCAGAAACAGTAAAAAATAGATTTTTACAAGAGTTGCAGTGAACTGTTTGCAAGACAATCAAACTCTGGCATAGAAGTCCCTCTAGGCGTGGTTAAAATGCCTAGGTTAGCACTTGTTTGTTGGTTTCATGGTGAACTTTTATAGGCCTGAATAAAGAAAAGAAAACCTGGGCTCAAATTTTTATTTTCTGGTGGGGTTAGGAAAGGAGCTGTGTATATGTATTATTGTACATAAAGCAGACCATGAAAACATGCAGGTAGGCAATTACTCTGCATTAAAACTTCTGATGAAAATGCTGTTGTAAGAAAGATTGCATACAATTTTCTTGAAGTGTGCTAGTTCCCATGAAAGATCTAAATATGAAGCCTTTATCCCCCTCTCCTCAGCCCTGCCGAGGCCACATCTAGAGTACTGTGTCCAGTTCAGGGCTCCCTAGTTCATGAAAGACATGGAGCTCCTGGAGAGAGTCCAGCAAAGGGCTACAACGTTGATTAAGGAACTGGAGCATCTCTGTCATGAGAAAAGGCTGAGGGAACTGGGCCTGTTTAGTGTGAAGAAGAGAAGGCCAAGAGGAGAACTTATCAATGCATAGGAATATCTTAAGAGCAGGTGTCAGAAGGATGGGGACGGACTCCTTTTGGTGGTGCCCAGCACCAGAACAAGGGACAATGGGCACAAACTGAAACACAGGAAGTCTGTCTGAATATGAGGAAAAACTTTACGTTGATTTTGACAGAGCACTGGAATAGACATCACAGAGAGGTTGTGGAATCTCCTGTCAAAAATTAAAGAACTGAGGAAAAATTCAACAGATTGGATAAGCATATGGAATTGTGAACAAAGATGTTCTCACCTTTTTGTTATCTACAATGAAATACGAAATAAAAAATTGTGCATGGTCTTTGTAGCCGACCAGAACTCGGAATACATTTGTCTTCCTAACCAAAAGCAGCACAAAGTCCCTATTTCCTAGCTGCCTGGAGTCATTAATAAGTGTTGTAGTATTAATCAGTCTTTCTACTGCAGAATGATTGATTGCTTCAACAGCTCTCATCTTTCCTAACTTCTAATCTTACTGTTGCATCTTCCTATAGCTTGTTCTCTGAGCTTCAGTAAACCCTCTAAACTACATGCTTTGAAATGCTGTAGTAAGCAGTGTCCTTTAAAAAGCTGTATTGAGTGCAAAATATACCTTAGTGCACATGTCCATGGCAAAAGATACAATGGACCGGGAGCTTCCTGAGCGCACACTAGGGTTTGTCTGCATTTCTGCTTGCAGTTCAACACACAGGGAATTATGCTCAAAGACACTTGAGAAAATATGTTTTTCTCTTCAATTTTTCTTGCCTATCACTTTTTGTAGAATTATTCTTTGATTATTACCTCCATTTATATGAATATATGATACAAGTTACAGAGAGTTGAAAGCAGGACCAGTTTTACTTCTGCATTCCTACTGGCTGTTCATCTAAATTTCATGAGCCACTGAATACCTGAATGGAGTCTCTCGAACTGATGGGAAGGCTGAGCACTGTCCTTTAACGTTCTGGCTCTTGGCTTACTCTTAGATTCCCTTACCATTCAACTTTCTATCCCAGCAGTAAATTCCAGATCGGTTGTCACCTAAGGTCCTAGAACCTCCCTAAAAAGCAAGCTATCTGGTTTACAATTTAACCCTTCAAGAATCAAAGAGCCAAATCAACGATGAAATCAACTTTATTCATAGCAAAAGTTTTGTCCTACCTTTTTAAAGATAGGATTGTTTTTTACTTAATAAAATGGAGGAGATTATAAAAGTCTGGAAAAAAGAACAAATATCCTAAATGTAATGCCTTCTCTTTATCTGTCCCTATTTGTGGAAATCTTGAAAATTTATCTGTCTTCAGAAAAATGGGGAAAGACTATGTCTTCTCTCACAGCACTATGCCTCATCAGCTGCAAGCTTCTCATTCCACCTGCTGCCATGTGCAGGCAAACTCTGTTACTGAGTAGTCACTCCACTGCTTAGAGCAATTATTTTTTGTAGGTCTTGTACCCGCAGTCACTAGAATAAGAGCTGAAGAGTGAAAGGGGGGAAACAGCTTAGACTAGAAGTCAAGGTGGATTTTGCAGTCTGATGTGTTTATCTATAATGTTTCAGAAACTATGCATGATAGATTCACACATTAATTGCATGTTTCCAATGAGAATATGGTATTAATACAACACTCCTTCAAAGTAGCAAATAATTGCAACTAGACAAGTCAAGCTGAATATTTTGTTGCACACTAAAAAAGCTGGAAGGATTGTGAAACAACTAGGGCAAACCTGCTGTGAAGAGACTTCAAGGAAAGCATTGTGTTAGTCTCGATTAAGATGGAACAGAAAGACAGTAGTATTCAGGAAGTGCAAAAGTGAGGTGGCAGATTTTTAGTGACAAATCCAGAAAATAACAGGATGAAACAAGGACAAGGCTTATGGAGACAATTGAGGGGTTTTGACAACAGAAGAAATGATACATATAGACACTCTAATTTCTTCCACATTATAGATTATAGAACCTCATCCTAGCTATCTTCCCTATCAAGTCCAAGAACTTTTGATTGAATGTTGTAGAAAGAACTTCCAATCCCCACCACAGAGGAACTGGAAGCTTTATTGTATACCTATGGAATAACTCTATTTTACAAACTTCAGGCCTTAACTTCTCTCCTATACATTTTTTTTTTCTGTCTCTATGTTCCTGCTTTAGAGCTGATTAGAGGAGAAAAAGAAAAAGGGAAATATTCCACATGATGGAATAAAACTGCAACTCTGCAGACCCTGATCTTCAGGTCTGACAAAGAAATCAGCTTTGCTCTCAATCATCCCCAAAGCTGAAAGCACTTGCATCTAAAACCATCAGTGTAAAAAATCAACTAACAGACCAAAGCGGCAAATAAACAAAATATTTATTGGTGAACAGTGGACTATTTTTCCATTAGTTCTAGTCTCTGTAGTCCCAGCCAAAACCTGTTTTGGTGATGTATCTAACAGCCAGGAAACACTAACCAGCAGTAGTGCAACTTTTAGCTGAAAGCCATTGAGGCACTTCTTTGATTTCAAGCTTTACATAAACACACTTTGAGGCACATTTCCCTGTACTCCAGACATTTACCAACCAGCTTAGTAAGCTCAGCTTCTCTCTACTGATTTTTAATGCTTTGTCGCGTATATTAGCGGTGCTCCTTACTTATATTTTGATGTAAATTTTAATCTGGATTGCAAGACTTTAGGTCCATCTGCCCATACAAGGTTACAAAACCCTATAACTTTAAACAGAGCTGCCTGAAAACAATGGAATGGGGTAATGTTGGAAGGCTTTCCTCTCCCCTTCCTGCCCAGTTCACTGAGAAAAGCTGATGAGTAAATTAAAAAGCAGATCACCAATATCTAAACTCTGAAATCATGGGTCAAANTCATGGGTCAAATCTTAGCAGGATTCGCTCAACTCTTCAGCCTTCCAAAGTACATAATGTAAGTAAGCATGGGGCATCAGGATGAAACCTTGAAAGATGAGCACCTGCCAGCACTAAGTCAAAATATCTCCTTAGAGTTCAGCCATAGGCAAAACTGTCATTGTGGTCCTGGGCAAAATTTCCCTTACAAATTTCACAGTCTTAATAAGAGCCCGTTCTCCTTTGTAGGAGTCTGTATGAATGCACCTCTTGGAAGCTGTAAATAAAACTGATAAAATATTTTACATCCAAACAGTTGTTTATGTGGAGTTTTGTTTTCAACTATCAGAGTCTCTTCTGGGNCAACGAAATGTCAACTTTTCCCAAGTTTACTAATATGATAAAATTAGAGATGAGAAAAATAAAAGCCTTTGATGACATCAAATCCAAGCTACGAGAATTGTTGACCTCTTACATGCAGTTCAGATACACTGAGATATGAATAGCTTCCAGAGAAGTGATGTCTTCTTGTTTTTACGAGAAGTTTTTTTGATTTTTTTCAAAGCACAAAGCATAGAAAACAAAAGTCAAGTCACTGGGATAATC
>WEIV01014473.1:24365-41751 GCA_013390005.1 Calyptomena viridis | reverse complement strand
GGGGGGGAGAAAGGTGTCTGTAACAACTATCAAACTGCTCACCCTTAAACTCTTAAGCTCTGATTTTAGTTGTAGTTGTAGTTGTAGTAGTAGTAAATTCTTAACATTCTAAGTTAGAGCCTGTTTTGCTTGTGTGAAGAAGTTAATAAACAGTTGCTTGTAATCCTTATCACAAAGGTTGGGGTTTTTCTTTCCCTTTTCTGAGAAATTTTAGATCTATGTGTGGGCTCTTGGCTTTTATCCAGAGTCAAACCATGACATACACCCACTAATGTAATTTTCATGTAACAAAAATAAATTCTAAATATTTTTTATATTTTTTGATTTCTTTTTCTGCCTTTTTTCTTTAAGCTCCATAGTTTTTATGATTTACACTAATGTGTATTTGAGGACTGTTTTGTGGAGAGGAACAGTGAATTTTTAAGTACCATATAAATGTTTAATTGCATTATCACTTGAATTTAACATGAATTTTGTGATCCCAGTCCTGTCTTCCTAAAATATAAGGCAGAATTTAGGAAGCAATCTTAATTTAGAAAAAAAAAAACACACAATGAAAATTTTGTATATTTCCTTGTTGGCATTGATGAAAACAACAAAAATAACAAAAATTTCAGAGGGAAATGAAGGTAGTCTTCCTAAAATCTGGTGCTTGTTACAATACAAAATTCTATCTTACCACAATATTTAGCCAGTTCCCCTTTTTAAAGACAACCCCACAAGATTCAAAGTTGTTTCTTGCATTCTTAAATTGAAAGCTACATTTATGGTTTTATGACTGGGGTAAAATATAGTCTGTATTGCTGGAATCTGTTACATCCCAGAGGCATGAGGCAAGCTGTCTGAGCATCAGCCATGTCAGCTGAGCTCATCTGGCAAGAAATACCACAGGCTAAATCCCAGACCACCTCATGAACAAAAAGAATCACTCCCTACTGCTGTGGGACTCATTTCAGGATACAAGATTAAAATTCAGATTTATTATGGGACGTTTAGAAGAAGAACTATCTGTGGTGAAAGGGAAATATCAAGGTGGATGGAGGAGGAAAAAAGTATGGGTAATACTAAGGCTTAAAGGATAGAGTCATTTATGTGTAAACAAGGGCTGGTCAATACACTTGTCTGGCCATGCTCTGACCCTGATCTGTGCAGGCTCTCCTGCCTTTTCATTAATCTCGATTTCTGATGTTTTTCCTGGGTGAGGGACTCTTTGAGTCCATACATGTGTATAGCAATCTGAATGCCTGCAATTAGCGAAGGACCATTATCAAAGGCTTGTACATCCATGGTGGCAGCAATTGGGGTGAGGGAGGATGTATATACTTACATGTGATAGTTAACAAATATCAGCCAAGATGTAGCATAAGCAGCCTGAGAGACAAGTATCAAAGCCAGCCTAATCTTATGCCAAATAATATGTGTATAAATTTCTTGTATATAAGCTTTCTCAATGAGTAAGGCAACTGAAAGTTGACTACTGGAGGGAGCAGGACCTGTTAGGTTCAAGTACTGGAAAGGCAGTGAGGTCTGGGTGTCTAATAAAAGCTGCACAGCAGTAAGTGTACCGGTGTGGTTACAGAGTCCACGGCAACAGCTGGCAGGGGGCTGCCACTAACAAAACTTTATCAGCTCAGACAGAATAGGATTAGGTCATTGGTGTTGGTTTTGTGTGCAATCTGAGTGTGTCTGTCAGTTTTAATCTATGTGTTTGGCCATGTATATACATGTGTGTACACATATGTTGCATACATGTGTGTGTGCTTCTATTGACAGTATGTGTTCAGCCTCATTATTAGTTGGTCCAGCTGCCTCTGCTGAGTTAGTAGGTTCAGCAATCTCTATCAATGTGCTGAGCACTCAAGTAGTTCATATGTGTCACCACTTTGAAGTACAGTACACAGCATTAAAGTACAGTACACGGCATTAAAGTACAGTACACAATGGAGCTATAATTATCAAGTATGCTTGTGATATAATTGCAGTGAATCTGGGTCAAAATCCCCCCAAACTCCTGACTAGAAATAGACTGGAAACTTTAGGTCATTTTTCTATGATTAATGTGCAGGGCATTTTGATAATCATGAACTACAGAACAATCAATGCAGAAGGTAAACGCAGATCATAAATAATGAGAAGTTTCTATCTCCTATCAAATTTACTTGGGAACTGGACACACGGTTTCCAGTTGCTCAGAGGATATCAATTGAATCTAAAATATCTGCCTTCCGTGTTGCATGGTAAGAGTTATTTGATCATTGATAATCTAAACTGAGATGGGGGCAAAACTTACAGAGTTCTTATCTGATTAAATAGGAAATAGAGCATTTTGTTCAACCCTGCAATCTATGAGAAATGTTTGAAATTATGTTTGGTTTTAGTTCTGGAAAACCAATAGGACTAATCTACAAAAAACATTCTGTATTCAAGGACAGGTAAGAATGAAGGAAGTCAAGGAACACTGTGTAATTCATAGAATAATACAGGTTGGAAGAGACCTTAAAGATCGTCTAGTTTTGATGTCCCTATCATGGACAGGGACACTTTCCACTAGACCAGGCTGCTCCAAGACTGATACAGCCTGGCTTTGAACATTCCAGGGATGAGACATCCACAGTTTCTCTGAGCAACTTGTTCCAGTGCCTCATCACTCTCACAATAAGGAATTTCTTCCTAGTACCTAGTCTAAATCTATTCTCTTTCAGTTTAAAGCCATTCTCCCTTGTCTTGTCAGTACAGGCCTTTGTAAAAAGCCCCTTTCTAGCTCTTCCATAGCCGCTTTAGGTACTGGAAGGCTGCTATAAGTTCTCCTCAGAGCCTTCTCTTCTCCAGGCTGAACAACCCCAATTCTGCCTCTCAACCTTTCTTCAAAACACTCTGATAGTGTTTGTGGCTCCCCTCTGGACCCATTCCAACAGGTACTCCTTAAGTTGACGACTCCAGAGCTGGATGCAGTACCCCAGATGGGGTCTTACTAGAGCAGAGTAAAGGGGGACAATCCTCTCCCTTGACATGCTGCCCATGGTGATTTTGATGCAGCCCAGGACACGGTTGCCTTCTCTGGGCTGGAAGTGCACATTGATGGCTCATGCTGAACTTCTTGTCCACCAACACCCCTAAGTCCTCCTCATCAAGGCTGCTCTCAATCATTTTCTGCCCATTTTCTGTATTTGTGTTTGGGATTAACCAAACACACCTTGCACTTGACCTCAATGAACTTTATGAGGTTTGCATGGGCCCACCTTTCAAGCCTGTCCAGGTGCCTCTGGATTATATCCCTTCCTTCCAGAAAGTCAACTGTACCATACAGCTTGGTGGTGTCAGCAAATTTGCTGAGGTTGCCTTCAGTCCCAGTGCCTCTGTCATTGCCAAAGATGTTAAATGGTGTCAGTCCCAATAGGAATCCCTGAGGAACACCACTGGTCTCTACTTGGAAATCAAGCTGTTGACCTCAGCTCTTTGAGTGTGACCGTCCAGTCAATTTCATATCCACCCAGTGGTCCACCCAACAAATCCATGTCACTTCAGTTTTTAGACAGGATTGTTGTGTGGGACACTGTTGAATCAAGTGACCCAGACTGACCAAAGGGATATTCCAGACCACATGACATCAGCTCAGATATAAAAGAACAGGAGGGGTGGGGGCACGGTGTTGTCTCCAATGGTTGCCTTCTGAAGGGACAACTTAGGGCCCTGCTTCTTAGGACACAAGCTGACCTCGTGGAATGGGAAGTAGAGATTAGATTCTCCTTTGCTTTGCTTCCTGCCCACTCATAAATTTTTTTTTCACTTGTATTAAACTGCCTTGTCTTAACACTCACGAGTTATTGTCATCTTATTGGTAAAGGGAAGGGGCGAGAGACTGTCCGGGTACTTGGCACCCAGCCAGGGTCAACCTGTCACAGTCATTTTGGCACCCAACGTGGGGCAAGATAAAGGCAGTTTTATATATATATATACACATATGGTGCTGTTGCTTCCAGGGTGAAACAAACTTAACATATTCTAACCAAGAAGAGTTGCCCGTACCTTCTTCATCCTCCGTTTACTGGCATAACCCCCAAAGGCATAGCAAGGGGCGACACAGACCTTGCTGCCTTTGAAGCAACTCTAAGCTGGACCTCCGACGACACGGAGGCTTTCCGCCTAGAAGGGTCCTCTCCTATCCGGCGCCCTGCGGCAGACTAAGCCAGGGCTGAAGAAGGAGCAGGGGCAGGCTGCGGGGGGCGGCTATAAGTCCAGATGCTGAGGAAGCATTTAATAGAATTTCTTTTGACAATCTAGAAATAGCAATACTCCTTTTTTGCACAAAAGCCATGACAATTAACACAAATACTTATATTCAAAGAAAATACATGAAAAATACAATGCCAACCTGAAGTTTGAAGCTCGTAACATAAATCACATCTTCCTAGATAGAGCTTTTTTTTCTTAAAATTTACTTTTATGTGCCAATCTTATATTCTAGACTACATGATGGAGCTGGATGCTCAGCTTTTTCTCTAAAGCAAGACAATTAAGTACAGCTAGCAAAATCAGAATATTTAATAGGTCCTTTGAGTTTGCATACTTCTCCTGCCTCTGGCATCACCTATTTGCCTTTATTTTCTTCATTACCTCTCCTTCATATTTCTGCATCATCTTTAATAACTGGCACATTTTAATTAATATTTAGTACATTTATACTTGCAATGCAACACTACCTTTTTTTTTCCATGGAGAAATTTGGCCTTGAACCAATCAGTTAAGGAAAATCTAGTAAAGTGGGTAAAAGATCGTGTATAGAATTGCTGTTTCTCTTTTCTTGATGTTTTCTATTCTTCCAATATCGGGAGTTCAAGGGATGCATAGTTACAGAAGGATAGTTAAAGGTTTGGATTCCTTGCCTCTGCACATAATCAGCCCTACCCAGGTCATTTAGGGTCGCCATCATCACACTGAAGAAGAGCACAGCAAAACGAACAGGTGTTACACCACAGACTTTGATCACCAACAAGAAAAAGAAAGAAAAAAAAAGAAACTCAGTGTTATAAGACTTCTTGTATATTTGTATATTCCTTTTAAGCAGGCACTGATAACAGCATCTTTACTTTTGGGGCAATTTTTCTGTGAGTGGCAGTTTAGGTTCAATGGTATTATACTGAATCAAGGCAGCAAACTTCAGCATTTTTGCTTCTGCTTTAAGAGAAAATGTGAGGGCTGCTTATCATTCTTGGAAATGACAAAGCCAATAATAATAAGTTATAAGAAAATATTTATTAGCTAAGAATAAAGAAAGTAAATGTCTCCATACTGTATTGTTTCACTTTGTTGGGATTTTTTTTTTTATTTTCATTGGTGTTTGTCTTTCCAGCAGTGAGTGGGAAAAGCAAACTTTCATGAGCTTGGCTTTAACAAAATTCATGAGTATAAACAAACCTTATGTGCTAAAGAGAAGCATTACAAACCTTAAAAATACTTCCCTTTTTCATGAAAGTAATGATTATTGGGTCAAAGATGGCTTTATTCAGTGCAGGGTGGAAAAAAAATACAGATGATGGAAAACAGGGTGTTTGCTCTGTCAATGGCTCTATGAATTATTGCTACCCGTGTCCACTTGTTTACTTGTGCTTTGTGTTCCCAAAGGCAACCAAACATACCAAACACCTGAAGCGCTTTGGCCTCACCTCCAGCAGGAGAGGCAAGATGCCCAGTGAAAAGGTGCTGAAGGAACCTTTCTATATATGCTCTAAAAGGCATATGAACCTAGAGAGGTTCAATTTATTTCCCATCATTTCTTACACTGTTTCATGAGACTTTTGGGGTTCTTTTGTTCCCTTGGAAAATGTTAGAATTTGAAGAGAAAAATACGAAAGTGAGCTGAAGTATAGTACTATTGGGATTTTAATTAAATTTACATGGGTATTCTTCCTACGGGAAGTTGAGAAAAACCAGATGGTTAGTCACATTACTGTAGCCAGATAGCAAGTGAATGAAACACCCTGAAAGTCAATGCCAAACTGTTAGCTAGTGTTCTTATTTGTAATCTAACGTGTAATTTAACTTGTAGGAAAACATTATAAAGGTGTCAAAGTTTGACTCTGGCTATAAGCCAAGAGCCCACACATAGATCTAAAATTTCTCAGAGAAGGGGAAAAAAAAAAAAACCAAAAACTGACTTTTGTGATAAGGATTACAAGCAACTGTTTATTAACTTCTTCACACAAGCAAAACAGGCTCTAACTTAGAATGTTAAGAATTTACTACTACTACAACTACAACTACTACTAAAATCAGAGCTTAAGAGTTTAAGGGTGAGNTTCCAGTGTTTAAGGCATTTCTCTTTCTCCTTTCTCTGACCTTGGTGTTAATCAAACTCCTCACCCTCCTCTCTCTTAAGCGGCCATAATGTTCTGCCCAGCTTTTTTTTTTCTCTACTCCTTCTTAAATATGTTATCACAGAGGCGTTGTTGCCTGACCTTGGCTAGCTTAGAGCAGAGAAAAACTCTAGTAGCTTCTTAAAGAAGCCTCTCTCCTAGCCCCCCCCAACTAATAAAAAACTCTGGCTACTTAAAACCACAACAAAAGGTAATTACGATGATCTTTTTTAGCACTTGTTGACATTATCTTCTTCTTTTTTCAGACATTTGTAGAGCTCTGTCTTCCTGAATAGAAAAAGAAAATACTATAGCACAATTTAAGGGGCTGTCATTCCAGAATTTGAATGCTGCCAGAAAGAACTAAAAATTTATTGTGTATAGACTGGCTGACATTATAGAATTTTGACTTTTACCTTATAACATCATTCAGCTCATCTCCCTCCCTCTTTTGATTCTTCAAATATTTTTGGATGAGTGTTGAGGTTCTCATCATACATTACATTTAGAGAGTATTTCAGAAACATACTTTCCACTAAACTCCCCTAATTTGAAGGTAAAATTGCATAACCTGCATATTAATCAAACTTTTCCTGGATTATTTTACTTTATTATTTCTCTTGAAATTGAGATAGGGATTCCTTTTCTTTATCTAATTGTGAATTCTTAGTGAAGACACTTGTGCCTTAGAAATGGATAGATCATTTCAGTGGCTTTATTTCCGTGTTTCAAGCCTCTAAAGAAGCCATAAATTAGAAAGCCTAGGATTAAAAAGAAAACAACAACAACAACAACAAATTACTTAAAAGAAAGTAAGTCTCTCTGGCAAAACAAAAAAAAAATTAAAGCCTCTCTAGTTTCCTGGCCTAGGCAAAATGTTTTTTACTAAGGCTAAGAAAAAAATAAAATTTAAAAAAATCAGTCAAATTTATGGTCTAGGAAAACACTGTTTATTGAGGTTTATGTAAAGAAAATTTTTCTGGCAAAAACTTTTCCTATAAATCTATATAAGCTACCAGAATGAAGGTCTTATAATTGCATACTAACATATACTATTTCTTCACCTTCAGTAAACTCAGCAACATCCCTTCTGAAGTTTCCTACTTCCTTTAACCTCAATAATCAGAAGTGTACATTGCCCATCATGGAAAAAGTCAAATTATTCTCTCCCTCTGTTACACAGTGTGTTCTGCTCTATATTTCAAACTACTCTTGTTCTGGAATCGTATTTTCATTCACTGAACTATATATACACTATCCCTTTTTTTTCCCCAGCCTCACATAGATGTAAACTGTTTCTAAAGGCACCAACTATGCGCTGATACATATTCTATAAGTCATAAAATGAACAATATGTTAAAATTATCCATTACTTCTTGGTATCAGAGTAGAATTGCATTTTGAGAAAACTTTGCTAAATAAATATCATTGTAGAATTCTTACATAGTTGTGTTAAAATTCACTGTATCTGTTAAAAATATCTAATAGGTGCCATGAATGGCAGTCAGGTATCTAGAGTTATAGGGAAAAATAACCAAAGTTTTAGCTGTCCTGTTGAAGTGTGCTTTTGTGGCTATTCAGGGAATTCTGCTCAATTCGACTGAATAAATAAACTCATTAAATTTAATAACATAAAATTCTCTTTATTATTAAGAGGTTGAGCAGTTTTCTTGTTTCATGAGTAGTGATCCCTACCTTCCATTGAGAAATACTGAGGTTAATTCTCATACCTGAATAAGTACAACTGAATTCTACAAATTCCAGAAATTTAGTCTTGAATTGGAACCAAAACCATAAAAATCTATCAGGTTTTTCAGCTAATCTGTACAGTGTTTCCAGTTTGCAATTAAGGTTTGTGACTTGCTTGCACTCAGAAGGTTCATCCCTTAAAACTGAGTAAAACTGACCAGGAGATAAGACCCATTGAAGAACAGTCAGGTGTGTACACATGAGCATATGTGCAGCCATGTACAAACATCTTGCTGGAGGTGGTCTCCAGGCAACAATTTTTGTCACACTGTAGTAGCTGCAGGAAAGGTCACATTAGGGCCTTCCTCTGTAATGCCAATCCTTAAGCTTGGAAACCATTAAAAGATGACTTAGAGCGGCCCTTGAGCGAAATTCTAACAGATCTGAAACTATCAGAGTTGTACCAGAAATAAAGTTCTAGGGGAAAAATAAAAAGTTGAGATTCAGAGAAGACAATATTGTCCCACGGCCACTTCTGCTCTACCATTGAAAAATGGGTAAAGTATTCCAACATCTTTTTGCAATAAATAGTTTAATTTAAAATTTTTCAGTTGATTGGTTTTTATCCATAAAACTTTGTTCTGCCAACCTGCTGGCATTTTTTTTTAACCATTCCTGAGGATAAGACTAGCAAGAGAATTTTTCTTGGTTATATTCTCCCTGAGGAGTTTTAAATACTCTTTTCATAGTTCTAAAATCTCTTACCAAGATGTGAAGTTTGCATATTTTTATTTGTTTAAATATCCTTTACTGTATATGAATATGTATATGGGCATGTTAGGGAGAGAAAATATTATACAAAGTTGGAAGAGGTAAGGGGAACATGGCTGTCACAACACAAAAAAAGGTTTAAAATAGTTGTGCTAAAAGACTGAGTAAGTTCATTATTATGTGTAATTGAGCATGGAAACAGTGGATTCAAATGACATAATTTTCAAGAACATACAATGAGGATGGGGTTTTGAAAGCAAACAGAGGAAATTAATGTATAGACAAGCAAACTAGAACCAATATCTGGAGTAATAGAAGCAGTAAATAAGCCAAGAGAGATATGAGGATGTTGAAACAACGAAAAGTACAAGAAGCCAGCAGTATTTCTAGTAGAGTATAGAACTTGGAAGAGCAGATAAAGTATAGAAAATAGGCAAAAAGGAAACACAGCATGATTAAGTGAAAAACAGAAAAAATATAGGTTGGAGATGACAATAACTGAGGGACTAATGCAAAATAAGCAGAAGATATTGTACCCACTAGCTTACATTAACTGTGAAAGCCTAAAAGGAAGAATCTGTATTCCCATTTACTGTTGAGACTACTCACAAGTGAGATTACAAGTCTCATTCCTTCTCTGCTGTGACATAGAAACACCATGAATTTCTGGTAGATTTTCCAGTGAGGTGGGGTTTTTATATGGCACTTGCTGGAAAGAGAACTAATGATACTTTGATAGTATAAAATGTATATTTTATATGTGATAGTAGAACTTCATTATCAAGCTAAGCCAAAATAATTATGAATTTTCAATTATGTGTTTCTGTGAATGAATTAAAATCTGCTTTAAATTACAGAACCACATACTATTTTCAATCACTATTCCTTTCAAAATACAAACAGAATAAAGATAAATATCTACAGAGTAGGAATTATGTCCAGAAGGACAGACTACCTAAATATAATGATAGAGCAGTGAACATACACAAATAAAAGAATATTGTAAAATGTGTTACAGGATTTTACAACAGAAGTAAAAGTAAGCTCATAGTTTGAGACATATAATCCATCACAAAAATAACACTGGAGGTCAGTAAAAATGAGGCAAGGCAAAAAACAAAAGACCTGGTGTTCCTTCTCTGATTAAACTCTTCTAGCCTACAACCACATTTTAATCAACAATAATCAAAACTAATCATAAGTAGGATCTGGAAATAAACTGAAATGTGGTAACAAGCTTTGAAACACACAGGTAATATATTGTATGAGAAGAGAGGCACTTAGTGAGCAATGACAGGGAAGCACCAGGAGGTGCCGCTGTGCTGGGACTGGGGACCAGACACTGAGGGTGGCAGAGAAGCTGGGAGGAGGACAGGGTGCAGCCCCATAGTGTCAGGGAATAGGGGACAGCAGTGGCAGCAGCCAAGGACAGCCAGCAGGACTGACACCTCCAGACAGGCACTTGATGATGAGACAAAGCCGGGAGGTTGGGTCAGTGGATTGGGGTTGGGTGCCCCCAAAGAGGCTTCTCCCAGTTCATGCTCACACAGCTCTGCCTGATCCAGGGGACCACACCTGCATTATGCCAGGGTTAACATGAGCACAGGTGGGCAAACCTGGGGGACAAGGGAAATGATTGTGAAGAATTAACATTTCCTGAGGCATAAAACAGAATTTAAAGGTTTCATTAGAGTTTTGTTGGATGAACTGCCATCAGTAGTTACTTTTGGATGTAGTTGGCTATGTCATAACGTATGGCAATAATACTTTAACATTTTCCATTACTATATGCTCTCACACAAGTGGTTGCCTAACAATATGTTCAGGTCTCAACGGTTTACAGAATATTTTCCTAGAATTCTTTAGCACTATCTAAGTTTCTTAAATCACAAAGGTATCAGTTTTGAATGTATATTACTGTACTGAAGGAAATCACAGGCAGTAAAAGCAGCACACAAAATGTAAAATTACATATGTTTTACATACAAACTCTTTTGAGGGGTGGGAGGGTAGGAAGGTTTTAATGTGGTTTATGGGTTTTGGTATCTGTCAATTGGCAGCAGTTTGAGCCCATGTCAGTTTTCCTTCTGAAAAAACTAGTGGTTTGTCCAGCACTAATTTTTCATGATGAAAAAAGAAAGTGTTCTTAGTTAGCCAAACACACTTCCAGCATTTTCAGGATGTTCCCAAGAAGTTCCCTCCTGTCTTCTCTAGCATTTGCCTCATGAGTAGCAATTAAGGTCCAGCCGTGATGGTTGCGAATTTTAATTAATTCAATTCGTTGAAGATAGCTGTATTAAAGGTACACAATCTCTACTATGTGCAAACTTTCAAGGAAAAAAACAAACAGAAAACCACAAAACCCCCAAACAAACAAACAAAAACCCCACAAAGCAAAACAAAACACCAAAACAAACCCTAAAAAAAAATCAAAGAAACCAAAACCAAACAAAACCAAATACAAACAAAACTAAAATCCAACCAAAACCACAACAAAACCCAAACCAACCAAGCAACATATTTTGGAATGCTGTAAGAAATACTAAAGCAGGCATGCAGTTTACAAGACTAAAAGTTCCCAAGCATGAAAAAAGAAATAGCTATTCTTTAGACTATTTAAAATAATAAATTTCATTCAAGAAGGATATGTCTAGATTGCAACAAAAGCTTAAATGATCAGTACTAGAATTATAATAGCACAGAATTCATAATTCTATCTATATTATAATCTGAGAATTCATAATAGCATATGCTATAAAGTCTATACCATTACAACATGAAGCAGGAAAAAACACAAATGTGATCAGAACAAGTTGTTTATCTTAGATGATGTGTTAGCCTAAGGCAAAGCATGTCTCAGAGTGAGCTATGTTGCTTAACCACAGTTTAGGTGAGGAGATTTTACACATAATTTGGGGCATACCCAACATCAATATCAGTGTAAACATCAGTAATTTCACAATACAGTAAAGAATGCTATATTGCCATAATATGAATACTCAAAATATGTTGTATTGCCAAAATAAAAATAGGCAAACCCAGCAGTTTCTTTTCAAGTTTGTATAGCTTACAACCAAATTTCAGTCTAAGTGTTTAAAAGTAAAGAGGTTGAACAAAAGGGGAATAATGGTATGGGGGATTGACCTTGGCTGGACACCAAGTGCTCACCAAGCCACTCTTCCCCTTTCCAGGTGGACAGAAGCGAGAAAATAAAATGAAAGACAACTCATAGGTTCAGATAAAGCAGTTTACTAAAGCTGAAGTGAAAGTTTGTGTGTGCACAAGCAAAGAGAAAAAAAAAAGATTTTATTCTCTACTTCTCATCACCAAGCAATGTCCATCAACTTCCTGGGAAATCAGGGCTTCCACACACACAGCAATTGTTCTGGAAGACAAACACTGTAAATAATGAATGCCCCCTCTTCCTTCTCCTAGCTTTTATACTGAGCTGACATTATATCTTATGGAATATTCTTTTGGTCAATTTGGTCCTAGTTGTGTCCCTTCCCAGGACCTTGCACATGCCCAGCCTACTTGAGGGAGAGTGGAATGTAGGGAGACAGTGCTGACGCTATGCCAGTGCTGCTCAGCAGTAGCCAAAACATCAACAAAGCAAACAACCAAACAACAACCAAAACAAACAATCAAACAACAACCAAAGCAAAGCGCAGTTCTGTGAGGGCTGCTATTAGAAAATGAACTTCATCTCAGCCAAACTAAATCCGGTAAATCAAATTCTTTTCTTACCTGAAGAAGAACCATCTCATAATTTTTTCTGCAGCCTTAGATACAACAATAGGTGTGTATTTCATGCAGAAAGACTGAATGTTTTACAGGTGAGTATGAAAATGAGACTGACGACTCCTCACCTAGTTGTACATGACACTCCCAATGCTCCTTTTTCTTATTCTTTTCCTTTTTAAGGTAAGATCACAAGCTGTGTCTCATAGAAGATTCTTAGTAATATTTTCTGCATTTTCTCTTCTGCAAACAGGAATTTTAGCAATTGAGCTGAAGCTTTTAAAGTATTTATTGATGCACGAGAAAAATGTGTGTGAAAAGATAATTACATAATTGCAATTTTACTATACTCCAAAGTAGTACAGCACTTTAGAAAAGTAAGTATTCACAGGACAAAACAATGATGCTACAGTTGTAAAGCTTCAAATTATATAGATCAGTCCCAAAATTTTCCTACTGGAGAAGTGTCTTGGGGTGACTTTGTATCCCATATTTGTCCTCTCTATGCCAGGAAAAAAAAAATGAATCTTCTGCTTTTAAAACTGAGCCCCAGGAGCGGAGAGAAAAAAGACTAGCAAGAGAAATCTTTTCAAAACAATTTTGCTCTGCTGCTGTGCAGTTTTGGTTTTTGGTTTTTTTCCGGCAGCCTGGGCTGAAAGGGGGGAAGAAGACACTGGCTTCTAATTTTCCCAGCGAGAGAGCTGCCTGTTTTCTTCATAAGGAAGAGACTTGGACTTCTGTATTTTCCTGGACTTTTGATTTCTTCTTCTTCTCTCCTGGACTTGTTGGGACATCGAAGTGTTGAGACCTCACTGGGAGGCCTTTTCCACCAGTCTGGCCTGGGGGGGGCCCCCACGATCAGCCTGGGACTCTGGAGGGGACTCTGGGTCTTCCAGTCTTCCAGTGAGAGACTTCACTGTTTATTGTTACATAGACATATATATTATTTGGTGTTTGGTGTTATTGTTATTTTTTTCTTGTGTGTTGGTTAAATAAATAGTTCTTTTTTTCCCCTTTCACTTTCCTTCGAGGAAATATTTCTTTCCTCGAACCTGGTGGGAGAGGGTGATTGAGGCCTGTTTTTATCAGAGAATATTTATCCCTCTGAATATATTTGTTCCAAACCAGGACAAGAAGGGACATCTGCCAGAAGCTAAACCTGACTGCCTTGATCAAGTAAAAGAGCATTGGCCACCACTTTGTCATTCCGAAATAACCTCAACATTATTAAAGGCCAAATTTTTACAGCATCCAGGACTTAACCAATACCCATATCCTTCTCTTTATAGCTTCTTCCTTGTGCATCAGAATATCTTATTTACACTCACCTGCATAAATGATAATAATAAGTTCCATAGGATAGGGTGGTTTAACAACATTTTTCATATTACAGAATCAAAAGTAAAAAGCTCTCACTTGAATATTTAAGAATAAAGATATAAAAGTCTAATATTTTTCAAAATATTGTACCTTAAAAAGGATTTGTTATTTTTGATGTTTAAGAGATAGGAAATAGAATGAGTACTTTTTTCCTGTTGAAACAAGACAAGAAGGGCTCATCTTTTTATATGTAAGTTGAAAATTCATTTTAAATTAATAACACTTCTCTTTCACAAGTATAATGCCTGCTAACTATGTTGGGAATATTTCATTGTCAGTATTGTTACTGTCTTAGCAATAATTTGTTTATAGTGCCTATTATGTAGTATGAAAATTTTTTCATATCCAAGACAGAAACACAACTCTATGTCTATATGTAAATTATGGCAGATCTGATGATAACAAATAATAAGTAAATGTATACCTGAGATCTTAACATTAAGAATCTGCAGTTGAGAGAGCTCAATAAATGTTTTAATTGGGGGCTTATTTCAAAATAAAATAAAAAACTCCTAGTATCCTACAACTCCCAAACTGGCCTTAGTAACACAGAGAATTCTCATCCATTCTAATGCATGTTAAAAGGAATTAAACAAAAAAAATGTGCATAATACTCAACATGCACTCAGAATTAATAAAGTTGGTTTAAACTGAGTAAGGGGTCATGAAAGGTCATAGGCAGATCCATTGCTTCTAAGTAGATAAAAGAAAAAATGCTGAATTACTCTGTTAATAACAATACTCTGCAACTGAAGGTAATTAGGAGGAAAGAAAAAATTGATCAAATTTATTAACTTACCATGTATTTGCAAAAAGTTTAAAATTTATGAATCACACACATTATATAAGATCAGAAAGCTGGATCTAATGAAAGATACGTGCACCTGCAAAATACATGTACCATACCACCAAAGGCTGAATCTAACATTAATAGTAAGAGTTAATTAATATTAAGGGACTACTCCTATGGTAATCCAGGAGTAAGAATGATCTGGTCTCTGAGCAAATTCACTGTCAGGCTAGTAAAAATCTTAACACTTCACTTCAAACATTTCCTGATTTAGACAACACTTATGTAGCTAATAGAACATTTCCATTTCTATGCTTCTAGCCCATTTGTTGTTTAAGCAGGTCAGCAAACTCAACATTGTAACAGGAATGCATTAAGTCTGTGCACATACAGTAAATCCCAAATTCTGCAAAGATTTACAGCACACAACTTTCAATGAAATTTTATTATCACTTCATTTTTCTTCATTAAATAAAATTAATCTGTCACAAAATATAGTGTTAAGCATTCTTTTCCTTTCGGTTATAATTGGGTGTTTATTACCTTCCATAATCCTACAATTTCCTTTCCTCATTACCATTTTCTGGTCATGAATTCAGTTTAATTAAGAACAGTTAGATGAGCAGTAATTATTCTCTTCCCCAGGAATCAGTCAAGAGTTTATCTTCCTCTCAAGGAGAGGCCCAGTTCTGCCCTTGAGAAAATTACTGGGATGTATAAAACATGGGAGACAGTTCTTTCTCAGACTTCAAGTTGCAGCTTGTTACATAAGAAGGAGAAATGCTTGTAGATGTTCACATTAGGGTCAATAAAATGCTTAAGCAATGCCAAGTTCATAACCACTTTTGACAGGTGTAACCTCCAGAGGTCAGCTACTATGAGGAGCAGCCACTGCCTAGCCATTGGAATAAGCATAGCAGGCGTGCATGTGCAGTGGTGCTACTACACATACGGCCTTAACACGGAGTTTTTGAGAGTCTAGGGCTTTGGCTTCCCCAGTCAATTTGCTTTATAGGTTCAAGAAGGTGAGCTTAAATTTTGTCCACACCTTATACAGAAGTTGCCTAGTGATACAAATTGGGAATGTTGGACAAAAGGAAAAAGTTCCATGCAAAATGTGAAACTCTGACAAAGATCTGGGGGTAGAGTCCTCCCATCCACTCAGTAGATCTAGCATCCTCAGACCACTTTGAATGTAAGCACTAATACTTCATTTTCAAGGAACTGAACAGAAGGAATGCTTTCCCTTTAAAATGGTGTGATGTATACATCTTCCATGTAATACAGAAGCAGAATCTCAGCTTTGAATCTGTTGCCAGGGCAATCTATTAAACTGACTGAGACTATGATTTCAACATTCACCACCTCTGCATGTTTTCTGAAATTATTCAAGACCAGATTAAGTTCATCTGCCTTACCTCAGATACATGCTGTTATTACTAGCTTTCTAAGTCAAAATCTCTTTGCCTCCCTTCTGACACTATGAATAATACAGCTTTTGCAAGCAGCAGCAGCACAGATGAATGGAAAGTATCCCATAAGTCTCCACAGTGGCGTGAAGCTTTGTGGGTTTTCCAGGAAAGTGGAAAAGTCTCCATCATACAACATACAATTAAAAAAGCTCTTTCACATTACAGTTCAATCTTAAGCTGTTTTAGAAAGGGAGTAAGCACAAGATTTTTTTCTGAAAAAATAATCTTTGGGCGTATTATGCATAGCAATCTGTTCTGCAATTGTTTTTTTCCTAGATAGTTTATGTCATGTATGTAAGAGGAGAGCAGATGGAAAAGAACCCAGATCAGAAGCTATTAGCACTGCTATTCTGCATCTAAAGACAGTCAGGTCCCACCAGGCCTTCTTTCATATCACACCTGTGGCAAACTTGCCCTTCTGCGGCAATCCAATTTTCTTGAGTAGAATGACAAAAAAGAGCTTGTGACCTGAACGTGCTGTTTATTGGGTGACTTTTTAAACTGAAAACCTGGGGTTCCTGTTTTGCTGCAATAAGGTGAATTGCACTTCAAATATGTTAAGTCACTGAAAACACAAGACATTACCGTATACCTTCCTGCTCTGCAAGATCCTACAAGTAAGAGCAGCATTTTTGAACCAGTTCTTTCCTGTCATAAAAGCAATGTCACAGGAGCTACAGTAACTTCACTGTTGCAGTAATACTTGCAGCCCAATTCCATAGTCACTCTGCAAATCATTCTTGCCCATCAGATTCCTAAAGCTAGAAAATCAAATGGCAACACCACTTAATTTAAAGATCAGTCAGCACAAAAAAAAAAAAATTAGTATTTTTAATAATTTCTTCACAAAGTAAAGTAATGCTTCTAAATATAGTGTAAGGACTGCGTTTTGAGTGAAACTATTCATAGAAATCAGAATTTCAATTGAGTTCATACAGTTTAACAGCAAAAGACATGGCAAGGGAAAGGAAACCTGGATTCAAACACTGAAAATATTATTTTTTACTCTCTTATCTTGCGTCGCTGTTTAAAAGGGAGAGTGGAAGTGAACTAAAATGAATTCAATATCAAATTTTCAAGATTTGTCTGAGTATAAAGATAGAGAAAACTTTTATTAAAACAGAGAATAAAAATATATGTTAAGAACACCCTTATGTTAAAAAACCACCCTTATCAAACAATATAAAAAC
>WEIV01014473.1:0-18790 GCA_013390005.1 Calyptomena viridis | reverse complement strand
AGTCACAGCCTCATTCCAGCATTTTTCTGCTCCAGCATGGAGTCTTCTAGTCTCCCACTGGCTGCAGAGGAATCTCTACTCCCTGTGGTCCCTCGCAGGTTCCAGAGGCCCCATTCCAGTGCTTAAGGCATCTTCTCCCCCTCCTTTCCTACTGACCTCAGTGTTAATCAAACTTCTCACTCTCTTCTCCTCTAAGTGGCCATGTTGTTCTGCCCCGCTCTTTTTTGTTTTCTCCTTCTTAAATATGTTATCACAGAGGCATTACCATGACTCCTAATGGCTTGACCTTGGCCAGCTTGGAGCTGACTAACAGTAGCTGTACTGGAAATGTAAAATCTTCTAGCAGCTTCTTAAAGAAGCCTCTCTCATAGGCCCCCCATCTACCAAGAAAAAATCCTGGCCACATAAAACCACAACAATATTCCACACAGGTCTAGTAATTCCAGTCCATATAACGCAAGGAGAAATCAAAGGTCACTACTCCACTCATTGAATTCATGGCCAATCTCCTGACAAGACTAAATAAGTCTTTCTGTTGCACATAATAAAATCTCCATGCCCACATGATACACAATACTGACAAGTAAAACACAGTTCTCTTTTCCATGACATTGAAAGAATCTTTATTTGGAATCTTTCCTGCCACAATAAGCCTGCACAGTTGCTGTTGTTCAGTTTAATATGAGACTACCTTTTTTACCACTTTTCTTAGACTAAATCAAGCCTTATCAGACTTAAATGAAACACATTTATTTATCATACTCTCATTGCACTAAGAAAATGACAATGATCTGGTATATTGATATTCTTATCAGTAAAGCAAAATTGAAACCTTCTTCAGAGTGACAGGTAGACATGGCTGAAGACAGTAGTGTTCTGAAAATTTTGTTCTGAATTTCAGAATTCTTACATTTAGAGCAAAACATTCCATTAATAAGAGAACATTTATATTTCAATCAAATAGCATTTATTAAAATCTGGGACAAGAAATGTGACTTGTGCCCAGAAGTTCTCTGGGGCAGGGTTTTCCTCACAAGATTATTTTATAGGAGCACTGTAATTTATCACATATTTTAGTGTCTGAGTTCCACTTTTAAGTGAGTGGAAACCATTTAGTCGGCTCATAACCATACTTTAACCATACCATACTTTAACTCAGGTGAGTGTCTGAGTGCCACACATTTGCTCACTCCTCCTGGTCAGAGACGTAAAGGGTCAGAAGAGAAAAAGTGAGAAAATGCGTGGGTTGAGATAAAGACAGCTTAATAGGGAAAGCAAAATCCACATGCATAAACCAAAGCAAAATAGGGAATTCATTTGCTACTTTCCATTGGCAGGCAGGTCTTCAGCCATTTCCAGAAAAGCAGGGCTTAATTACATATGAGGTTTAATTAGGAAGACAAATGCTATCACTCCAGACACGGTCTGGAATCATCCCTGTGGTCAGTTGGGGTTAGTTCCTTGTGCATCCCCAGCCTTCTCGCTGATGAAATGAGGAGCAGAAAGGCCCTCAAAGTCTGTGTAAGCCTTGCACAGCAATCACAAAAACATCCCTGTGTTATCAACACTGCTTGCAGCACAAATTCACAACAAATCCCCATACTATCCAGTGTGAAGAAAACTATCACAGCCAAAACCAGCACAGAAAGGAACCCTATCCTTCACTCACAGCAGACATTTATCAGCGATGAAGGACAGAATTCTGGACCTGATCTGTCATGAAAAGTGAAGATTAATTATTAAGCTGTGCATTTAATTTGCACTAGAAACTGCTGCGATCATATTCTTTAGCAAGGGTAAATTTGCACACAGAAATGACCTGCTGTCTTGGGGTGACTTTATGATGTATCCCATACCAACTACTCTATGCCAGAAAAATGAATCTTGTGCCTTTCTGTGCCTTTAAACTGAGCCCGAGAAGGGGGAGAAAGAAAAAAACAGCCAGAGGAACTTTTTCAAAACAGTTCTGTGTTTAAAGGTCACTACTTCTCTCAGTGGTTCTTCTGCTGTGGGGAGTATATATTCTTCTGCTGCTGGAGAGAGGGGAGGAAGCAACCTTTTCTTGCTTTCCAAGCAGCTCTCAGCTCTTTGTTTTTCTCTGGAGAGAGACAGAGAGTTAAATGCCTGTGTTTTCTGGGACTTTGCTTTTCTTCTTCTTCTCTTCTGGACTTGTTCAGAACACCAGAACATCAAAACCTCACTGGGAGACCTTCCACCGGCCTGGAGGGGAAGGGGGCCCCCACGCTGACCCAGCTGCAAAGAGGAGAAAGAGGAGAGGGAGACCACACCCACAGAAGGACTTCAAAATCTTCCAGATTTTCTCTCCACAGTGAGAGATTTTATTATTTAGCATTATTATTCTTTTCCTGTGTGTTTGTTAAATAAATAGTTTTGTACCTTCTTCACTTTCCTCTGAGGAAATATTTCTTTTTTCCCAGACCAGTGGGGGAGGGGTGACTACAACCTGCTTTCTATCAGAGGATATTTTTTTCCTTTTTCCTCTGAACTTGTCTCAAACCGGGACACTGTTAGCTTCATCCAGGGGGGTTTGGCGACAAGAAGGAAAGAGACACAAGTCACAGAAGACTTCTGGTCTGTTCAATGGTGAACGACCAAGAAGGGAGTTTATTAACCCTTTAAATAATCTAACTCTAGTAACACTATTGGTGCATAAGGTATGTGTATAATTCACTATGGGTCAGTGTACAGACGTCACCTTGGCATTGGCACTGAGCAAGTGAAAACATGTGTACAATTGAACAAGAAACAAAAACATTACACCATTAACTCTAAGCGAGACAATCACGTACTCAGGCTTCTGCTATAGGCAGGAAATGCTGACTCGTTCACTTTTAAGGTCATACTGCTAGTGTTAACATCTTTCAAGGACACAGTACAGCTAGGCCTCAAGTCCATCTTAACCGTAGAGCCAAAACATGCTAGCTGTCAGTCTACAGGACACCTGCTGAATACATAAATTTCACTGTTCATCTGCATATAGCTATTCTTTATATAGTGGTAATAGTTAGCTGAACGCAGAAATAATGAATGAATGTATGCATGCAGAAATAATGAAGTAAGAAGGTATTTGAATATGGCATAGAATTCTTATTTCAAATAATCTTGGCAACGAAAGGCTTTTTGACCATGCTACACAATATATTCATATTGTAGGTAATGTCACGTAACACCAAAATATTCAGGCATCTATCTCATTTATTAAGAAATAAATATCAATGAGTTTAAAAGCATCTCAATTCATTGGGAGCTTTCTTAATGATGCCTGTAAAATTGAATAAAGTATATGATTATATTCCCATTTGACAAGACTTATTAAAGGGGATAGTATATAGGTGGAAACCATGAAAGAAAGTTTATCAGCAACATGCAACCAACTCTTTGCAGTTCTGACAGAAATGGATTTTAATGTCTTCACCTGGGTGCAACTGAGTATACCACCCTTTCCCTCCAGATCTTTTTGCAAAGCAGGAAATTAATATTCTGTATACTCAAATTTTGTTTAGTCCAATTTTTCACTCTCCTTCTGTCAGATTGAGGCTTTCTGAATTGTGAAGGAAGCATAACAGAATTTCTGGATTTTTAATATGACCTAGCATAAGACTCCTTTCCAATGTTCCATGCAGAAATTTTCAAAATGTAGTTAACTATTAGTGACATACTGCTAGAACTATAATATATTTGTAATGGATTTGCAAGGGAGAAATGTGGGAAGAAGGCTTTTTATCTCCTTACATACTATATTATATTCAGCTGGCAGAGAACATGTTCATGTTTCACAAGTCAGAGATGATGAACTGAGCATTTCACAGCATACGTTGGGCTGCAACTGCCTTTGATCGAGGATGGAAGAATTCAGAATGCATTAAAAAAGATTTACATGCACATACTACATTGTATTTCTTTTATTAATAGGAATTTAATTGAAATTTAACCTCGTGTAAAGCTTCATCCCCAGTTTATACCTGAGGCAAATAAATGGAGCTTGTTATCACACACGCACAGAGTAGTCCTAAAGAATTTGAAAATTAACTAAGTGGAATTGAGGTGATAGTAAAGTGAACCAACCCTGTGTGAAATAGATGAATATGGACACAACTCAAATAGTCAACATCAATTGACAGATATTTGTAGAGAAGTATTGGTAGTAAACAATTTGTGAAAAATTTGTTATGTAACAAAATTCTGTCATTAAAATATTTTCCAAATTTTCATGAACCCATTTGTTGCTTAATCTAATCTCATGTGGGTAGAAGACTTTTAATATTTTATATTTGCAGTGTAAATAATCTGTTGAGTCTGTATCCTCCTGACATCAGATAAACACTGAGGAGTTGAAAGAATAAATGAATACATAGGCAGGAGTAATAGTCTGTCACCTTATGACAAAGATACAGAATAAGAGACAGCTGCAAAACAAACACATTTTCCCTTTTCTTTTAGTTCAGTAGATGTTGCATACTGAAAGATCCATTTTTCTGTAAAAGTTTGTTGAAAAGAAAACTTTTTTTGGAAAATCATAGATGAGTAAGGGTTTCTTTTATTTTCTCGTCTTTGTTGGGTGGATAATCAGTATTTCTGTACTGATGTAGATGGACTACTGTGAATTGGATATGGTTGCCTAGAGTGGAGGCAAGCAGAATTGCTTCCAAATAAGCAACTGTTCAAATGGCAGCAGCAAGATATGAGGACTCTTGCAGCTGAAGAGCTACAGAAAAGGGAAATATAACAGGAAGGAAATCAGAGATTTTTTTCCCAACCAAAAGATGGGAAAATACGTGGTGAAGTTACAGTGTTTCCAGAGTGAAGGCTCAACTTCAATAAAGTCAATGTCAAAATTCCTTTTCATTTGCTTTCAGGATTAGTTTCTTTTTGCGTGATAGACTTTTATGAGAGATCCCGTAGTAACATGCTCATCATAATAGAGTTATTCTGTCCTGTTGACCAAATTTTAGTTTTTAAACTTCAAAAAAATGAAAGGAGTTTCACCACATCTAGTAGTCATCTTGTTCTCCTTTTTACAGAGGTAAATTTATAATGCCATGATGTCATTTTATTTCTAAACAATAATTGCATATTTTCAGCAAGAAAATATCATCATGAACTCCTGGGTATGAATTACACCTAATGAAATATTTTTCACTTGAATGTCAGTCTTTGCATGTACACATAGGAATCTTGCACAGACGAACCTGTATATCTAAGTCAAAATGCGATAACAAGTCTGGTTTTTTTTCCTATTTATTCTTCTCTTTGTTGGGCTTTTATAGCACAGAAAATATTCATCATCAGTATTATTCCCATCAAAGCCATTGATCATTGAGCTCCAGTTAATGATCTTAAGGACTCTCCATATAATTTAAATAATTAAAAATAATGACATACCAGTTTGAACTACTGGTAGCCTCCAAATCATATAACTTAGCGAAAATCATAGGCCTAACAGTTGGGTCCATTTCACAACACACTTAATATCTCTCCAATCTTAAAATTATTTAAAAAATTATTTTTTAAAACAAGTAAATTCAGTAAGACGAATTAAGGCAAAGAATCTGAAATACAGAAAATGTAACCTGAGCAGGACTTTTTATTACTGTGAAAGTGGTAGAATACAGGAACAGCCTGCACAGAGGTATTGTGGAGTTTCCATAGTTAGACATATATTCAAAATACAGCCACATACTCTCTGGGACAACCTACTCTAGATGACACTATGTGACCAAGTAGTGTCTGCAGGGGTAGATGATCTAAAGAGGTTCTTTGACAGCCTCAACTACCCTAAGATTCTCTGAAATACAAGGAATTGAAGGCATTTGAAATGCATGTGTAAATAGAAATAAGTAAACATTAGATAATTTTTGTGTTCATCAGGTTTAATATTCTATTAAAAACATGATTCAGTTCCTTGAGAAAGTCATACAAGTTGCTTCTGGTAGCCTGACTTCCACATCAGATAAGAGGTTTACTGAACTACTGTATCTGCTCATTGCAGTTCTCCTGCATAGCATCTATTTACCTAATCAGTTGACTCAGGTTGGTAAAGCAGCAATGATAGCTGCATGTTTCCAAAGAGGCTGGGAAAGAGGGAAACATAATTTAATGTTTATATCATGTTTTCTGTCCTAAAACATATCCTAATGTATGAAAAATCACATAAAGTCATATAAAATTCAAACTAAGTTTGAATATTTAAAACAAGAGAACACAAAAAAAAAGGATGTTGTTGCATGCTTTCTACCTGCTACTCTGGGAAGCAAATACTTACTCCAAATACTAACTTTTTTAAAAGAAAGAAATAAGTGATTCAGTTATTCTGAGAATCACAACTTGATAGTTTTCCTGAATATTTAGCAGGAATAAAACCATACTCAAGATGCTGGAGTATGTTCTAGACTCCACCATAAAATGAGATTAACACTTGCAAACATTAACTATTTAATTCTATCTTTAGGCTAATAACGTTACATTAGAATAGGTGTAGGCTTAAATTTGAGCCAGCATACTTAAAATGCTCATCATTTTGGTCGATTAATTTTACGTATGTTACGTATGAAAAGCAGATGTCCAAATGGAAGTGCTACTAATCCAGCCCATGAATAAACTGTAATGGAAAAACTACTTGTAGGTAAAAGACTTTTGCCTGACAAAGTCAGAAATTAAAACAAGGAATCAATCCAACTAATTACAATTGAAAAACCTCTGTATGAGCAGGTAAACAGCAGAACCAGAGGGCTGAATAGAATATAAAATAAAGTAAATATAACCAGAGAATATAAAATAAAGTAAAACTGACTGCTATTTATCAAATAAAGATGACTGTGGTAAATAAAAAAACGTGGAAATTACTGCATTTCAATGTAGAAAGCAAGCTCTGAAAATTCTGTTGGTAAAGAACAATGAGATCTTCAGTAGTAGCATTGTGATCCAAGCCTGAGAGAACGTGCTTCATAACAGAATTTCATTAAATTTAATCTTCTTCTAGAAGACTATTTCTTCTCTTCTCAGTACTTATTCTCTTGTACAGGAGAGCTACCTGTACAGGATACCCCCCGCCCCATATACTCTTCACCTGCATGAAGCAGAAAAAAAAGAACCAAAAGCATGAAAGAATGTCTGTGTCTATTTTTTCTGATTGTACAACTGTACATGGTCTCTAATGCTGGACATGTAAGAAAACAAGACAACAATCAGCATGGTTTCTGTGGAAGAATCCTGTGGGGAAGGATTCCAGTAAAAATAAAAAGCCTCAAAGCTGTTCCAGATATCAAACCAGTGAGGACGCCAAACTGATGAACAGAAGCAAATAAATTTAACACAAATTTGTCTAGATGTCCCTTAAAAGAAAAACACCTTCCATATGTAGACAAGGTTTCATAAAATCTATTGCAGAAGAGCATGGAATTACAGATGTCATATGCAGCATAAGAGAAAGACAGAAAATAAGACATTGTGAGCATGGCCATGTTACTCACACTACTGTTGCACACTCCCAGTTTATTCACATGCCAGACTGCTCTCTGACACTGAAGACAGACCCTTTGAAATATCAGTAACCAGATTGCTCAAACATTTTTGGGTATACACCCTGTGACCCAATGTTGCTCATTTAGGTACCGTGCATGTTTTCTGGCACACAGTCCTTGTCAGGCTACTGACATTTCGGTGGCCAGTTTCCATGGTACTCTCCAAAGGGACACTGTGATAAACTATCTCTCCAAAGCAGACACAGTAGAAACAATAGACACTGTTGTGGACAGGGAACTCAGGGTGATGATTCAGGTTCTCAGTAACTATAAAGTACAGTTTTTCCTCATATTCAGTCTGTGTGAAAGCACAGTAAAAAAAAAAGGACCTCCAAAGACATTCAGTTTTCTAACCTTCAGGGCTTATTGACATTTGGAGACAGGGAGGGGACTGGACTGTGTTTTGACCGTTTCTTTACATGTCACTGTTTTGTAGACTGGAGGCAAGGTTATTGAGCAGTGTAACTGACCACTGGAATACTGGCTTCAACTGCATATTCCGCTAAAACAGGAAAACAAGACAACTACAACAGGGAAGAATGTTTGCCCCAGAGGTCTTTCTATGCCCTAAAGCTGTGAGGCTAAATCCTTTAGGGGATCATGGAGTTTATGTGCCCAGTGCTGGCAGCTGGGAGGCTGCAGGGGTGGGCTCTGCAACTGAAGGCCAGAAATACCCTGTGCTAGACATAGCTAATCCAGTTGGTTCCAATAGAGCCACTACAGGGCACAGCTGGGCCCTGTGGCCATAATGATGTTGCCTCTGAGGAAACTTGTTTAAGAAAAGGTAAGAAACACTGTGCTGCAGTGTGTGAGAGAGAAGAGTGAAAAATATATGTAAGAAAAAGCCCTGTGAGAGGAGGAGGAGAGAGAGGAGGTGCTCCAGGTGCTCAAAGAGAGATTACTCTGCAGCCCATGGAGGATATCATAGGAGCACGTGTCCACACTGCAGCCTATGGAGGACCCTGTGCCACAGCTAGCGGACATGCAATGAAGGAAGCTGCTATTCTATGGAGAGGTCAGGCTGGAGCAAGCTCTTGGGGGGATGTTTTTGCCCATGGAGAGGAGGCCATGTGGGAGCAGGTTTTCTGGCAGAACCTGTGGCCCTATAGGGACCCTGTGCTGGAGTGTGATGCTGCTTACAAACTTTTCTCCATGGAGAGAAGCCATACTGGAGCAGTTCTTGAAGTGCAGGAAGCTGTGGGAAGGGTTCAAACTGGAGCAGTCTGTGAAAGACTTTATCCTACAGGAGAGATCCCATGCAAGAGCAGAGGAGAATGATGAGAAGCAAGGAGCAGCAGAGACAGTGTTATGGACTGAATGCAGTCCCCATTCTTCATCCTGCTGTTCTACACAGGGGATGAGACAGATGAGTAAGGAGTGAAGCTGAGCCTAAGAAGAAGGGGAGAGAGGTGATTTTTACTTTTTTCTTTGTTTTCCACCATCCTGATCTATTTTTAATTGATGATAAATTAAATAAATTTTTCCCTGAGTTGAATCTGTTTTGCCCATGATTATAATTGATCAGTGGTCTCCCTGTCCTTTTCTGAACTGATGAATTTTTCTGTCCTATTTTCTCCCTCTGTTCTGGTTGAGGAGTGAGATATCCACTCCATTGAGGTCTGGCAACCATCCAAGGTCAATTCACAGGTAGCAGGGAGTTGTGTGTACATGTGTGCATGTGTGTGTGCATGTGCCTACTTGGGGATGGCAAGCTCAGGCCCACTTCCACTTGGACTTGAGTGCATAGAGCTGCAGCAGCTTTGTCTCTGACTGCAAGATTTCCCCCTTCCTTAACACAATCCATCAGTTGAACAATTTATGCATGTCTATGCTGGGATTATCAATAATAGGAAGTAATGAAAAAAGAGTGGGTTTGTATATTTAAAGTCAATACAGCCATCTGTGGTCTTTACCTCTGTTGCAACTGAAGAACAACTAGAGTTATTCCCATCATAGCTTTTTCTTGGAGGTCCTCTTTTATAAATTTACCTGATTATGTATTTTAATCCTTCTTCCTTAAAGTTATTCTTGGAATTGCATTTCTGAGCGTTTTCCAAGTGCCACTTACTGTGAATTTCTTCTAAATGCTGGCAATCACTCTCTAAACTGAAAATCTTTTTTGAAAATCTTGGAGTTTACCAAGAGAACTCCATCAGTGTGATTTTGGCCAAGAATCAAAGGAGAAGTTTGATTCCCAGCTCAATTATAATGTATAGCAATCTTTGCAACACTATTTCAACTTGACAAAAGACCAGTCTTGTTAGATCTTGACATTCAAATCAAATAACTAATGGTTAATGGAATGAATCAGCACAAGAACTAAACTGCAAAGAATGAGGTATCTCACAACTCCGTATCAAATGTGAGTAATGTTTTATAACACTGCTTGTGAGCATCACTAGACTTTATAACTGAAATTAATTAATTAATAAATAGTAGGGCTTTGTTTAAGAGTGAGGGATGATATAAAATGTGATTGCCTAATGAAACAATACAGTATCCAATTTACTTTGAGTTGAGCAGAATTTCCATGTGAGTTGGGGTCAGCAGACTTCACATGGAGTGCTCACAAGGAGACTATTCCTACAAACTGGACCTTTCTTCTTAAAAACAGCTAATATATTCTAGTAATATAGCAATCTCTGTCCTTCAAAAATATTGTAATTTCTGTGGTGCATGAGTAAGTTGCTCCTGCAAACTTATACAGGTATAAGAAGAAATTTATAATAAAGCTTAGATTTTGTAATGCATAAATGTGTTGATCTGAGATGAGAAGAATGGGGTAAGTAAATTAAAACTGCTTGGTGACAATATTAAACAGTACAATTAAAAGAGTGGGGTAAGAAGTGAAGATGATGAAACAAAGGCAATTTACAGACAGTGAGGTCAGAAAATTAGAAAAAAGTTATGAATTAGAAACAGTATTGTCATTAAAGTAATAATGACAAAAGACATTGAGTAATTATTGACAAGAATATTCTTAACAAAAGGATTAAACTAAATTTAAAAATGTTTTTAGAAATTGGTTGAGGGGGATTATATTAATTCCAATATACGCTCATCCTGACGAACAGAAATTCAGGAATTGAATTGAAAGTGAAGAAGATGCTGAAATTAAAAAACCTTAGAAGAATTTCTAGATTTCAGCCTGCCTTTTCACAAGACATAAAATCAAAAGTGTTCTGTTCATGACCAGGTTCTTCTCTGCTTAGCACAACTTTTCAGTCAATAAAGATCTGAGCACATAAAGGGGAAGTCACCCTTGACCAACCATATACCTTTCTATGAATCAATAGCTGGTTTTGTAGACAGGGGAAGAACATTGGATGTTGTTTGTTTACTTCACTAAGATGTTCAACACTGTATTCCGTAAGATCCTGACAAAGAAGCAGACAGTGAGGTGGACTGGACATTGTCTGAACAGCCAGAGTATAACCTTGAGCAAGTTTGTTGATGGCACAAAATTGGGAGCAGCTGATACATGATGATGTGTCAATTATACGCATCAGTCTGATACATGTTGGCATCCAGAGGGGTCTTGACAAGCTGGAGAAATAAAAGGCCTAACAAGAACCATATACAATTCAACAAAGGGGAAATGTCAAGTCCTGCACTTGAGGAGGCAAAAACCTCTGGGATCAGTTAGATCCTTGTGTTGACCAACTGGAAATCAGCTTGGCAGAAAAGGACCAGGGAATCCTGGAGGACATTGTGCTGTACACAAGCCAAAAATTTGTCCTTGTGGTGAAAGAACCACCAGCTCCTGGAANTATGATGAAAGAATCACCAGCTACTGGTATTCTGAGATACTGCAGGAGGACTGTTGCCAGCAGGTAAAGGGAGGTGATAGTCTGTTCAGCACTGATGAGGCCACACCTGGAGTACTGTCCAGTTCTGGGCTCTCCAGTACAATGCAGATATAAAGTTAGTAGAGATAATGTCACAAAGTGCCACTAAAATGATTAAGGGATTGGAGCACCTCTCATACAAGGAGAGGGACTCTTCGGCATAAAGAAAAGAAGGCTCATGAAGGCAGGGAACTCATTAATGTGTCCAAACACCTCATAGGAGGGCGGAAAGAAAAGGTAGCCAGGCTCTTTTAAGTGGTGCCAAATAACAGAACAGCAGCCAACAGGCACAAACTGACACATTGAACATTCTAGCTGAACATGGGGAAATACTTGTTTACTGTGAGGGTGACCAGGCACAGATTGCCCAAACATGTTGTGTAACTTCTATCCACAGAGATATTCAAAACCCGTCTGGATACAGTCCTGGAGAAGTGGCTCTAAGTGACTTTGCTTGAGCAGCAGAGTTGGACCAGATGAAATCCACAGTTCCTACATCACCCATTCTGTAAGGATGTGGTGACGATCTCTGGGTGTTGCACAGCCCGAATAACCAGAGAGAGCCGCACAGCTCTGGAGCAACCACAAGTGCAGAAGTATGCGTGATTGTGCACAGTGCAGAAATGCACAAGATGCAGGAAGGTAAGACCACTTTAATCGACCTGATATATCTATGTCTAGTGATAGTATCATCCCAACAAACTTGTGTTGGAGTCTAATATCTAAATCTAAGACTCAAAGAAGGGTAAATACAGTTACAACTAAACACTGAATGTAAAAAAAGTTGACTATTAGGGTTATGGTTACACAAGAGCAGTTTGGTAGATTATTTAACAGTTTTATGGTGAGTTATCTGCAATTGTGCATTTTCACATGATGACACCCAGTGTCATGTGGGACAGTGCCTTACCCTGTTTGTTGTAAAAATTTTGAGGCATGTGCAGTGTTTATGTCCTACACACCATAATATATACACGTTCAGGTTAGGGCTTGTGTCTCACAGGCAGGTGTGACACATACTTCTATCAGTCTTTAATGGTTTTTTTGCTTGCTAATACTCAACGGATCATTTTCATGATGGAAATGGTTGATCAATTAAGTTATTGAATGGTGAAGAGCTCTACTTACTCTCTGCGGTACTTTTTTTGAACAGTGCCTTCTGATACTTTTGACTAAGCAAATGGTTGTTTTTTTAAGCAAATAAGATGTGAGATTCAAATTTCTTTACCTACCTTAAAACTCTATCATCTGCCAATGTTATGGGGCCAACACAAAGGGAACTTGGTAAACATACTGACAAAGAAAAGTATCTCTGTCAGGCATAGCAGCTGGTCTGTTATCAACCTAGAAGACACTCCTGACCTTGACAGCATTCCTGTGTACCTCTGAGAAGCTATTCTTGTCCACCTGGGAGATAGGGATGATGCAGCCTGAATGTCCCAAAATATGTTTGGTAAACATGGTACAGAACTGACCACTGTGAGGGTCAAGTGTTGGACAGTGAAGAGGGTGGTGATGGTCTTAACCAATGCTAATTGTGAAAAACAACCCTGAGCCAATTGTATCGAAGTATACTAGCCTTCTGATCTATATATTCACTTATGCTTTTGCACAATAAACCAGTTCTTCACCCTCCTCGAAAGAGGTGACTTCATGTCGCCTCGTCCGCCTCAACAGTGACATATCTCCCTAGCAGGGATCTCGAGACATGTCTCATAAATTCAGAAGAAACTTCTTTGATGGGGTTTCGAATGTAGGACAAAGAAATCTTGATGGGTGCAAGACAGAGAAACAGTGATAACAAACTGACCTTCCTACTCCCACACAAGAAAAGTACAAAAAGAAAACTACCTAGCTACCCACCTACCTACCTAAAATTAACTTCTCTGCAAGAGCCTCTCTCCACAGACAGAGCAGATCCTCACCAGGGATCTGACTCCAGGTTCTATTACGTAGGATTTCTTCTGTCATCTATTAGCTCCACTCCTGGGAGCAGACTGAAGAGTGTTGGACCAGTAACATCCCACAGGACATATTCATAGGCAAATGCATGTAAAGGTTCAAAAGTGCATCCTTGCTTCACTGGTTGGAATTCTGTAATAACTGGCAAGATAATTATATTTGATTTACACTTGTAACATATATATACTTTTAAACTTGCTTTCCCAGTGGTAATTTTGTAGTGCCTTGTAATGTATATTTCTGTAGTTGTTTGCATCGATGTTCACCCTTGTTCTCCATCATGGAGTAGCTACAGATAAACTAAAGACAACTTAACCAGCCAGTAGAAACAGAATTTCTGTCCCCTCTGGGATTTCTGTCAGTGCTGTTCAGTGAGTAACACAGCCAAAGACAAGGCGAGGGGTACAAGAACAAGTACTGCTTGAAGCCTGCCCTACAGAACAAGTTTTGACACAGTGCATGTAACAGAGGCTCTTAATGTCAGAGATCTCTCACAGCACATACTGTTCCCTAAGCCAATAAGCAAGACATTTTAGGTGCTTTACTCTTTTAAAATGTTCCAAATACAGATATACAGGTATACAGATATCTTCTCAAGAGAACATGACTGCCTCTCTCTCTGGGCTGCTTTTGATCTCTTTTGAGTATGAATATATGCTTAACTGTGATTGATATGGTAATTCAAGCTGACTTTGTGGGGGAAAGGGAGAATTGGTTTACACTTCCCCCCCCCGCCCAAGACAAAGAAGAGTAATCAAGATGCTGCCAGCATACACAGTATTTTTTCTATGTTAAGGGACAACTAGATCAATAATTTATGCCTGTAAGTAGTCAGTTTCCTTGAGCAGGCTAAGAACAAACAAAACCTTTTTCCTTGGTAAGGATTTTAGATCAATAAAGGTCAAAAAGTTTAAAGGTGGGAAATATTGGGTAAGTCCTTTAAGCACTGTGTTAGCATTGCAGGATAGAGGTGATTAAGACCTCCACTTCCTTGTCTTGCTGGAAAGAGCCTATAATTTCAAAATGCCATCCATTTTTAGGTTTATTTGTCTCCTTACAACCCTGACAAACTTGCACAGGGTGGCTTCAAATGAGGGCCCCATGACTTTTTGTCTTGCTGATCTCTACACAATTTCAATAGTTAGTCTATACTAGAGCATGTTTTTATTCTTGGTTATTTGCTGGCAAGTCATAGACAAAGGTGACTCCAAGGTGCTAAAAAAATTTCATAGGAAAAACTTGGGAAAGATCTCCTGCTATTACTTCCAAGGCATCTGTGCTTCATAAGGTGCAAGCACCCAGGTGCTGGCTGTGGGGTGCTGAAGAGTCACCTCTGTAAAGAGAGGGTGGGGTTGTATTATGCCAGACAGCTGGTGCCAGGAGGAGGAGCTGCTCCAAGGTGGAGCAGATATCTACACTGCAGACTGTGGAGAGCTTTATGTCACAGTGAGGAGGTGTTTCTGAAGGACCTGCAGCTGCTGAGGAGCTGACACCAGATCAGAGGAAAGCTGAGAAGGAAGGAGTAGCAGAGAGGATCTGCTGCTTAGTGACCACAGCCCATACTCCTCCAACCCCCTTTGGAGTCTATACCTAAGAAGAGACAGGCGTTTTAATGTTTGTGTTATGTTTTGTTCCTCACTGAATCTCTTTAATTGACAATAAATTATTTTAATTTCCCCAGGTAAGTTGTGTTCTGTGTATGATGATAAACAATCTTTCTGTCTCTATCTCCAACCCATGAGATTGATTTCTACTGCTTTTTCTGTTTACTTCCCTAATCCCTCTGGAGTAAGTGAGCAGCTGGGTGAGAGTTCATCTGCTTCTTAATGGTAGCTCATAACAATAGTGAAAGCAGCCAAGAAGACAAGCTAGATATACAAGTCTAACGCAATTTCTGTGCTTAGGTTAGCATCGAACATTTCTCAAGTACCATTTTAGCTTCCTTGTCTGAAATACACTGTTTCTTGTATGTAGATTTTATAATATCTGAAGTAACATGAGTTAAAAATAAATCCAAATTATATAAAACCAAGATTTTCTACTTCTTATTTTAGTTTATATTTTATCCAAAATATAAACTATAAACAAAATATCTAGCAAGACTTTTAACTGTGACAGAAGATAGACCTTATTGCACTGGGGAAGCAAGTCAGGAAGGTTTCCAAGGGAGTTTTGTGTTTAAAGCAGAATGCTACTTTTGAGGGAGTAATAATTATGCAGATTTATATTCTCTATGTGGTAGTAAACAGGTAAACATAGGAAGGGATGAGATAGCTGGCAATTACAGTCATTGTTTCATTAGATTATTTTAGCTGGAAATGAAAATTATTATATTCTTATAATGGCCTTTCTATTGTTTTCCTTCTCATACTAGATATGCAGAACCAGCCATTTAAGAGTCCTCAAAAGACCTGGCCAAAAAAATAGAAAAGATTTCATCGAAATTGGGATAAAAGTATACTATGGTTAGTGAAAATATGACCAAGTAAAGCAGAAATGTTCACATATATTGACCCAGGCTATGAAAGCAGGAACTAGTTGTCTGACCCCCTGATGTATTTAACCTACTCTCTGAAAATTGTGCAAGGTGCATATGTATTTTTATTTGTTTTTTATTACATTTACATATTTATATGGTCCCTACATCATACTTTGTATGTTTTTCTAATATGTTCACCTATTGCAGGCTCATCTTTTAGGTGATGACTTTGTAGAGTTGTTGCAGAAGAGTCAGAGATCACTCATACAGATGTAATCTAGAAGTTAGTTTCTTGAGTTCTTGTCAGTAAATTTAGGTATGGAAGATATTTAATAGGTACAGATGAATCGGCTCTCAATACTATTTACTGCACTTACAGTTAGTATGGGATAAAATGTTTATTGGATAAGGTTAGCTAAACACATCTTAAATGTTACATGCATGCAAAAAGTGTCCCTTACCAACCCATCAATGCCTGGTGTCAGGTAAGGGACCACTCAGCTTCAGCAGGTAGCCTTGAGAGGTTACTCCCTCTCAAGGGAGATAGTATCTCCCCACTCTAAGAGATACTATCATGGCACAGACAGATGCTATAGAGGGAGAGCCCAATGGACCTTGGTGGCTGCAAATGTTTATAGTGTGGTTGATTTGTAATCAGATTTTCTGATGTCAGATTTTTCATGCAATTTTGGACAGTTAACAGCCCAGTCTCCAACCAAACCTTTTACAGGAAGTTGGTGCTGCTCTCTCACTGAAAGCTTCACATAAGAGGATTAAGTTAGGTTAGTCCTACTTGCAGAGCATCTTCTTGGACCAAATTCCATTAGTTCAAACAGGAGGAAAGCATCTGTCACAGGGTCAAATAAGTGAACCTACTGATAGGAAGTAGGGTTGTGTAAATCTGGCCATGTGCAACACCAACATCCTTGGTATACAACTGTAAAGGTGCAAACTATATGCAAGCAGAAGCTGAAAATACCTATATGCCTACATCTTTATTTCTCCTGAAACTTTACCTTGTCAAAAATTTCCATTTCAAGATCCATCATAACTTAGTTTATCCTCACTTGTGACTGGAAGAAAGGTAGCTTTTTACTTGCTGCCATCTCTATCCCTTTTCCCTGGCTTTGATTACCCCAGCTTACAGACCGGGGACAATCTCTGACCCACTTCAAGGACCTTGCCACCTCCTCCTGACCAGCCTACAGTATTGCTCTCCTCTAATGCTTGAGAACCCCTGTGGCCTACTTCTTCTCAGCATTAGCAATAGTGTAAGGAAGAAATAGCTTTGAAATGTAGACAGGATTGGTCTGTTCATGTTGCTGAGGTGTTTGCTTGCTTTTCTTCCTTTCCTAACTGCTTCCCCTTTAGTGACCTTTCACTGGCTCATTTTACAACAAAAAGTCCTCACAAATGTGTGAAGTCTGTAACGCACTTCCTAAGACAGCTGAGAATTAACTATGACTTGGTCTGAGTCTTTCTAAATCAACAGTCATTTTCTGGTGAAGAATCCATGGCATTAAATTGCCTGAAAAATAGGATAAAACCTGAAAGCTCTCGATTTAAGTGCGCCATAATTTTGGACAAGGTAGTATCCAACTAGATACTGCACCAGCTCTGATTTTGGTCCTTTGTATTTGCAATTTGGAAGAAGAGGGAAAAGAGTTAAACTCACAAAGCAAATAATTTTTTTTTTTTCATTTTGTGATGATCATGGACTATACAATATGACTAGAACATTGCATTATGCAAAGTGAATTACAGCATTAGATGATATTATTTTAAGTACTTTATAAGGGAAACATAGACTGATTTACTTAAGATAAATTTGTAAGTTTAAATCTGTGCAGATGTCTATAGGTGTTTAGTTTTAATATGATTTTTTTTTCTCTATGTACAAAGCTTCCTTTGAACAATATATAAGGCAGAGACAATGACATACGCTTGAAGTAATAATAAAGTAGTAATTGCTTTATTTTATTTTTAAGAAAATTGACCCTTTAACATAGTAATTACATCATTTTGTTTCAAGTTCTTTCTTACTCTGTGGTCTGTGAATATGCTTCTCAAGATTATTATTATTTTAGATCTTTCAGATTGCAGTAAAATTGCCACAGCAAAAATGAACAACATAATCTTAAGAGTTTTTCCAATGACAAATCTACATCAAGCTCATTTTTTTGTATCTCCTTTGGGTTTCCATGCTGTTATTCCCTTTCCTCTTTCTCTCACATTTGTATTTTTCAATAATTAAACAACTCGTCACCTGTTCATCTATATGCACTGCATTAACACCCTTGAAATTCAAAATGTAGAAGTCCCATACAATTCAAAGGCAGGCAAATAGAACTGACAAGGAAAGTGGACAAATACGTCCATAAATGTAAGTGAAACAGCAATTTTGATTATTTTTGAACTCGCTGGAGCATGCATGAGTGATACCAAAATTTCCCTGCTTCCTACAATCATTAAAACACTTGATGGGTTTTTACTGTATTGTGGTATGATTAAAATGGGAGTTGACAACACGGTTTGCTTACAGCAGAGACACTCAAAAGTATCACTTGTGAAGGACTTTCATTTACCCTAATGCCAGTGAAGCAATATTAACCATATTTGGTAATTGCTGTTAAGTTAGTGTTGTACCTGTTCAAAAAAAATCAGTTGTTTAGAGAAAAAAAAAAAAAAAAAAAGAAATCCTGANGATTTTTAGTCTTCCTTACAATGTATTTTGAGAAAAGAAGTTAAGAGATGAAAGACAGAAAGAAAGAGAAAGAAAGGATAAAAATAGAATGATACTCCTTGCCCCTCCCAGCCCCCTTTGTGGATCCAGTGATGAGACTTGGCTGTTGCAATGTTGATGTCGGTTGGTTGAAGGGATGGTCACAGTCTTAATCCCTCACAGGTGAGGATCAAACCACAAAGTTCAATAAGTTAATATATGCTCAGGCTGGGTGGGA
>WEIV01014468.1:23919-38984 GCA_013390005.1 Calyptomena viridis | reverse complement strand
GTGCTTCAAGAATCAAATGGTTGCCTGTCAACAGATTCTCAGTTTGGTGTGAGAGAGCTGCACCTCACTAAGACAGGGTATATTTCAGTACATAATTCTCCCAGAATGAGCATAACAGTCAGATTCTTTCTCAGTTCTGACTTTGGAAGGTACTGGGGGAAAGGATAACTTTAACAACTGAGAATCTCCATCTATTTGGGCTCTGTTATGGCATCATAGAGATAACAATGCTGAGGATGGGTTAGCTCAGTTACAGATGTTGATAGTGGCTGCAAAACAGTAAGCATTCACTTTTCATTCATTCCTGGTTGAGTGGTTGTGCAGTGTGCGATATTCATGTACACTCAGGTGGTTCTGAATTTAATTTTGTCCCTAAAGTACATAATTAACAATTAATACTGATGCTTCACAATTCATTTAAGCATACAGCAGTCTTCTGTTTTTCACAGTGGCAGTTGTGTTCCAACTCAATTGGGACACTCCCTAAATCTCTCCTCTAATAGCTTGCTTAATTTTATTTTTGTATTCCACAGTCCTTGATAACAGCAAGCTAATTTCTGAAACTCCATTTGATGAAAATGTGCTGATGGAACTCATATTTCACTTCATTGACTGTAATGAGCTATTTCATCAAACTGTCCATGTGACACTATTATAGAGAAAATGACAAATTTACTAATTTATTCACTAGAAATTCCATTGGAAATTTAAAAAGGAAAAGACCCATGAAGTGAGTTACATTAGACTTCTACCAAATTATATGTCAGGGTCTACATGAAACAAAAGCACTGACTACTGCTACACTTAATGGAGTGTAAACATTAAGTATTTGTTGATTAATCAGTAGGTTGGCTGAAACTCAGAACAAAAACATGCACCACGATGCAGGTTTTCCCTTGTAAATATTCTCAAGCTTTACCTTTTTGGCATATGTGGCACTGCTACCATTAGAAATCAGTTTCATTCAGACACCTCTTCCTCGTCTGTGAGACCTCTTACCCATGTTAGGCACATGGATTTGGATAAATTCAGCAGCTGATAACCAAAGATTATTTGCATTTACCTTTTTTTTAAAAGGAGGTACTTTCAACTACACTGTTGTGTGGGATGAAAGAGTATTTCAGAAGAGCATTGGGGAGTAGGTAATTAGACAATACATCTCATGCTAATATTAGCCCTGAAAATAGAGACAGTATCACATGGCTTATTTTAATTCGATGTCCTCTACCTACTATTACAGTTATGAGCCACAAATTTGATTGCTTTGCCACAGACCATCCTGAAGCCCAGGCATCAGCCTGGAGAGCATATAAAGTGGGAAACCACAAAAGCAATTAGGACAATTACTGGCATTCTTTCTTGCATCCCATTTTGTACCTATACAGGGACTTTCTTCATCTGTACTCAAACCTGTAGCCCACTCCACCTGCAATACTAATTTCTTGTTTATTGCAGAAAGGGATTATTCCATGCTTGTTTATTGTGGAAAGAGGTTTTGTAGAAAGTTAAAAACTAATTTTAAAACCCACACAATTTTAATTACCATCCAGTAATAGTAAGGTTCAAAATAAAATAATATTTTGTATCATGGAAGATTAATTTACTGGAATTTTCTTGTCCACATAGTTTAGAGGAAGCCATTTTACACAGGGAAGTGTGACAGGAGCTTTTTTATTTGGTTGGTTTGGGGTTTTAAATCTACTTCATTAAGATTGTCATTTTCAAAACCTGCTTTGTTTGCTAGTCTAGTTTGCTTGAGGAAGATGATGTCTGGAAAACTAAAATCCAAAACAGATGACTGCACAATGAGCCCAAAGAACTATTTGCAAGACATACCTTGTATTCACTTATGAATGCACCATTCACACATAAATAGAAAACTACCACAAGGAGACAGCAAGAGGGCTTGTCTTTTTCCTCAGAACCCAGATATTTTAAGACACCCCATGCCTTACTCAAAGCTAGAGACAGCTGGCTGAAGGCAATCACTGAGGAGCAATCACCTTGCTGCTGCACAAGGGATGTCTTGTTATGGTGTGTTACCAGGAAAAACTGCTCAATTCACATGGTTTAAATCAAACCACAAACAAAGAAACCATGATTTAATAATGAGGTGATTAACGAGCAATCAGTAAACAATACATTCAGGATCAGTATCAGGAGTATAACATATAAACCACAATATTAAAGTGACTAAAATGTTAATAAATACTTAAAAAAACTAAGTACACTGTAACTAATCCTAAGAGTTACAGCACCCCCCACATTCACAGTGGAGGCTCTCCCACAGGGCTCAAGGGTAACAGGCCCCACCACTCTCTTCTGGAAGTGCAGTTTCTTCTACTTGCACCCCCATCCTGCCGGAAAAGTGGGTTCCCTTGCTTTGTTTGTATCCCTGCTACCCTCTACAACTGCTATGTGGCTGAGAAAGCACACTACAAGGTCACATACACATGCCCTTACTTTTTGCTCCCTGTCCTGTGAGTGCAGTGGCTGGATCGCTGCAATGGGGAGGATGCTCTGTTAGGTCAAGACACAAGTTGTCATGCAGAGGGTAACTTTTGGAAGTATCAAAATGGGTTTTGACTGCTGCTCTCTTTCCACTTCCATCTCCCCTCCCATGACAAATTTACATGCTGCTTTTACACTTCTTTGCAAGTTGACTCATCCATTTATTTCAAAAGTTTTTTGGTTAGAAGGCAGGCCATGTAGACACCCCAATGAGGTTATATCAACAAGTCCAAAAAGGAAGAAGACAATGAGAAAGCTCTTCTGGAGAGGAAGGATTTATCAGCCTCAACAAATTTCTACCCTCATTCATCTAAACAGAAACTAGTTAGAAAGAGCTCACATTCCATCAGGGCTATGTATGGAGCAAGCTCACCACTAGCATTAGCAGACCAAGAACATGGTGGCTCGTATTGCTACCAAACTTCCCTCTGGATTGCACTCTCCCTGCTTGGACTGGGCCTCTGGGGAAGTGTCACGGAGCACTCTGGCTCTTTTAATTAGTCCTCAAAATTGCTCAACAATTAGATCTATGAATGATCAGCAACATGTTCTGCTAAGGTATCTAGTACTTTGGAATATGACCTCCATAGACTTTCTAGAAGTACAAACTGTGCTTCAAAAGTAGGTAAACATTAAGGAATGGAAGCTGCTCTCTTTTTATAAGAGCAAGTTCGCCACTCTATAATTAAGATATATAATTATATAAATCCTGAGCTCATCAAGTGCTAAGAGAGTCTTCCTAAGAGATATTTGTGTAATAGGCCAATTAATCCCTAGATCACTATCCTGGATTTTGAAAACAGTGAGAAGATCCAAGAAAGATTGATTTTTTTGCTATTGGCAAAATATACCCATCATCATGCTTGGTCAACAGTTACCACTGTGCTGACGATACTTGTAAAATATCTGTCTGAGAAGTTCTCTTTCAGCATGCTTTTCATAAAGCATAATTAGATGAATTAAACTATTCCTGGTAAGCCTGCAATCTCCAGAATGCCACTCTATGGTTAATTTACTCGTCTTTGTTCCAGCCCCATTGTGCTCTTTTTTGTATTACATGGATTGATGTAGCAACAATCTATAAACATGAATATAGTCCTGGCATAATACAGAAAACCAGCAAACAAGCAAACAACAGCTTCCTCCGACATGCAAAGGAATACCTTTAGCTCAGGCCAGGTTATCTGGTAGTTTTTATGCAGAGTATGGAGGTAAGCAGTAAAAGCAAGTGGCCTCTGAAAGTCACTTTTGTTCTCTATGCTATGGCAGGGAAGAAGACACAAAGTAATGGAGGCATAAAAGACATTTTGGTCCTCTTCACCAAAGATCTGAGTCTGAAGGCAGTTACTACAGAAAGCTACTGTAGGGTTTTTTCCGAGTCAGAGTCTGTTAACAGTAAACAGAATGGGAACACAGCATAAAAATCATAAACCTCCCAGTTCAATACAATCAGTATTAAATATTTGATCAAGTCTATTAAAATGGATAGCAATGCAAGTCTTTAAGGAAAACAAGCGCAATTTAACAGAACAGACTTGTAAAATAGTTTTCAGAACCTGATTTTGTAAGCAGAGTAGCAAAGCTCCAGAGACAACAGATTAGCCAAGTCTTTCCTCTTTCCCAGTCTCCTTACACATATTCCAACTCATACTCACCCTTATAGCAAGGCAGGTATCACCCATCTATATGAATATGAAACCACCTATTTGTCACACTCAGACTATGCTCTGTCCACAGTCCCTCAAGCATCAACCATGTGCACCATCACAATGTCACTAATTTATGTCCTGTTCCTTAACAGCAGAGAGGAGAGTGATCCCAGAATCACTTTGTGTAGCGATGGACTAAAAATATGAGTAAAAATTGATCAAAGAAAAAATACACTAAAAAAAACCTACCCAAATGTCAATCAAACATCTGAAACATACATTCTTTCAATGGAGTAAGTGTAAGATGCTTGACATTGAAGGGCTATACAAAATAGAGACATACAGAAGTGAAGAATTATTAACCAATACCATGATGAAAACTGCATGCAGATTTTGATTTGCCAAGCTGTTGTAAATGGAACTGAAACAGCCATTACTTGGTTGAAGTGCCCTAATACTATACTAAATAAATACAAGACATACTTAAGAAAGAAGTGACCAGACAGAACAGAAAAATATTTAAGAATTACCAGAAATTACAGGGAAATTACCAGCATTCAGTTCTATACTAAAATATCTTGTTTCACAATGATTAGAGTACAATTTATATAGCACAGAAATTATTTCAAGTTATAAGTCATCATAAAACACATTCTTTCTATGAGGTGACGAATTCTACCAACACGAAGATCTGCCCATTTCTTGGAGTATGCAATTCAGCTGGAATTACAAATTTAAGCTCCAGTTTCTAACATGATGCCAAAAACCTCTTGGTCAGCAACCCTGGGAATAAAACATGCTTATGCCCTGATTCAGTTGGGCTGTTGCCTTGAGTTGGCACAAGCAGTTTGTTGAGCAGTTCCAAGTTTGCAAGCCTAATGAAACAGGCTATTTAGCTGGCTCAGAAGAGCCATGTCTTGTTGACATGGCTGTCCATGTGGCAGTACAACTTGTTTTGGTCCTGTTTGCACAGACAAAATCAAAACACTTGTCATGGTGCTTGGAAACCAGCTACAACTTGCATGCTTTATATCTGTTTGGAAAATATGAAGGAATTAAGTTTAAGAATGCTCCTAAAAATGTGAGATTTCCTTTCCGAAAAGAGAGGGAATTACTTAAGCACTGTTTTGAACATCTAAGCTAAGTCACATTAAACACTTGAACAACTTGAGCTCAGAAAGAATAAAAAATAACAGCATTTAATAAAAGCACAATTTCTTTGGCAATTTCTGTCTTGCTAATATAAACTTAACACAAATTCCTAACTGGATTCAGGTGACACTTTATTGGTACAGATGGCTATTTCTTGCACTGTGTCACTATTTGGCCATGGGCACTTAACAACAACCTGGCCAATCTGAAGTCTGTATTAATGGAGCACTAAAATGTTTTAAGGCCTAAACTAGGTGTTGAAATTTCTTTCATACGCTGTATTCATTTAAAGGCAATTAATTTAAAAGTTGCAGGTCTTCTTGATGGGCATATAAAAAGGTTTGTTATCTAGATATTTTTCTCATTATTTGCTTTCAGAGTTCATTTTCCTTTGATTCACTTATTAATTCAAGCAGGCTTCACTGTTCTCAGAAAAGGAAAAAACACACCATTTCATATATTTTGGCACAGTTATGGTGGATCAAGAAAGAAAGAGATGGGATACAGAAGAACAATCCATAACACAAAAATTACATTATACTTTACATATATTACTCATTTCTCAGTCTTCTCTGTCTATCCTGTAATGATAGCTGAACCCAGAAGGCTTCCTGAAGAGAGAGACTATTCCATTCAGGGGCAAGGTGAACTGGCCCTAACTATTCCAGGAATAATTATGTTTCCCTAAACAGTGAACAGTTTCAATGAACCTGTTCATTAATTGAAATTCAGGGAGATTTTTTGCAGTGCAAGCCAGCAAGAGTTTTGCTTTATTTCCTGAACAAACAAGCAGAAGGTATGAAACAGAATTAACTGTTCTTCAAGAAGAAGGGAAAGAACAAAGCAAGGCTCTGAATACCTATCAGTAGAAAAAAGCTGTAGGGAATAGAAAGCAATGAAAATTGTCTGAATTACAATTGATTGCCTTATGTGCTCCTAGAGAAATGTTACAAAAATTTAAGGAGGTTTTCTGGACTAGATCCTTGAAGTGTAGATGCTTAGACTCACAGATAGCACCATAAAATTAATTTCTTTTAGATCCAAGGAGCTCCACTTCAAAGCACCTGCAGCTTTCTTCACCCCACCACCATAAGTACTCTGTTACCTGCTTGTAACAATAGTTAGAAGCATTTGTAAAGTCTAAGCCTACTCTTCCTTCTTACTTATTTCCCTTTATATCGAAGTTAACACTTACCATTCTTTTTCCTTTGTTTTTTTCTCTTCTCTTTGGTGTATCTGGACTCAGAAGCTTTGTCTCCATCTCTCATTTGTTTTACTGAGCTAGAACACTAGGTCCTCTGAAAGACAGAAATCATTACCTTGGCAAGAGCTGACCACAAACAATGTAAGTGCACCGCGGTGGTTTCACAACTGCAGCAATTAGCCCTGCTGAGAAACACCGTTCATTAGCCCAGGGACTCACTTAACACACTTGTGCTGCCCAAGACAGGCTCTGATCATTAGGAGAGTAGGCAGATACTGAGACCTGCAAAACAGGCACGATCCTCTACTGCCGCCACACCTCCTCAGGTGGCTGCTCTCCAAAACTCCCAAAAGCCCTGGCTAGCCAGCAGCCACACCGAGGGCACAGGGCAGGTACGGGCACCAGGCAGCTAAGCAGTCCTCCACAGGAGGACTCGAGCCACCCAGCGACTCAGTGGCAGCCAACTAGGTGGTACGCCCTGCCTCAGACCCCGCAAGGGGCTTCTTGACTGAGGGAAGTTCGCCTGACCCCAGCTGGCGACCCTGGAGGAGAACGAGAGGACTAGTGGCACAGTAAAGAGAGCAAAAGATGACTCTTGGGGTTGAACGGGAGCTGTTTATTGAGGTCAGCACCTCAAGGGAACCAACCCACAAGAGCCCAGACTGGCTCCGAACACGGGTTTAAATAGAGGGCTCAAACGGGGGGTGGAGTCAGGGAAGGGACCAATCAGGGAAGGGAAGGGGTGGGGTTTAGGGATGACTGGCATGAGTGGAAGCCTGAGGCCTCCTACTCAAGCCAATCAGGGACCAAGTAACTTGGATTGACACTGAAGGTTCTGGAAGAAGGGGAGGGGTCAGGGCACATATAAGGGAAGAGGGCGGGGGAGACCCAAAGGTGGGAAAACTGTGGGAGGGGATTGCAACTAAGTGGAGACCAAGTGGGACAAAGGAAGGGGGGAGACCGGGGCAGTCCATTTACAAACCAGTATATCAGGGAATAACTGGGGGTAACAGAACTGTACAAAGAACTGAGTACAAATACATGTATAAACTTATAATACACACCGCCACACTCTACCTACTTTGTTTATGCCAGGCATCTGGAGGACCAAGCTGACTACTTTTTCTGAGAGAAAGTTTGGGATATGTAGACTACTGGCTGAGCCAGCAAGTCAAATTAGCATGACTATTACTCTGCCTTTCCCTCTTGTAGTTGGCATTTCTGTAGCAAAATCAACTTAGCCTTATGCTCAGCCTTCAAGTGACAAAACAAATTTAGTCTATGACAATGAGCAGCCTTGAGCTAGAACTGACACTGCCTTTGGGATCACAACTCTGCACACTGCTGCGACAGACCATTTTGTTCTGGCTGTTTCTGGGATCTGTCAACATGTTCCTAGTTTCCTTTTGTATGACATCATTTCCACAGAGCTATCCAAAAGTCTCATTTAGCTAACTGATCCATCAGGAAAAACACCAAATCTCTGTGAAACTGTATAAAGGACAGAATAGGAGCAGATATTAAACACAGATAAGCCAAGATACTTTTGTACCATTTGAGATACTGAGGATTGGATTCTGCACTGTTTCAAGGCAGAGCTGCATGACTGAATTCTGTCCAGAAATGAATTTCCCGAGGTTTTACTTGCTTTAGTTTTACTAGTTGTAATTTTCTGTTTGTAGCTTACTAGTTTACTACATGTCGGGACAAAAGGCAAATAGAATATGAGCAACTGTTAATTTTTCATTCTTGTTACTTTTTTTTTGGTAGGGATTGATGGAAGTTTTTTTCCCCAAATATAAATGCTGCTTTGAGAACACAGTTAAATAACAATCCCCATGCCCATGGCATAAATCTTTTTTTGTTAGGCTAGGTTTTACCATTAGCATTTGGCCTTCCTGTGAAATTATAGTTCACCAAGCACAAAAAGTATTTGTCAGTCTATTAATTTTCCACTGGAATCCTCCATTATTGCTCACTTGAGTGTGCAGCCCAAGCTCCTTTGGGACCCAGCTGCTAGTGACCACTGCCATTGCTCAGTCCTCCCCTTCATCAGTGGCTCCTAACTTTCTCATGCAAATTCTGTCAAGCCAAAAATGTCTGTGCCTGTTCTCAGTCCAGTGATGAATTATTTTGGAAAGCATGAGTAAAATCAATTCAGTCACTTGAGTTAAGCTAGCATGAAAAATAAGCTGCACTTTCGCCATATGTCCTGATTGAAATTTTTAAGCATGGAAATCTTAAAAATGGCTAATTCTCCACACGTCATTCCAGGTTGTTTTATAAATCCTCACAGAGGAAGGAAAAATTATTCATGGCTAACAAAAAATGGTTTAGTAATTGTAAACTTATGAGCATTTAAAGTCACACATTTGTTTAAATTTTCCCTGAAATAAGGGATGAGTTAATGCTACTCGAGTTTAAAGTTAATCAATTACCAGTAACGATCCTTGGTGAAGTCTGTTTTAGCATACAATAAAAGTGTAGCTGTATCACATTTTTAAACACCTTTTCTTAAAACCAAATACAAGAAACAACACTGACACAACATTAATGAATGAAGATCTATGATTCTAAGATATCCCTATAAATACGTTCTTCCTCCAGTATTAACTCTACCTTATTCAACACGCTCAGTACTTGCACTGACTGTCCTGAAATATGTGAATGTTGATGAACTATTTTTTGCTTTTATTTTAACTGTTGTCTTCCATACAACGCACAGTGACTGAAACAAAATTATGTTATTGATTATGTAACAGGGATAGCTCCAGTCAATAGAGAAGGAAGAAGAAGGACTTTGCAGTCAACAGGACTGCATTACCTACAAGTCAGGGTACACCAAGCTTGTGAGTCACTGATTACAGACAAAATGAGAGGAAGCTTTGAGCCTTTGGACCCTCTTGCAGTAAAGTGGCATCTGTTCACAGTACAGGAGCCAAATATTCCTTGGGACTCCACAGAATCACATGAAAGAAGGCAAATCCTGCTGTAAGGGTTTCACCTTTGAAGATAATTGAAGGCAAGGGAAAGTGAGATATCGTGTAAATGGATCATTAAAGGTGTGACAATGCCTGTCCTTTTCCATGTATTTTATCTGATGGTTGGAGAGGCAAAGTCAGGAATTATGGCAAGCATAGAGTTAAAACAGTCAAAAAAGTATGAAAAAAGAAAGTAGGGTAAAAATAGTGAGATGAAGCAAATGAAAAGATCTATGCTGCAGAGCATATGAGACAATTAAAAGACCTACAATCCTTTAAGGAAATACGACTACCTAAAATGAAAATCAGTGAAGAGTATGGAGATAAAGACTATTTTTCTCACCCAATTTGCTAACTGATCTCTCTGCTGAAAGCTTGATCCATCTAGAATTAAAAGGAGGAAAAAAAATGCATAATGAAATATGGCTCTCAAAATTTGGCCTCTAGTATTTTCACCTGACCTATTTTTCACATCATCACTATCAAGCTACAGCTTTATGTTAGAAAGGTAAAGTGTCTGTGTAATAATAATAGTCAATAGTGTTCTCACTAATATTTATTTGCTATAGGAGCAAGGTCAGAATCTTGCAGAAGGAAATCAATTCTAGCACTGTTTGTCCTAGTTGAAAACACCTGCAGCTGCTTCTGAGAAGTGATGGTCAATGGCACTAACCTAATCTGGGAAGCAATGATATGAAACTAATGATCTTGTCAGAGAAACAATCTTGTTTTTAAAGATAAGAACTTAAAAAAAAAACCAAACCAAACCAACAAAACCAAAGAAAACCCACAAAACAAAAACACCCACTTACAGTAGTATTCTAGCATAAGTAATAACTGTTAAATAACTATTAAGTCACTGTAGAATCAGCATCATGGGATCAGTACCTCCCATAGTGCATTATCACCTACATTCATTCCTTTATATTTCCTTTGTTTAGCGGAGTTGCATGTGTCCAACTGGGCTAAAGATCTGAGTGTTTCACTGCTTGATATTTACATTGCAGGCAACGTTCAGGGACCTGTCCATACAGGTCTGTTCACAGGTCTGTTGGATTGACCACAGCATAGGCTCCCTCCCCTGAACAGCGCTCAAATGCTTTTGAAACAATCCATGTAATAGTTGATCTCAGTGGTGAATTGAGCCTGTATGCTGCAGAGCTAATACCTTGATGTTAGTCAATTGTGAAGTGTTCCTCAATGAGAAAATGCCTGCTACCTCAGGCTATGTTTCAGAAAAGTTAAAGCCAGATCCAGTAATAGGTTTTAATGCATTGTATATTTGTGTTACATTTTTGCTCTTTTCCTGAAAGTTTGTAACACCAATACAAACACATGAGACATTCATATATTTTAACCATTTAGATTTTTTCATAATTTTTCATTATTGTGAAGTCATCATGTCAAGTTTCTTCACAGGAACTACTTCCTGTGAAAATCAATACCAAAAAAAATTTTCATCTCCTTAATAGTGTGAACAGATGCCAGTAATGGTGGATCCTTCTATCTTTAACACAGTGAACATTACTGGACAGATGATACATCTGTTATATGAGAGACTAGGAGTAGGACACCTGATATATATCTTCTCCACGGGAAGAGAGCAGGGATTCTCCAATTTGCACAGGATTTTGAACCAATGTGCAGCAGCTGCATCTTTTCAGTGTAAGAGTTTTCGTCATGGCCCTATTCTTCTATCAGTAATTGCTTAGTGGTTAGTACTCTTAAACAGCGTGGAAGAGAGCAGAACTCATTTTTCCTTTACCTCAGGGGTTGAAAATTTATTTTGCCAGGAAACTTAATCACTTGACTATAAGCTAAGGTGGCAGGAAATGCTCTGCATTTTCTTGGTGTGGTTGTGCTACTGTATAGCCAAGAGAACAAAGATTCCATCAGAGGCAACGTTTCAGCGAGACTGTCAGAGAGTTAAAGCTTCTCAGTTCCCACATTGAGAATAAAACCACTTTTTTAAATCATCTTTACTTCCCCACTGTGACTTTTACAGGTTGGCAACCATCAGGCTTCCAGAATGGGCAAAAGGACATACTTATCATGTGGCCGTGTAGCATGCATGCATGATAACCTGGTGTATCAAACCTCCTGGAATGGGACAGGACTTTTAGCTGAAATGCAATTCATGAATCTGAATCAGGATTTTGATTTGAGGGCCTGTAAATATTAGGTGAATATCTAGATCTTCACTCAACACATGATAGGGTGTTCTAAGCATTGTCACTAAGGAGGATTTTCACAAGTGTACAGATGAACATAAACAACAAACATAGAGACCTGAAGACCCACAGTTAAACATACACCATTACCATCTGTTATCCTTTCAGGTAATTCAATCCTCAACTTCAACAAGTACATGTCAGTGACAAATATATGAAGCAGTACTGCCATCTTACAAATATATGAGTATGTCCTGAGAAAAGAGCATATACTTCGCACCCTGACACCTTGTATTTAGTAAATAACTTCTGTTTAACATTAGAACTCCTTGTGCTTCTGATGCAGTTGCCTAGTTGCAGATGCAATGTCAGGTATTTTTATCTTGTGCAAGTCTGTGCTTCCATGAGCAATTATAATCTAATTAAAGTCATTAATGTTTATGCCCTAGGGAAACATTCAGTTATTTGTAGGCATCTGAGTTTTTCCTGTCTTCCAATCCTTGTTGTAATTTATGCTTTATTGAGCACTTCTAAATATCCCCAAGTTATTTCACTTGCCACCTTAAAGCAGTGCCACCATGTAGTCTATGGCACTGTTTTCAGTGCTTCTATTTAGAATTAAACTGAATAAAAAAGGGTAATATATGTATTAAATTTTCAGAACTGGAGCTACAGCTTTTGAAACTGGATTTTATAAAGTTTTTCCCATACGCAAAAATTATTCAAGTTTTTCATAGCACAAATCATGCCTTAATCAGAGTTCCCAACTGTCTGTGCCTTTCAAATGCAAGCAGATACAGTGCCTGAAAGAATACACTGTGATTTCAGAACCTAGAGCATTACTATAATGATCTATAAAAACTATTTTGGAGATAGGAAGAGCACACCGCTCACTCAGTATGAGTGAGGTAAAAATTTAAAGGTAGTGTTGGAAAATTTCCTGTTATTTACCAACTATATAGTAAAGATTTTCATCACTAAGATAGTAATATTTCATATAGTGATAAAGTTTTATTTTCAGAGTTCTGCTATGACTTGATCCATAGACATTAGAGCCAGTCCAAAGGATCCCTGATTTAAGTAAGCCCTGGAGCAAACTTCAGTGTCTCTCTTAGTGCCAGTACTTTCAGGCCATCAGGAAAAGAAGGAAGAGTGGCATCATTACCAAAGAGTGTCTCTAATAACTTCCTAAATTCCCAGGTTAGGACCTTTTCTACTTGGAACTGAGAATGTTTGGGTGCAAGATGAAACAGCCACCAAAGAGCACATGATTTCATTTTCAAGCACTCCAAATCAATTACTGCAGAGGGTGTGGGAAGTGATCTGTGTGTATCATTGCTGTCAGCCCAAGGGAGGATCATTGCTGATGGCCTGTGACAAGCGAAACATTGTCATGGCTGTGTCTACTAGTATATTACCAAAAACTGTTCCCCAACACTGCAGAGAAAAAGGTATTTCAACTACAGCTGAGAAAGAAGTATTTTCTCATGTAATTCCACATTTCAAACATTTTTCACTCCATATTGATGTGAAACCAAAACTTCTTGAAGGTTTTCACAAAGAGAAAGCATGCTTTTCCTGACACTTCCAGATCAAGTTCAATGTGTTTTACAACCTGGTCTAAACAAGGGATGTAAATTCAAGCCTTTTTCTAACATAGCATGAGCAGCAAGCTGTCTTGGGGTGGATTTTATTACCTGGCATTGGAACTGTTGCATATATATGCCATCTATAAACACTCAAACATTTTACTGCAGCCAGGACTTGATCCCTGTAGAGTTTGTGAACTTGACTGTTGTGGTTTGGGACTATATCTGCTTGTCCATCTTTATCTTTCTCCAGCACAGGGTCAAGATAGCTGTTCCAAACTAAGCTAAATATATTTCAGTTTGACAACTAATCATTTTATGACAAAAATAATTGGAGTAAAATATTCCCAACCAGTGGCAGTAATGCTTCTTTTGGAACACATTCTAAATAGCAATCAGCGTGGCCAGCCTGACCTTGTCTGAAATCTGTTCAGAACAGATTTAATTGACATGACTAGAAAGCTAGAATAGAGCCTGACATGGCCTGCATTCTCCACAGACTGGTTTTTCTTTAGCTAGAGTGCTCTTTAGTAAGGGTCTGATGCCCATATGGTACAGTCCTATGGTCAGGGCAGCACTTAATTTTGTCTTTAACATGAAGTCATAAGTGGGACTTGAGCACATATTGTTATATACAAGCTGTGCTAAATATGGATTATGAAATCACTGATCCTTGGGAATTATTCTTAAAATATGCAGAATTAAGAAATGTAAGCAGATGTTCTATGGGGCTTTAGTCTCAATAGTGTAAATATAACTTTATTTACAATGTTTTTAAAGCTGACTTAAGAATATGTACAGAAATAACCTTTCTACAATTGCTCCATTCGGTATCCTAGGAAAAAAAGTAAAAACTAAAATATTTCTCTCTATTTTCAAATTAGAAACACATCAAGCAGTTCTGAACAGCTGAGTTGCTTGTATTACTCAGCAGAAGTTCTCATCAATATTTAAGCATGTAAAACCCATGTATTTCAGGTTCCTTTGGCATATCTTCAGCATATTTAGCGTGCTTGTCAGGACACCATAAGTTTGAACATTATGCTGAGAAGGTTTAATTATCTGCTACTTCCATCACATATCTCCAGCCCACACTTTACTGTCCAGGCTATTAACTGAAAATTTGGAATACATCTACAGATTAAAATGGATTTATTTGATTAATGTGTGTATACAAGTGTAGGTTCTCTTGTGAACTATTCAAGTGTTGAATTTAATTGAGCTACAGCTGGTGCTGACTGTGGTTTCAGAGAGTAGGGATTTACTGACTGATTGACTGTCTCTTCCTTTTAACCTGGATGAAGATGAGTTCAGTAAGAAGTGAAATTTCCTGATGATACAAAACCACAGGGAAAATAGTAAAAAAGAGAAAAGAATTAAACTGAATGAGAATAAAAGCACATAAAATCAAGTAGATTATATAAAAAGAATGAAACTAGCCATACCAGTTAGAAAATGCATTAAATTGGGGATTTTGCTTGTAGATCTCCAATTCCATCAGGGAAGGAGGAAAAGGAAAAAAACCCAAACAAAACCAAACAAAAAAAAAAATCAACCAAACAAAAACCCAAACAAACAAAAAACCAACACACAAATAAGAGCTACTATTCCAATGACAATGCCAATCTCCTTTGGAGAAGCAGAATAAATTAAATTAATGAACTTTTAAAACCCTTCAACTGAGAACCTCTCTCCCTTGTTGGCAGAGTTAGACACAGTTGTTCAAATGGGATCACAGAAGAAAAGCAGAAAATAAGGAAAAGAAAGAAACTAAAAACATTGTCTTCCCTGCTCAAGTCAAACATCCT
>WEIV01014468.1:0-12240 GCA_013390005.1 Calyptomena viridis | reverse complement strand
CAGCCGCCCGTCCTCGCGGGCCCTGCCGCCTCCGGGCTGGCTGGGGCGGGCGGGAGGTGCCGCGCCGAGAAGGTACGGCCGGTCGGGGGGGGCGGTGTTGGAATGCTCTGCCTGCGGTATTAAGGGGAGCGGGGTCCGGCTTCCGACGCCTCGGGAGAAAGCGCCGCAGCTCGGATTCCCCCTCGGTGCGGGTGCGTAGAGCCCTCGGCCCGGCCCTCGCCGTGGGCACGGAGCGTTTTGCAATTCGAAATAGTGGTGAAAACGGCCACAGCTGCGTGTCTGTCCCTAGTTTCGAGTCTCTGCTGCGTGTGTATATCCGCTTAAAATGGCTACAAGCTTTACTCGTGCGTCTCTGTCCCTTTTGGCGTTGAGGGAGCGTGTTGCAACCCCAGCTTTATGGGTTCTTCACCCTTTCTGTTTTTAAAGGTACAAGATGGCAGAACAGTCGAGGAAGTCCTTCAGAGACAGTCTGAGTGACATAAAACAACGTATGAGAGAGAAAAGAATTCAAAAATTGTCAAAGCTGAGTAAAACTACACAGTTTTCCACTGTAAATGCCAAAAGAGCAAGTAAGATGCTTAAATATCCTAATTTTATAATTTATTTGTTTTCTTTTAAAAGCCTGTTAAAATACTCTGTTCTGTTGCAGCCAACAGCTCCAATAAAATGAAGGTCATTCAAGCAAACAACAGAGATCTAGCTCTGTCTTTGCAAGAAGAAAAGCTCAAACTGAGGGAAGCTGAAGCTACCATTCTTCAGTTAAGGAAAGATTATCACAACTTGAAGGCTCAGATGTTTCAATTGCAAAGAAACCATAGGCTCCAGCAAGAACAAGGACTTGTGGAGGTATTTTTAATAACTTTATGAGTTGGTGAAGCTAAACATCAGAATCTGCTCTAATCCACTGATAGATTTCTTTTTTTAATCTTTTCACCTAACCTGTTGTGCTGGTTTGGACTATGACACCTGGTAATTAACCTGGTAATTTTTTTTTTATCACTACTCTATCTTATTTACTTAAAATCTATTCTCTGTAAAACTTATGGGGGTTTTATCACGTGTGAAGGCACCTGACACAGGTTTCCTCAGATTTTAGTTATCTTGTAACGTTGATGAGAAGTTTGCACTTCATACTAGATATGATAGTAACAGCTACTGCCCTTCTTTTGTCCATTAGAATCAACTGTTGGCCTTAAATGAGATAATTTCCAAAGTCTTTCAGAATTTAGTGGACTCAGTTGATCTCCTTGGCCCAGCAAAGAATTTGTGTTCCATAGGCATAGTAAGTACCTTTTCCTTCACTCCTTCCCCTCACTCCTTTCACCATAAATGCACATAGTTTAGAGGAAGGACGAATCCCACAGTTCCAAGTATGCCCATGGGTGCACACTGTAGGGGTGTGGGGGGCTGAGGCTCTGCTAGGTGGTGGTTGAGGCACCCTGATTTTCTGGGGTTTTGTGCACAGTTCCTTCCTCCATCTGCCCTTTAGGATTGGGCTGGTGATGTGCTGATATGCAGAAGCTGAGCAGGTGAGATCTCACAGCTCTTGTTGTCAAGGGGCTCTTTGGCTGTTGTCTAAAATTTGTAGATGGTGCAAGCTTGTTTCAGCTATTTAGTCACAGTAAGGTTTGTTTTATTGACAGAATCAAAGAGTGCTTTCTTCAGGTCCTGGAAATAGTTGCAGTGTCATAGCACCAATACTTTCAACGTAAGTATCTTTTATCAATGCCAGTTTATGTTTGAAAACTCTGTTACAGTAAGTTTAATTTTCTGACTGGGAAAAGGGAAGAAACCCAGTGTAATGAGATTATTCCTTATCATGAAATATATTGTTGTTCAGTAAATACTGCCTTTGGTATTCTTCTTCAGAGGGCCTCTACAGTGTGCTCATGGAGATAGCCCTGTGCTTCCAAGTGGGACAGAAACTGGTAATGATAGAAATTCTTGGTCAAAGAGCTGTGTGGAATCTGACAGTGACATTTCCTTAACCAAAGTAATTTCAAACGAAGGTAACTCAATCAAAGCATCAAATGTTGCTCTGTTGTGAATTAGGAAAAAAATGTGCGAGTATAAGTTTAAAATGTAATTGCTGCTTTTGAAGGAACTGACAAGTAGTTTTCTACTTACTGTCATAGAGGGGAGATATTAATGCTGCCAACTGGTAAAACGTTTGAATGAAGATGTCCAACAAAATGAGAAGGAATTTGAAACTGTTCTGTCTTCTCTATACCTGCAGTCCATTTTCATTATCTACCAAACAGTTCCGCTGAGTAATATTACCTTTAGACATGCATTAGTGTTTATGAGATCAATGAAAGCTTGTTAACAAAGTAAAATAGCTACAGAAAAAAATGACCTGTAGATAACCTTTCCAAAAGGAACAGTTCAGAGGAAACTACTAATGTTGTATACCTAACTGCTTTCTGTATGAAAGCTGTATTAAACAGAGCTTATCTTGATTTAAAATCCTAGTTAATACAAATCTGTGGAGAAAACCCAGAGAATAGTCTGAATTTTTGGCAGGTTTGGAATGTTTTGATAAAAACCTTAACATGGTGTTACTGTTTAGCTTTAATATGATATTTTATCTTTGATTACAAGGACAGACATCTGATTTTTATCTGGACAACATAGAGTCAGAGCTGGAAAACATTTCTTCAAGTGGAAAGGTTGGATTTGGTAGAGTGTTACCAAAAAGTGTGTCCACCAGATGTCACTCTTCAAAGATGAGAAACCTCAATGTAATTTGCACTGGTGTCTTGGACCATTCAGAAGCACCTGATCCAATAAAAGAACTTTCTGAAGAAAGTAGGCTTGAGAAAAGCCTAGAGAAGTCTGCTACAGAAAACATAAACACAGCTGTTCCTCACTTGAATGAAAACAAGGCAGATTCAGAGGTGGTGTTGAGGCAGATAAATTCTGAAACTGCACAGTTCAACTTAAAATGTAATTCTGATCTTAAACAAGCCAAGTGTAAAAGGAAAGAAAACTCTCAAAGAAGGAAAGGGAAGCACCAGAAGGGAGAACTGAAATGCCCTAAAAATACTTCCCAAAAAGGACCAGGAAAACAGGATAAAGAAGCTTCCAAAGAAAATCTGAATTTCTTGGGTCGTATCAGTGATGCTTATGACTTTCATTTGGAAGAGCGTGTCCATGTTACACCTTTTCGACAAAACAAGGTGAATGAAGATACAGCTGTGGATGACGAAGAAAACTCATGTGAAACGAATACCACTGAGATGAGTGATACTGGAGATGATTCAGATGACAGCCTCTATGAGCCTTACAAGAGTAAATCGAAGAAAAGGCGAAGTTCAGTAGACAATATTGCTACATCGCCAATCCATCCAAGGCCAAGGTCTAAAAGATGTTTGGCACAACGTGAGCAGAAACTCTGTCATGAAGAAGAGACTGAAAACAAATCAAGTGATGAATCTATTAGTAAGTGCAGAAAGTGTTCTGTAATAAAAATGATTTTCATTAGATTCATTTTTCCATCTGCCTTTTATTTTCATTTGGCAGATATTAGAATTAAATGTGTTTTTAAGAAATTGGTCAACAAATTAATATTGTGCTCCAGCTATGTTAATGATGCGTTAAAGCTTGGGGAAAAGTGAACATGACATAAAGTGAGAGAGAAACGGAATAAATCACACTTTGCCTGGCACTGCTTAGTGTCATTTATCCAAATGGAAATGCTGAATAGGTGTTTGTCCTCTTACGTATTTTAAAGTGCAAAAATGGAGATGATAGATACAGCTAAGAGTTACTTCATATCTCGTATGTCCACTGACATTTTCTTTTAAGCTCAGTTACCTGAACGATCTGAAGTGTGCCTAATTTCTTCACAGTGCAGCCTTCTGAGCCATCTCGTGGGTGCCTCTCTGACGTGACCAACACTGCTGCACTGCTGCCCAGCACCGGGGAGGCAGCGACCATCCCAGAGGAAGGACCACAGCCTCCAAAACGGAAGCGAAGCTGTACTGTTAGCATGAGCTATAAAGAACCGAGTCTTGCAGGGTAAGTGCCTTTACTTTCCAGTTTGATATAAAGTTCACGTTACTACATCTACTAGAGGGTTTGAGAGGCTTATTTAAATCTTGGAAGTCAGTCCTTACCAAAAGTGCTCATTCAAAAAGATCTGGAGTTAGTAATGCAGCCTAGTTCATGTGAAGTGGAACTTACTGGCTAGAAGTTATTGTTTTAAGTGATATAGGGAACAGAACTCAGGTTTTGCCTTTTTTTCTTTTTTTTTTTTTTAAACAGGAAGCTCAGGAGAGGAGATCCATTTACAGATACGAAGTTCCTGTGTTCTCCAATTTTCAAGATGCAAAAAAGTTGTAAGCAAGGTCTCTTAAGAAAGGAATGTCTGAAAAAAAATGAGAAATTAGTTACTTTCAGAAAAACCATGTTCCTGCCATGAAGAAAGGAAATATTTCATCCAGGAAATTACTGTTGCATGATGTCTTATATAAATATGTAAATATTAGACACAACTATTAAGGGTATCAGATTAAGGAGAGGTGAATTTAATCTAGTGACTTGTTTTTAATGACATAGATCGGTTACTTTTATAACTCAAGTGATTCAATTCAAGCTCCTTTTGAATGGATTTGGCAGAATATATATGAGAAATCTCTGATGGATAAGCTGCTGAATGGCATTTAATGACTTGTAGTCAGTAAGGTTGAACTTTAGGCACTTAAGACGTTTTGGGCAGGAAAGATTTTTAATAACAGTGTTTGTATAGATCTGCTTTATGCAGTGGTTGTAGTTTCATATTGAATCTTCTAATAAACGTCTTGGTGTTGGGAAACAGCTCAGAGTGGGTTGGTATTCTTTTTGCAGTTTCCATATTTGCTCCAAGGGCAGTAATGCCAAAAGTGGGCAGTACAGGCTTCTGTACTCTCCTCCCCATCTCATGTGGTGGCATAAGCACTGTTTAGAAGCCAGATTGTCAGTAGTAATTTGATTCTGTAGCTGCAGCTTTCAAAAGCAGCAATTGAAGCTTTGTTGGTCCTGCTCTGAGTCCAAGTTAGAATCTACTTAACTAGACAGAAACAAAGCAACCTGCTCTGTGAAGGTTTGTGAAGAGTCCGCTTTGGTGGAGTGTAAAGTAAACTATTAGTCCCATAACAGTTGGACTATCATAATAATTTATTGACTTATAATAATTTTGCCCCTGCCCAGTGCCTTTTGCAGAGGAAGAGCTACCCCCTCAAACTGGTGCTATTTGGTGCTACACTAGGCTGCAACAAACTACCTTTTTGTTGCTTGAGAAACATGTATTAATGGCTACATTAATACCCCAATGAAAGGTACATTCTAAATAAATGAGAAAGTACAAAAATACAGGCTCTTCATTTGTTTTGCAAGAGTGCCTGTTTCACCTGTGCCAGATATCTCCCTTTCTCTATTAAAAATGTATAGTATTAATTACTATTTTACTTGTAACTTCTTGAATTCTTTCTCAACAGTAGTAAGACTACCTGCAGCTACTGAGTGTTTGAAAATAGTTTTTCACAACACAGCCTTTGGATGTTGGAACCGAAATTTTACCTTCGTGTCTTAAAATTCTAGCCATAGGCATTACCATCTTCAGCCTGGAATTTTAGTACTAGAGGAACTTATGTCATCAGTTCAATCCTGCTTCTCAGCTCATCGTGCTCTCAGTGAACTCAGAGGCTGTTTTGCATATTTTCTAGCATAACTGGAAGAGGCACTAACAGCAATCTTGTAGATTCACTGTGTATGTACTGCTGTGTTTGTACTACAAGTAATAGTTAATAAAAAAAAGAGACCAAAATAAGTGGGGTTTTGTACATATATAATTTAAAACTATTCTGTACCAGTACAATATATTAATTTGACAAATGTAAAGTTCATCAGCTGTTAAAGCATTTGCAAAACCACATATCCTACCATAACTTTATTGCACAGTATCTATGAAAATATTAATTCTTAAATTAGAAAACACGTTTCAATATAGAAGAGACAATCTGATTAAAAGACAATAAGAAAATCTACTCTGAAAATAACAAAATTTCACAGGATACCAAGCTTAACATGTGCATCTGTAGGCCCAATCTACAAAACAGGTTTATAGCATCCTGTTCTGGCTATTACAAAAAAAAGTACTCATTGTACCTTTGTTATAGATCCCAATATAGGTCAGAATAATCTCATACAAAACAGGATGGTAAGTCCAGCATTAACATTTTGAATACCTTGGGTACCACATTTACTACTTCCAGGTAGTTCCTGACATCTACTTGCTGAATCAACTTGTGATCTAACACTGCACAAGCATTTTGCAAGAATAGATTCTCTGACACAGCACAGACTGGGGTTTTTCAGTTTTAAAACTATTGAATTTTAGCAGTGTAACATCTGTAAATATAAAACACCAAGAATGAAAGTTAATCTGTTTTTCACAAAAGCAATTATAATTTACAGTTACAAACTCTAATTAGAAAATGTCAAGGGACAGCTTTTTGGCCTGTACTGATCTCCATTAAGGAGTTAGGTGTACCTCTTAAATGTAGTGTAAGCAGCAAAATATATATATATTATATATATGTGTATGCTCTATTTGAAGATATACTGACATGAATTGTAAAATGTTAATATGTTCCTGGGTCTAAATAATCACAGTTAATAAGCATTTACAATAAAGCTTGGTAGAAAATCCAGTTTACCATGGAGCCAAGTATCTAAGCTCAAAGCTGTCCTATGTTGACTTCTTTTGTGTACAATAGTCTTGTCTCTGCTGAATAATCTGAAGAATTTAACAGTGAAGAGTAGTAAGTAGGGTGGATCATGAAGTGCATGAAAACCTTAACTCTACTGAGCCAATTGAAATTGTCTAGTAGATGCAAAGTAGTCTCTAAAGCTATTTTGGATACTTATGTCCTGCATAAGCCAAGTCACTATGACATTACACATCTAGCCAGAGTTTTTTATTTTAAAAGAGTGGTTATGATATTAGAATTTGCAGGTAAAATATTTATCAAAACCAAAAATGAATACAAAAACTTGCATCTATCAAAGATTACAGGCAGTCCTTTTTCAGAACTGACTGTTCTTCTCTCACAGCTTTTCAACCAGCTGAGTGTTTCTTTTAAAAAATAACATCTTAATAAAAGATTCTACAAAGAAACAAGTGTTTCAGAACCCCCCCCAACTGTTGTTTTCCCCTACAATTTTCTTTTTTTACTGGAAAAAAAAATAAAACTATATCAAATAGGTACTGCATTAGGTAAGCTATAACATCTGTTGTCTGGGAATTATCTTCATCTTCCCAAACATGTGCAATTTCCCCCGTGTTTGTGGGGTTTCTGAGGCTGTAGCTGATAAACTTATTAGGAACATACGGTAATCAGCACACAAAAGAAATTTTCTGTAATTAAATACATTATAAAGCATTTTAATAAAATAATTTTTGTAACTTCAGTATAATACATGTTTGCAAAACTAAAAGGGTTTTTAAAAGTGCTAAGTATTAAACAGAAGTTTCTTGAAAGTCCCATAACTCAGATATAGAACAGCTTCCCCTGCCCATAACGTAGGCAGGCTATTTGGTTGTAAAAAAGACAGTGTCACTTGTCAATTAGTCCAGCTTCTTTAATTTTTGTGTAGAAGAATTTCTCCAGTATATTGGCACATTTGTAGTATTCACTCTCGGGGGGGTTGTACTCTCTGCAGTTTGTAAAGACTCGCTGCAAGTCTGCCATGAATAATTTCTTAGACACGTAGTACCTGTTCTTGAGTCGCTCACTCATTGTTTTGAGATCTGTACAGAAGAAAAATAGATTAACAGCATTTGATTCAAATACTTTTTGTAGGCAATATCCTTTTAGACTGATTTGCCATTTAACATGAACTGGCAAGGCTAGGATTTGGAATGGAAATTGCCTTCATCTAAGGCATAGTCCATTTTTTAGCTTCAAAAGCAACTGAGCCACTGGAACTAAGCAATATTTCACTGTAAGGATGAATTTGTGTAGGGTTTATTTTTTCATCTTTAAAACATTAAGGCATCATTTTTTTTCTGTTCTCAGAGCTCCGAGTTTTTCGTGGGTATTAGGTGTCCCTAATGCTCTTCTAACTGCTTTGTGAGGCAAACTGTCCTCAGGTCTGCTGGAGGAGGCCTTAGGAGTGTATAGGCAAAGAATTCAAACATCACAAAACATGTTAATCTAAAATCCTCACCGCTGTGTGAACACAGCAGAGAAGAAACATCAGTCTATACTGCAAGCAGTATTTGCAGCTTTGAAAAAAAAATTTTTTCTACGCTCTACATATATTTTTATTATTGCTTCAGAGTTTATAGTTATGTATCCTTTTTCAAGAGTCATCTGAGAACTGATCTCTCCTACCTTCGGAGCATCACACAAAACATTTACTTACAGAACATTGTTTAGAAGTGTTCTCCTTTATACGAAAATCAGTCATCCATAAAATATGCAAATCATCTCAGTGTTCTCCACACAGTTGCTTTCCTAGTAATTCTCATCAGGCATTTAAAATTTCTGTCTACATTACAAATGTTCTAGGAGTGAGTACAGGAATAGAAGTAGTGGGAAGTGTGTTGGATGCCTTGGCTTTTCTCACCTAAGGTGCTCTAACAACTATTTTTTTAGCAGCACTTGAGCCAGGCTTCAACAGGACCTTTGTGAAACTATAACAAAAGCAGCTGAAATAGGTCAACAAGTATTGCAAGGACAGCAGAGACCAGAGACTGCCAATGCAAAGGAATTAGACTTCAGATTCAAAAATATGGTTATAGTTTTGTTTGGGTATGTTTGGGGGAGGGTTGGTGGTAGTTTTGGGATTATTTTGAGAGAGAATTGAATTTATTAAAAGAGAGGAAAACACCATCAAATTGACAAAACAGGAATATTTAAGAAAAGTTTGATGGATGCTCTCAAGTGTGTTTTCCAATTATATAGAACTTTCCATTCACTCGTTTCACACTATTTTGCAAATGTAAAGGCTCATTCAGCTCTCATTAAGACTGAAATTCAGGTGCCAACATCTAAACTGGATATCCACAGTCTAACTATAGTACCCTGCTGAGAAGGCTGTTCAGCTCACTCTAAAGCAAACGTTCCCTAGCTGGTGAGTCAAGATGTTCTCCTCTAACTACAGTGGAAGTTTAGTTCTGTCTGTCACTCAGCCATGCAGCTTTTGTATGGCAGATGAAAAGGAAGAAAACCTCAGAGTATTGCTTGAAAGAGCACCTGAAGAGTACTTAAAACAGGGGTAAAAAAGTGTTTATACACAAGAACTGACCTTAGGAGGTAGTCAGAAATTCTACAGCCATACCTCTCTAATACTGTACAATTTAGTCTGTATATGAACAAAGGCAATTGTTATATCTTGTCTGAACAACTTGTTACAGTATCAGCATGCTGGCAGGGAGAGTTGAAAGAAATCTGAATTGGATCACAAATCAAGACAGTTTAGTCATGCTGGGTTCCTTAGCTGAAAAAACAAAGCAAAACTAAACCAAAGACCTCAGCTCAATCTTCTCAAAGAAGAGCTGCTGCCTCACCCCAGTGTAATGCATCTGGAACAAGGACAGGACAGACAACAGTCCTGGTTTGGGTTTGCCAACTCAGACTGTACAAATTCTTTTTTTTAATTCTTTTTTTTTATTCTAGGATACAAATTCTTTGTAACCATTGTTCAGATTAAACAGCCACCTAGGCCTAGCTCCTGCTCAGAAAGGCAGATGCAGAAAACTGCCACTGGAGGGGGTCAACATTCTTTTTCTTCATTGCTATAAAATATATTTGTGTCAAGGATACAGGAAGCCAGCTACTGGTTTATAAAGTATATATCTATCTGCTATTTGGAAATGATAAGTTGAATATAAAAAAATCACGAAATTAAATTGGTATACATGGGCTTGGAGCCTGTGCAAAGCAACATGAACAAATACTTCCATTCTTTGAGAAATGGATTGCTAGTAGCCTGCTATGAACCTGTATTTCATTCTCTAAAAATATCAAAAAGTTAAAAAACTGTAATCAGAAAGATAAAGGCAAGTATTCTATAAACAAGCTAGGACTAGCAGGATTCAGCTTTAAATCTGTTGCAGTACAAATCAAAACAAGCATCCCTTTAGAGCATCACAGAATTATCACTGAAATTATATGCTCCAGCATTACAAAGTAGGGTCATAAAAAAACAGTCAAAAGAAAAACATTATTAGCAGTTGTGTACTTTCCTTTGCAAGTAATCCTACATAAACAATAGCTGCATGACTTGTAATAAAAATAAATAAATAAGTGAACCACTTCAGACAACTGTAGCAGATCTAAAAGACAAAGATAAAAGTTAGCTTACAACCAACTGTGTGAAGCATTTTCCTAAACTTAAATTGGAATAAACTGTTAAGACTTAATTAGAAAACCCTGGTACTTTTGATAAGGGTTTTTTAATGTGATTTATAAAGCTTTAATCTGTATTTCAAAGCAATTCAAATGCTCAGGCGTTCCTGAAAGTTTGGCTTGAGAGGTTTTTTAATATACCAGTAGGATCTGCAATGACCAGTTACCACACACAAGAACATACTCCTAGAAATCACCTACGCAGCTCAGTTCTGAACATTTCTAGCTGACTACCATTTAAGAGCTTTTTAGGGCTCTCTAGGGCATACTAAGATTTAAGATGTATACATTGTAGATGTTTCACAAAGGTCACAGAGGAGTCATCAATTTCAAATGGCAGCATCATACTCTTGGCTGCAAGGTATTCCACTTCAAGTAACACATATCNGCAGCACTTACCCTCTTTCTTTTCCGCTTGGTTTCCAGCCAGTCTCTCCTGTACACCAACAACATGAGATATTACATGGGAATTACAATAGGTCACAATATTAACTCAGTTATTGCAACTCCAAAAAGAAAAGCCATTTCAGCACTGCTGCAGTAAAATGGGTTTGTTTTAATAAAGGCGCCTCCTAATAAATAACACAATCATCTAGCCCTATAGCCCCATTCAATTTCCCACATGCTCTTCCCTCCAGACTGCTGAAAAGATTCTAAAATATTTCTATATGAAACACACATATTTTTTCAANCATATTTTTTCAATAATTCAATATATATTTTACCACAACCCCTGTGAAGAATAATGATGACAAAGTTATCCAATTTGATTGCATATGGACAGAGAATAAATTTCAGAAAAGCTGAAAAAAAATCTCACAAAAGATGATACTTAAATTTTTTAATTCTATTTTGTCCTGTAAGTTCATGTCTAGCACAGAAACCATTGTTGTTCAGGAATGTAGTGCATTAACAATGGTGCCAAAGGGAAATTGCTGCCTACACTGTGATGTGAATCAAAGAGTGATCACATATAAATAAAATTACACACACGTATATAAAAGAGGATCAGCCTGGGATGCCTTGGGGAAATCTTAAAGACAGCAATTGTAATGGACAAACAACAATCTTCATAGAAATCAAATCAGCAGACCAAACCAATTACATTCTAACCAAAAAGAAATATGTGACTACATTAGTATTTCTAGTCTTGGACCTTTCTTGGGTTGTTCTGCTTCTGTTCTACATTAAAAGAGGTTGATACATACTAATTCCAGGAATGCTTTCTATAGGAATCTGCCGTACTCCATCTTTGAAGCAAGAAAGGCCGGGATAAACTTTTCGTATTTGAGCCTGTTTCCTTTCTATGAGCTTTTTAATGATCTGTAAGAAAGCAGCAGAGAAAACAAAAAATAATTTATTTGCTCTAACTCAGAAGATTAATGCAAAACTCTGATGAACAGAAACATTCTCATTTCCTAATCTTACAGTCCTTCTCCATCCACTGAAACTGGTAACAGGACTGAGCTACCTGGCCGAACACTGATTCTGCAGATGAACCTACCAAGTCTCTCAGCTATTTTGGCACAATCTAGAAGAAAAGGAGTCACTGCTTGCTCTATTTATCACAAGCTGCACGACTCCTGGGAAGATGATAGCAGAGGCAGGGAAGGAAATTGCCTGGAAGCAGTTTTCAAACATGGCTCTAAAATTCTAACAGCTTCTGAACTGCTTCAGCACATCTGGTCAGAACTTTAAAGGCACATATTGAATGCACATATTTTGATGTACGTATATGTTCCTATTCCAAAATTTTAGAAGTACCTGTTCACTTCAAAGTCTCCATATAACTGTAGGAGTTGCTTAGGTATCAGTCAGAGATACTCTGTTTCTGGAGGACGTC
>WEIV01014467.1:41854-59258 GCA_013390005.1 Calyptomena viridis | reverse complement strand
TGCAAGCATGCAAAAGACATCAAATATTCCCAGTTCTAAAGCTATGATTTAAAATTATATGGGTGAGGCTGCTAAAATACAGTTTTAAAACAAATCCTACCCTGTTCTGTTCTTTATAGAGCTATTTAAATGGTTTTGCTTTGTAGTCTAGGGGCTTGAAATGGCTTCTGACACTAGATAAACTCTGTGCAATTTCCTCTTCACCCTCAGATGTCTGCAAGTGTTTGCTTTGGATTTATTCTGTAAAACAAGCTCACTGTACCTCTTAGGAGTCTGTAATCTTCCCATGTTCCCCAGCTTTCCTGTTGCTTTTCCTTTCTTTTTTCTCTTTTCTGATCTTAAGAAGGGAGCATCCCTTTTTCCAAGGGAGTTGCTCCAAGTTGTTGTCAGGAAAGTAGAAGTACCCCTCCTCTTCTAGCAGTGGGACCAAGAATGCAGTGGCAGGATGTCATGTACTAGAAACTTTTTATTTTGACAATCTCCTTAGGGAAGAGCTGATGGCTCTTTGATTAGTACTTAGCATTTTATTAGTACAGAATTTGTCAGGTGCCTCTTGTTCTGCCAAGTATTTTGACCCACTGTCCTTCTGGGATGAGTATCTTATAAACAATTCCAAAGCTATTCCTTTTTTGCTTTGCTTTTATTGGAGAGTGTTGTGGCCAGACATAGGGTCCTATATGTCATGTATAGCGTGTTCTATAGGATTATACTTGAAGTGTAGACATCTGCATCTCTTTAAGCAGAGTGCCTTTTTTTTTTTTTATTTTAATAACGTATGTAACATACAAGTACAAAATATAATTTAGATATAAGGGAAAATTAAAAAGGAAAGCACTTGGTGTTTCTGTATCTTTCTCGTTAAATGATAGTTTTTCACATATGAGGAATTTGTTGCAGAAACAGATTGAAGGACAATTGCAAAAAATGCCCATCTGCTGCCATTGCTGTGTTGCTATTTCACTTGGCCCTTCCGTTTAGGTTGGCTTTGGATGTGGGTAAGCATTCATTTTAATGGAGCTGATATTAGGGTTATAATTAGAGGAGGAATGAAAGGAGGGATGAAGACAACTTTTCCAGTCACATTCATTATTTGTTTGGCTCCCAGCTCAGGGATCCAGCTGTTGTTGCTGCTGTCAGTAGCAGGAATACCAAACTGAGTTTGGTAACTCGGTGTTACGGGAATTGACAACTTCATACAAGACAGCTCATGCAACAGAGTTTTTCAGGCGGCTGTTTTCTTCTCTGTGGTAGTTAGAATTCACATGAAACCCCAGGGGGTTATCAAATGTTGCCAGTATGCAGACATGAAATAATTGTATGTTTCTTTTTCGTCAGTGCAGTGAGCATCAAAAGCTTCTGAAAAATCTGACCATAAATGAAAATCAATATATTTGGACTGGATTTAGTGTAGAACTGATACCAATGGAAAAATGAAACCTTTGCTAGAAGTTAGTGCTTCAAATGTCACACTTTCTTAAAAATTATGTGTAGCTTATGATCTTCTTCAGTCTAGGACAGAGCTTTTTAAAGTTGCTTTTTATCGACTACAAGTCAACAAAAAATTACTCTGACACATACAGATCCTACATTTGAGACTTTGCATGCTTGTTTACTCTAACAGTTGTGTACCTGGAAAATAACCAAGGCTTAAAATAACATTATCTGGTCCAGAATATGGCAACTTAAGATTCAGCTGAAAGCTTCAGTTCTAAACTACAGTTGCAATCACATACTGAAACTGGCTACAGAGCATGGTGCTAAATATCAAACCTGACTGCTCTACATGGGGGACTGTAGAGCATCTCTCCCACAATGGCTGTCTTCTTCAGAAACAGAGGGGCTATTTAAAATAACAACTACAAAATCTGGAAATAAATAGTCAAATATGGAGATAGAAGAAAGTAATTTATAACTATGATCTCTAATGTATGCATCCTAACAGAGGCCAAATGAGTCAAGTCCATGTAAAGCAATATATTTTATGAGTATTTTATATAATTTTGGAACATGGCCCAGATTTTTTTCTGATGATCAGCCCCCAGAAATTTTCTTGTAAAAGAAATGAATGGCCTAAAATCTTCTGAATCACCTGTAAGCTTTCAGTGGTGAGAGTAAATCCAGGTAACTATTCAGTAACTGTTTATGATGATGGCAATTTTTATTTCTTGGTTTCTACAGAGTAAAATAACTATAGATGCAAGCATAAAGCAAGATAAACACAGTAAAGAGTCCAGACAAGACTGAAAGACAACTGAGGAGCAAAAAAAGGCTTTGGGGTTTGTTTGGGGTTTTTTAAAATTTTTTGGAAATACCTTCAGAAATGTTTAACTCTACAGTTGGGCTAGAAGGTAAAAATATTTGTTCCAGGAGAAGTGGAGCATCTTTGGTAGAATGCTGTTAGGCAGTTTTATTTTACCTACTTTCTCTTTGACTTTTTTTAGTCCATTCTGTACCTGTCTCTCAGTATATCAGTTGCATGTGCACCGACCATTTTCTCATGAAGGTGATGGTGGGAGGGGAAGTACTAGATGAGGAAAGTCAGCTTTTACTGTAGAAATACCCTTTCTTTCAAACACTTCCAGTAATAACTTTGAGAGAAATCCTCATATGTTAAGGTTTAATGTGTAACGGAACAAAGCAATTGAATGTTTTTATTCAAATCTATTGCTTTCTTCACTTTCAAGACTGTTGGTGTTTCTTTAATAGGAAATAGAGAGAGCACAATTAACAGCTTTTGAGCTTGGTGTCCTCAGGCACTTAGTGTGCTGTGTGTAGGTGTTGTAACAGTTCCATATCTGTGATTGATCTTGTACGTGGCATGTGGTGCATTACCTAGACACCACGCAGCTGAGGTGAGACTTCCAGCTAGGATACCTTTGCTTCTGTTGGTAAACTCAGGTCTTTAATGCCTGTTTCATTGATGCCATGTTGTTTGGGGGTCTTTTTGCATTGTATTTTCTTTGTGTAAGTTGAAAACTCTGTCTTCTGTATGACAAAATAATTTAGGGATCTATATAACTTCTCATTTAAAAAGTGATATATTGGTGATTATATGGGTAAGCTGGATTTGAGGCAGTGCTTTTGAATTAAAACAAGTCAGCATCTGCAGAAACTCATAAATTTCCACAGAGACTAATAAAATAAAAAAGGAGAATTATTTTTCAGGATGCAGAGAGTTTTATTACGTTAATACTTAAAGTACTTGGTTTTATCTGAATAAATAGAAAATTATTGGTTTACAAATATGTATTGTAAGAATAAATGGGTTGTTATGCACCTGCTCTCAAGTCTTCCCTTGTTCCTGTGAATTTCAGGAAGTATCATCTCATTCTTCACAAATGCATTGTTTTGGGATTGTACTTGAGATAAAAATTCATAAACTGTAAAAACCCCATGCCAAAATGTGATCCACTTTGGTAAGATACTGATTTGGTTGCTTTATTCCAGTCTTTCGTGGGGAAATGAATGAGTCCTCAGCAGCAGATACTATAGTTTTGCGGGTGTAATATAACGAACATCAGAGTAAGCTTTTTCAGTTTTGGAGCTCTAGGGGTTTTTTCTTAAATAGGAGTTGAACCAGCATGGCGATGCAACTGAGATGCAGGATAAATGAGTATTTAAATATCTCATTCTGAAAATGAACTGGGACATAAAAATTTAACTATCATCTCCTAATAGAAATGAATTTTGAAGTTAGGTTTACTTCAAAAGTCCTTTTTAGACATTTTAGGTAGGTTTTTATGCATGGAACTTCGAAGTTGTGAACTAGGAATTGATAAATACAGGGTTTAATTTTAAAAAAATTGTAATCCTTTTCCTCCTCTCTCTGCATTTCATAGGGCTTTCTATCAGCATGAAACATAGTGTATCCCAACATGGGTGTAAGAATCATAAATGTACTCACACTTTGAAATACCTTTTGTTGCTATTTACTAGAAGACAGCTCTTTTCTTTATGGGTTTGAGGAATAAAATACAGAGAAGCTTTTTCCTCTGTCAGAAAATGAAGTTTCACTGGTGTTTTGCGACTCTTCACACTCTCAGCTACGCCTTTGTCAGCAAAAACTCTTTCCTTCCTCTGAAATGCTTAAAGATTTTCAAGAGACAGCTTTTTCAAGAGCCTTTACCAATTGAGCCAAATTTGACAGGTAAGAAAGAAATTGATCCAAGTATAAAGAAAGGTTGGACATGAGCCAACAGTGTGCTCTCACGGCCCAGAAAGCCAACAGCATCCCAAGCTCCATCCAAAGCAGTGTGGCCAGCAGGTTGAGGGAGGGGATTCTGTCCCTCTTCTCTGGTGAGACCCTCCCTGGAGTACTGTTCTCAGAGGAGGGCCATGAAGATGAGCAGAGCGATAAAGACCTCTCCTATAAGGAAAGGCTGAGAGATTTGGGATTGTTTAGTTCAGAGAAGAGAAGGCACTGGAGAGACCTTATTGTGGCCTTTCATTACTTGAAGGGGGCTTATAAGAAAGATGGGAACAAATGTTTAGTGGAGTTTGTAGTGATAGAACAAACTAAAAGATAGCAGACTCAGACTAAATATAAGAGAAAATTTTTATGATGACATGGTGAAACTCTGGGACAGGCTGGCCACAGGGGTCGTGGGTGCTCCATCCCTGGAAACTGTCAAGGTCAAGTAGGATGAGGCTCTGAACAACTTGATCTAGTTTAAAGTGTCTGGTCATTGGAGGGGGCTTGAACAAGATGACCTTTAACGGCCCCTTCCAACCCAAACCATTCTATGGTTCTCTGACAAGCAATAATCAATCTAAAGAATACTGAAGTAGTCTGTACAGTCTCTACAATACTGGAAACCCTTATTTAGAATGTGCTTTGCCATTTCTCAACACCCTAATCCACAGTAAAACTCTTGGGTGTGCTCAGATCTGTCTCTGATGAGGAAATGCATTTTTTCATAAGCGAAAGTCTTGTCAAATGAAGATAACTTTCTGCACTATGCTTTGGTTTCAGGGAAATTAATGGGAAATCTTAAATAGAATTATATGAAATTCTCAGTTTACTGGATTCATGATCCCCTTTCTTATCTAATTTAAAACCAAGTGAGAAGAGAGGGTTCCTTAACAACGGGGAACAACACACAATGGTATTGGCATTCTGTCAAGCTTGAGTTAACTTCTGAGATTAACTGAGTGCCAAAAACTTGTCTATACTCAGAGACTGAGGTGCATGAAGAAGTATAATACTGTAAGTGGAAACAGACTGAATTAGTACGGTAATTTGATATGAATCTAGCAGAGAGGCTGTAAACAAGAGGATATGAAAATTTCACTTCCATTAGGTTCATAGTATTTTCTGAGAGTTAGAAAATAAAACATTTTTACATGTTTTCTTCTTTTAAATGCTTTAGTAACACGAATAAAGGTTTAAAGAGGAATTCTGTTATTATCTTTAAAGTTGCATTTAGATTAAGTTAGATTAGTTATACTTAATTCAGATTGGTTCAAATTAATTTTACAAGTCTGTAAATTGCATTACAGTAGACTTCCTGGAATTAGTAAAAGTTATTACAATTGTTTTCAAAAGAAATTACAGAGGTGTCTGTAACTGTGCTGTTAACTGCTTTTGAAGTGATATGCACTGTTTAGAATAATTAAATAACTGATGAATCCATTTATAATAAATCCTTCGTGTTTTGAAAGAGTATGCAAAATTAAGCCTGATAAAAGGGATAGGCTTTTGTGTTGTAATCTCATATTTCATCATGCTTTCTGGAACTTGCATGCTAAAAAAAGGATGTTTTAAATTAAAAGTAGTGTTTGTGGTTGCTTGAAATTCCTCAGAAAAAAACTACTTGGATGTTAACAGAAATGGAATCCTGTTGTTATTTTCCATTTCATGCATCCTAAGTCAAAAGTGTAATATCTAAATATGCTGCAGGGAATTATTAAATATATACAGCTATTTACTAGCCAAAACTTCAAATTATCTGCTAGTTTTCTTGCTGTAATGTAGTGCTTAAATATATGTGCTATATGACAGGAGTTAAAGTTGTAGATGGTTTCCAACCTTTAAAATAATTCCCATTTGGTTTCAAATTCCACTGCAATTAGAAAAGGCCGTAACAATTTTTAGTTTTATTTAAGACATAGAATGATAGATCTGATTTCCAGAAGTGCTGTGTATCAGCAGCTCTGAAGTATTTTAAATTCTAGCCAGAAGCATAACATAATTGATATTTGTATTATCTGGTATGGCAGCATTCTCAGTGCTGTCATTTTGCTTGTAATTTTCTCCTTGCTTGTAAAATTGTCTTATTTATTATTTGCACTTTATTCTTAATCAGTTTTGCTAATGTAGTAAAAACATTGAAATGTTATTATATGATTAGCAATTTTCCACTATATTAATCCAGCATTACATTATACTGTGTGGTAACAATAATGATTTCTAATGTAGTAATGAGAGAGAGTTATTAAAATGTCCCAATATTTAATAATTTCTTGATTGCAAAATGGAAAAATATCTTAAAGTTACTACAACCAGCTGCATTAGTGGCAAGAATTGCAAAAAGTTGGGATCTGAGACATAGAAATGTCAAGATATACTTTGAATGGAACACTGTCTCCATCATTGTAAAGACATTTTAGTTTTATGCTTGTTTTCAGGAATCATGTGGTTATTGGGATATTTTTTCCATCTATTAAACTCAATATTAATATCGATGAATAGAGGAAGACTTGCAGATTTAATGCACGTTTACCAGTGTGCATTAAATGGGTATGCACTTTTTTAATGAGGAAGGTGAAAAATCTGTGGTATCCAGCTGGGAAAATGATTTAAAGTCATTAAGCTCTCATAGCCATGATATAGTACACTAAAATAGCCCCAGTACGAACTGAGAGCTGCACATTGACAGGAATACAGCACAAAACAAGTAAATGAATGTTACAAGTTCTTTATCTAACTCACTAGATTGAGTGGACTCTTACATTCAGTAAATGATTAAAGAGGTGTTGGAGGTCCTTCAAAATTCAGCAGTTAGAAGACCAAGTGGCACTTCTGGCCGCCTTTGTGTGTATGTGCCTGCATGGAGGGGGCATGTTCTTCTGTGTTCATGTCTGTGTGTTTGTATAGAAATGTTATAAATAAATTGTTTGAAGGTGTTTCTCAATTAAGCTATGCAAGCTATTGAGAATTTACTCTGGTTTTGTTTAAAACACTTTAAGTTTTACAAAGATACACTTAACATTTAATTTTAACAATTTTATAGGTAACTTGAAAAGTTGTTGGGAAAGAGTGAAAAAAGAGGAAAATAATTATACTCAGTGGGGGAAACAAGTGTATTTTTAGATCTAAAAGTGTTATAAACATTTATAATGATACAATGTGTACTGGCAAGTATATTGACAGAAAAGCAACTTATAATAGTAGCATGTTAAGCTTCAGATGGAAAAACACATCATAGAAGTAGAGAATATATAGCCCTATACATAGTATTATCAGTGAAATTCAGCACTTGTCCAATGTTCAATGTCATATTACTTCTAGAAATTAAATTTCCTGAGAAGCCTTTCCAATACAGTGGGCTTGGTATGGAACAGCAGCGAAGTCATCCAATAAAAAGCAAAAATACTATCCTAACGCATTCTTAGGTGTAAATTTTCCAGCAGGAAATGTGTGCTGTTTTCCTCATACCCTTTTTAAATCAACAATTTAGTTTATGAGGTAGTGTTAATGACATATTAAAGAAATTTCTCCTAAAGGTTCCACTGGAGTGACTTGCATTTTATTACCCAATAAAAACAGTGAGGCTTCTATCAGGATTCTTATAATGGAGAATTTTGCATAGTATAACTGTCACTTGAAGCCAGTATTTATGAACATGAGGGCAGTCCTGTAATAAGTAAAGGATAAGCTTTCACTAATTTTGCATCTGCTACAATTAAGAAATAGATTTAGATTCACTTTATGTAGCGTGTTGTAAAACAGATTCTATGAATGAAGCTGAAATGTTTAGCCTGCTTTTATCGCATGTTTAAATAGCATAAGGAATTGACATTTTCAATACACATACCTCTAAATATATATATATATTGTTCTCAGCAGTTAATTTAAATACACTTATTTGTATCAGTGATTTGCTTCTAGCAAAAGTATTTTGTTCACTTCAGTTTGTCTGTGTAAAACTCAGTGAAAACTTGTTCATATTTCAAATTTTCTAAAAGAAAAAACTGTAGACCTATAAAAACATTGAAAATGCCAGCATTGCTTTCATCACTATTGGGTATTAACTAGTTTTTAATCCCCAAATTTCTAACAGCTTCCCACTGGATTTTATCAAAAGAACAAATTGTTCATACCTGGTTCAATTTTTTTTTTTTTTTTTTTTTTTTNNTTTTTTTTTTTTTTTTTTTTTGAAGTGGTACACTGCAATTCTACATTGAAGGAAATATTTCAGGTTATGGTTGAAATTCTGTGGTGAGATGAGACAATCTAGAATCATAGACCAAATGTGGGTTTTCTCTCTCAAATAAATGAATAGTAGTATTGGTGTAGTGACACATCTAAACCCCTTCTTATAACATCTACTTTCTGTTATGTGTAATCTGGGTTACTGAAAACCCTGTTAAAATAGCACTGCAACTTTTCCTCAATTTTTATTTTATTTCAGGACCTACTTTAGATGAAAAATCTTGAAGCAACAGCACTAATGAGATTTGATGTTTCGATGCTATATTGACTGTAATGATGTTGCAAAAATTGGGAGCATTACTTTTGCTACTTATAGCATCATGTTTCAATAATGCATATTTGCTTCTGCTTTACAGCTTTCTTTTGCCCACCTATGCAGTTAAATATGCCTCTCATGGTGTTGAATTCCTAGTTACAAAATCAAAACCTCTTACAGAAGCAGATGAGCTATCACTAACAGAATAAATGCCCCTGGCGGTGCACTGTAAAAGCATTAGCTGCCTGATCTTATGGGTTTGAGTTTGTCCCTTGCCACCTCTTTCAATGTTCTTTGTTGTGACATATGAAATATGGAATATTATTTGTATTTTATGTCTAAAATAACTATTGATGAAATTTTGTTGTTTCCCTTCATAGATATATATTTTCCATTTTCAGCCAAAAATTTTGCAATATTTTTATTTTGGATATTAGGTGGAGAAGAATATAGATTTTGTGAACCTCCATACACAATTAGCAAAAGATATATTAACAAAAAAGTTGTAATGATATATATAATTTTCACCTTAATTTTTGCCCTCTGCATCACTGCAGATTTTTGGATGATCCCACAGTAGTGTTCTTTTTCCTTTTCAGTGGTTGCGTTGTCCTTGCGCACTGTGATATTGGTAGATGTGGGTGGACACCTTTTCTCAGATCTCAGGGATAAGAAATGAGGACATTTAAAAATAGGTGGTTTTCCCCTTGTGTCAAAGAATGATGTTTGAAACTTAACATCTCTATGTATGGTTAAGAATACTTTATTATTTGTCTGAAAAACTTCCGGGTACTTATACATCTCCTTTTGTCTCTAGATTATTGGACATTATCTTGTAGATTAAATTGATATTGATGGAAAAAAAGTAGTATTTTTCATTGCTGTATGAGTCTTTCTCTTCTTGCCTAATTAGTTTGAGTGGTTTTCCTGTTTGTCAAAAAAACCCCAACAAAACCATGAAGCCCAAACAACCCCAAACCAGCTTTTATTCAAGTATTTCTCAAACAACTCAACTACTTCACTGCTCAGGCTTGCTTCTTTGGTTTGGTCGTTCTACATTTCCCTATGCTTTGCATTTCTCTTCTCATGTCTTGCAGTATTTTTGTTTTTTATTTTAGTGGTTGTCATGCATATTAACAAGAAGGTCCTTTGCTCCCTCAAAGTTTTCTTCCCAGTCTTTCTAACTCTCAAAGAAAACTTTGAATTTATCTCTTCTTATGTAATTTATTAGAAAATCTTTGGTCATCTTCTCAGTTCTTTGTGCTCTGGTACATTCTGAATAGATGCTAGAATAGGGAGTAATTTTAAGTAACTAAAGCTATAAAAAGTATCTGATTGATTTTTCTCAACTGCAGCATTTGCATCAAAATGTTCTTAGCTTGTCTTTTAGAGTGCCACTGAGCTTACCTGACTCTTGATTTTGCTAATTCTACCTTGTTACCAGTACGGAGCAATATCCCCGGCTGTCCTATTATGAGTTACTTCTAAAAGTTCACATATAGTTTCATTCTGTGAATTAATCTGTGAACTGCCTCAGGACCCTTGAGAGAACTATACTAGATGTCTTTTGAGGGAGACTGTTTCCTACTTCACATCATTTATTTCTGATTGTTCTCTTCTGTATTGTGTATTGCATTTGTGATGTACTCTACACAGTTGGTGGTTATTTGTCATCTCATCTGTATTGATCTCCTTGGCTGTGTCAAACAGTGTTCAGTCTGTTCCACCACAACCAGAAACTGTACAAAATGTATGCTACAACTATGTTCTTTTGTCCTGGGATAAAAAATAATGTCATACGCTAAGCAGTGAACCACATCGATTATAAAATTCTTATCTTTTCTGTTAAGTGTTCTGTATTAATAAAAGAAATATCAAACCTGATAGTTCTAATAGTCAATTACCACCCTTTAAATTACAGGTATGTAATCTTTCCTTTGGACAAATCCATACAGCCATCAGAACAATAGCAGTGTGCAAATTACAGCTATTGCAGGAAATCAAGCAGGGAGTATGCAAGTCTCTGTTGTTTCTTTCTATATTCATCTTTGCAATAACAATGTGTCTGCTCATTTTCACAAACCTTAATTGTCATTCAGAGTATCCCATTTGAGTTCAATTATACGCTCTTAAGGGGAAGGAACCCTGTTAATGTTTATCTGTAAAGCACTGTGTTCATTTATAGCACTCTGTAAGTAGTGATCAATTTTCTTTTATACTACACATTCTGGTTTCTACTAAATCCATTTTAGCAGGCAGTAATTTTTCAACACCAATCTTTCTCAGTGTGTGTGTTATTGGTAGTTCAGTAAAAAACTAGAACTGTGGCATGTAGTTTTTACTTGCTTATTTCTTAACTAACATTTTCAAAAGCAGTAAAATTACATATTATTTAAGAACATTTCATACAGTCCGGGTAAATCTTATTTCCTCTATTTTCCCAAACCCCATGTTTTTCATGTGCCTATTAAAAAAAAAAAGAAAGGAATATCCGTTTAGGCATACAGGAAAGCCATTTTATGTGCTTCTGGGAGGGCCATATAACAGATCATAGTGATTAAGAGCATTTATTTAATGTCTTCATTTTGTTTTTAAGTACTTTTGTATTAAACATTAGAAATGTAGAGAGTGAATGATAAGAAGTAGCTTATTCATATACTTAGAGAAGGAACTGAGTATAGGATAATTTTTTAGCATCCACATAAGTGACCAAGGCCATTTCTGCCATATAACCCTTCTTCCTGTCTTCAGTTTTGACTACTATTTTCTGAACCATTTAGGTGTCTGTAAACATCTGAAGTTTTTATTTGGAATTTTAGATGTATTTTTAGTACGAAATGATTCTTGCATGCTCCTATGCCCCTACTCTCTAACTGTGAAGCTGGAAGAACCTGAATCTATTTAAATGAGAACCAAATTTTGTGATCCCTATTCTGTAAATCCTCTATCCTGCTGGCAGATGGAAGTCTGATACAGCAATTTCATTTGTGTCATTGGTTATACCATATGTGAGAACAGGAGCTTCTCGTGAAAAATGTTGTGTTCTCTTCTGGTTATACGGTCACACAGAAACACTGAGAGCCACTGAACACCTTGCTTTCAGTATTGACATTCAGTATTTTACCTCTAATCAAAATCCATAGACATTGGAGATATCTAATACTGTTGAATGTTAAGTCAGTATATTTAATACTGAACTTCAGTTATTTAGGCATGTAGTCTTGAAAATGTTTATGAGTTTTGATTCACGCTGAAGAAACGCTGACAGAAGCTATTTCTAGTAAAAGAAAACATTCTTAAAAGTTAAGTTGCTTCCTTCTTTTAAGATTGAAAATGTCGCTGCAAAGAATTGTTATAGAGATGAAAGATTGCTAGACACAGGAACTGACAGTTTGTAAATGTTAGTTGTCAAAAAATAGACGTTTCTGGTGTTATCAGTGAAATATAAGTGAAATATAGTTGTCCCTTGGCTTCTTAGTAGTTAAATATTACTCTATTTTCCCAAGGTCCTTTGTTTTTTTCCTGACTTGCAGAGTGTTTTGCGTTATAACTATTATATATTTGCTTTTCAGACATGTTTCCATGCTGGATGTTACCAAATGAAGTATTTGGCAGAATTACTCCTCTGATTTAGCAAGAATAAATAACACATCATCTGTAGAGTATCCATATATTTTCCTTGGAAACATACATTATGGTAGACACCTCAGCATTTTCTGAAGTGTTTTATCAAAGTTTTAAATTCAGAAACACTAAGTATGGAGATGTCACAACAGTAATTTCAGGAACTGCTTGGTTACTTGTAGTTTATGGATCAGATGGAACATAATCCGTAAGTGTGGTGAGAAGAGAAGAGGAATTTGTGTCGTGTGTTCATTTTGTAAGATCGGAGGATAATAAAAACTTGCTAGAAGGGCATTGTGATAAAGTAGTAACTTAAGATTTTTGCTTAACTTTGTAGTGGTCCCTTTACACTATTGGAAGTAGGATGACTTTTAAAAGCCAGTGAAGAGCATATGTTGAATGCCAACATAGGTCAAATTTTTAAGTAATGTGTAAGAAAATCCTGCCATTTTAAAAAAATTACAATGTTATTTTGTGTATTGTATGGACAGCTGCTGTTTACAAAAGAGGACATTTAGTGGTAACAGTTAAAAATTGCCAAATGAGAAGGCAGGATAATTCCATAGACTGCTGTATTTGAATGCATTTCAATAGAAAACAGAGTTTTAAATTGAGGTCTGTAGAAATGTGTTTTCTTGTGCATGAAAAATATTTGATAATATCTAGTGGTGATTATTCCATGCCATAAATTGTTTGATTCATCCTTTATTACAGTCATACACTAAATTGATAACTTGTTAATCTGTTCAAAATAAAAAAATAAAACCTCAGTTGGTGTAGGTTTTGAATGTTTATTCAGTAGTATGTTTTATTGCTTGTTGCCATGAAATCAGTTGCTCAGAAGTTCCGTGATATGCCATGGCTGGCAGGGCACTGAAGTTGCTTTGGTGTAAAATAGATTAAACAATAGATAGACTTCTCACATACAGTGATCTTGAGACCCAGAGGTCAGTGAGAGGTGGCATAGCCTGCTCTAAATGTTTCAACTTTGGAAATTTAGGTTTGAAAATTAACATCTCTCAACTGTTGCTTATTGATTCAGAGTTTTATCTTTCATTGTAGAACTCATGCTAAATGCAGGATTTAAAAAATCCTAATAGAAATTTTGAACTTCAGTGCTTTGNTTCAGCTTGTGCCCATTGCCTCTCACCCTGTCACTAGGTGGGCACCCCTGTAAAGAGCTTGGCTCTGTCTTCCTTGCTCCCTCCCATAATGTATTTATATGCCTTGGTGAGACCTTCTCTCTTGGCGTAANGAAAATGTTTCTAAGGTAAAAAAAAGTAAAGCCTAAGGTACTTCTAGTGGCCACAGTCACAGTTACTTAAGTATTAAGTTAATATGAGCACTTACAATTAATTTGGCTTCTGGAGACTTTGAAGTTGTCAGACTGCAATCCTGTCTTTCTCTGTAAACATCAAAGATGTCATGTGAGACACTGACATTGTACAATTTGCGCTTCGTTTTGGAATTATTCATTAATTTAAATTTTCTGGTTAATTTCACTTAAAGAAAGAGAATTTAGCATGCTATTTAAATGTAACCCTCATAACTGCCTGAGAGGAAATTTCATTTAATACAGGACAAAATTCACTTAAGTTGGGGCTGCTTCAAGAGGGTTGCACATCTGTGGAGGCTATAATAATGAATGCTCAATTGTTACATTATTTCATGGTAGATGTAGATGTGAGGTATGATGCTACCTTTCTCTTTGAAAGTAAGACCTGAAGTTGTCTGGATACCACAGGCATTTATATCATGTACTCATCTTCACAAATTTGTCACCTTGATCTAAAAACTGTGTGATTGATTTTCTACTCTCCTCTGATTTTTCTAAAAAGCTGTTCCAAAGTAAATAATATTGTCATTTATGTTCTGTGTGTTTCCTGGATAATTTGCTTCTGTGTTTGTGTCAAGATTCTCCTTCAAGTCGCCATTTTGCTGTTTACAGAGAATTGCAGCATTGCTGAGGTTGATTCTCGAAGCAGGATCAGCTAAAGAAAGTTGCTGTGTACTTGTCAGGGTTTGCATGACTTTAAGGATGGTGTCTCCATGGCCACCCTGGGAAACCCGTGAGAGCTTTGAACTACACTGACAGTAAAAAAGTGTTTTCCTTGTGCTTAAATAGAATTTCTTGTATTTCAGCTTGTGCCCATTGCCTCTCACCCTGTCACTAGGTGGGCACCCCTGTAAAGAGCTTGGCTCTGTCTTCCTNGGCATTATTCCTCCCCAGGTGCAGGACTTTCCAGTTACTGTTGTAAAACTTCATAAGATTGTTGTTGGCCCATTCTCTTGCCTGTTGAAGTCCCCGACAACCACTTGGTCTATTAACCACTCCTTGCAGTTCTGTGTTGTCTCCAAGTGTGCTGAGGGTGCAGTCTGGGCTGTCATCAGGTCATTAGTGAAGATGTGTTGTCCTCAGTATCAGTCCCTGGGTTACAACACCAGTCACTGGTCTCCAGCTGGATTTACTGGGTCGTTTGCAACCCGTTGAGCCCAGAAGTTCAGATGTTTTTTGGTCCACTTCATTGTCCGTTTACATAGGCCATACTTCATCATTTGAGAATGTTATGAGAAAAGCTGACAAAAGTCTTACTGAAGTCAAGATAAACAACATCCCTTGAGCTTCTTTAATTCACTGAGCTAGTAATCTCATTGTAGAAAGATGTATAATCTAATGTATAAGATCTTTGTCATCCTTTTTTTTATTAGGCTGTACAAAGTTAAACTATTTTAGGATCCCTTTATACTTATTTCATTCTTATGGTCTTACTGTTCTGTTAAATTTTTATTTTTCTGTTCTGTTCTGAACCAGTGACCAGACTGGTTCAGTTTGTGGTCTTAACAAGGATGCTTACAATGAAATTAAAATTTGACTCTCTGTATTGGAAATGCTCATTTTACTTTTTTGGGGTGTTTTGAGGTGGAGTGTTTGTTTTGGTTTTGGAATTTTCTTGGTGTGATTGGTTGGTTTGTTGTTTTTTATTTAAAAAATAGGGCCTTTTCAGGCATCTCAGGTTGTCTGAGTCAGGTTGTAGTCAGTTATTAAGCCATTGCCAGGCACCACTGCCTGTAACTTCCTGGGATATGTATACTATGAATTTCCATTTCTGCAGCTTCATTAATAGTTCCCTCTACAGCAGTAAATCAGATACTTCAGTCAAGTCCAGGTATATTAAATATCAAAGGCAAATGTCAGATTTGTCTGACATAATCTACGCTTAGGAAGTCCATGTGACATTTTTCTCACTTTTCTTTCCATATGTTTCATTCAGCTCTTCAAGAAGAGTGGCTGTAATTGTGCGTGATATTGAGGTCACATTGCACTTCTTTGGTTATCCATATCATGTTTTTGCTTTTCTGAAGTGTAAGAACTATTTCTTGCTCCCCATATTTTCAGTACCTGGTGTTTCAGTAGTCAATCTATTTTATCCTATGATTTTTTAATACATGCAAATTAATACCTGTGGGCAAAAAGCTATGAGTCTCTGAAGCAGACGTTTTCTGTGGGAAACGGTCTTCAAGGTACTTGATCATATTTCCAATAGCTGTATTAAAAATGCTTTGTGCATATTTTTATGTTCTTACTTCATGAACTATGTAAATTTGTAATAGTTTTAATTAAATGACAGAATGATTGTTTGTTTTCCTTAGTAGAACTCTCCTGTTTTTCAAGTTTTGTATCTGGGACATAATTTTTTATCATGGAATGGATGTTATTTATCTGTTTTGGAAGTAAGCACAAGGCTTTCCTAAGTGCACTTGGTAGTGCATTGTGTAAAATCTCCACTGGTTTACTTAAGACAGTTGTTCGTTTGTTTTTAATAATTTATTTAACTTTTAATAATAATTATCTCATGATTTTTCAGGGTTCGAGATGGTGGTCAAGAAGTTGGCAGGGCAGGTGAACATGTCTTTTATTTTAGAATGCTCATTATAAAGCAACCACTTGAAATTATGTGCCTCCTTATCCAAAATGCTCATAATGTTGTGCTGCAGTGTTGGAATACAGGTAGAAAACAAGATGTGAGGTGTAATTGAAAACTAGTAGGAAAGCAAAACGTAGGCAGCTGTTTTGCACAGTATAATAAACAATTATTATGTAAATACATACCCATGAAGTGATTGCTGCTCTGGGAGAAGCTCAGGAAGCCCTTGTTGGAGCTGGCGTGAGTTAGACACATTGGAGTGTGCAGCTAAGATGGAGGTAAGACAGGGTGAGTGATGGGGGCTGCTGACAATCCCTCCATGCAGAGCACAGACCTGAACACCTGATGCTGCTGAGCCAACTTGTCCATGGAAATAAGTGAGTGTCAGCGTTAGTGTGCCTTGTGAGCTCTTCAGAGACAGCAAATGAAGTCCTTTGTAAACTCGCTGTGCTTCTTCCTTATTTAAGAGGGAGCCTGCCCGTTTTTCATAATGAAAAGGATTGACTCATTTCCTAGGTGTGTTCAACAAGGAGTAAAGCTGTCTCCCATTTCCTTCGTTGCCTTGTGTTTGAATATGAATTATCATTTTATCAATTTTACATTAGTAAACACGCGTGGTGCAAACACTTAAGTGGAATAAATATATGTAGCTCATTATTACTCTTCTGTCTAGTTCCCAATCAAGAGCTAATTAAGCACATTGGGATGATAGTGCTTTTGTGGATAAGAGATCCCTAGACTCTTTCTTCCTAACAGGAAGGTATTGAGAAATAAGTACGTAAAACAATTTTTTTTTTTCCCCTGGGAATTTTTTGTTTATTCATTTACTTAAATATTTATGACATTGTGATTTTATTTATATTGTGATGATCAAGATTAGCATACTGTGTAAAAATTAACATAAGTTATAAGTATTGATCATTGTAGATCTGTAGGGTTCATTTTACACTGAGTAATTACTAGACCAATAATAAAGGTCAGGTAGAATCTTCACATTTTATTAGCTATTCATGGAACTTGGGATCTTTTGGGAGATTTTGAAAGCTGTAAGGAGCTCCTAAATGTTAATTTTCATGTTTTTTCAGTGGATAGTTCACTGAAATTTTTAATACTTCCTATCATTACTAATGTAGAATGGACTGTTTAAAATTGACCTTAAATCCA
>WEIV01014467.1:0-41725 GCA_013390005.1 Calyptomena viridis | reverse complement strand
GAAATAAGTACGTAAAACAATTTTTTTTTTTCCCCTGGGAATTTTTTGTTTATTCATTTACTTAAATATTTGTGACATTGTGATTTTATTTATATTGTGAGTCAGACTAAGACACTGAAGACACTATTTCCAAATGCTCATTCACACTATACGTTCCACAAAGAAAGATTTCAGGAAGCATTATTTTGTGAATTTTGTGACAGCATGTTTAACTAGTGTTTTCAGATTTTAAAGGTAATAATTTTAAAATTTAAAAATTTAATTATTAAAATTACTTTTATGTGAACAATTTTTAGTCTGTGCCTTCACTCACTGAAAACACACTCCTTGTATTACTTGAGAGTGTACATTTTATATAATTTGTGTTCATANATGTAGAATGGACTGTTTAAAATTGGACTCTTACACTATCATAGTATCCAAAATAGCCATTCTTCAGTAAAATGTTCAGCACCAAGTCAGTTGACCATTAATATATATTTAAACTGAATGCTTTCACCTGGATCAAAATGAGATAATAATAAAAAGTATATCAGTGTTAAAATAGTACTGATTATATATCTTAGCAGACTGCTGATCTGGATGCATTATTTTTATGGTTTTCTGCAGTATTGCAGTTACAGTAGTAGTATATTTTATTTTGGTCTTTCTAGTGAATCATACAACACCTTTTGTAAAAGTGAGTGCTGTAATACTTCCATGTAGAAGTCTTTGCCAAATGTAGTATTATTATTATAAAGTAGGTGTAACTTCCTTTGCCAATCGTGTGAGTTAGGATAGCAGAATGGAATACCAATGCTGGCAGCATTTTATTCTTTTATTCACTGTCTTTGATATCCCTTGCTTAGTCATTAGTACTTCCACAAACATTTAGCAGGTTAATGTGTCAGCTACATATCAGCTATGAAAGTATTTTTGGCAGTCTTTCAAAGAAACCTTTCTTTTGTGGCTGAAACAATCCAGTCTTCTATTCAGTGTTTTAAAAATAACTTGAGTTTAGATTATACAAACTGTAGCTGTAAAGTTGAACATGGGTGTCACAGTTTTAATGAAGTATTTAAAAATCTATTTGGTATAATTTATTCTGAAAACTTACATTTAAGAAATCTAAAGGCACAGTTTTTCACTCACTTTATAGCTTTGTTTTACTCTGCCCAAAGTCTTAGATTGAAGAAATAATAAATGGGTGAAAAGACAGCACAAATTGCAGATTAAAAAAAAAATTCACTGTCAAACTCCTAAATTTAATGATTTTAGTGTGTAGAACATTATGACGTCTTAATCTTCAGTCTTCGCTTCATCTGATAAACCTCTGTGGCATCTTCTCCCCAGCACCATTTCTGCATCTTCCTCGATACCTTGTTCTGTATGTGTATTGCACTGGTGATTTGTTCCTCAGAACTGCAGATCCACCCACCTGTAAATATTGTCCCTATTGTCCCATCACATTATTTTTTCCTTTTCTTCAAAGTTACAAAATGTGTTTTCTTAACACATTTGAAGTTCATAGAATTGTGGAACATCCTGAAGAATATTCTGTAGAATATCCTGAAGGGACTCACAAGGATCATTGAAGCCTGCACAGCACAACCTACACCATGAACCTGGGAATGTTGTCCAAAAACGTAACTCTGTCAGGTTTGATGCTGTGACCACTTCCCGGTGGGGAGCCTGTTCTAGTGTTCAACCACCCTCTGGGTGAAAAACCTTTTCCTAATACCCAAACTGAATGTGTCTTGTCTCGGCTTCATACCATTCCCTCAACTTCTGTCACTGGTCACAAGTGTGAGGAGATCAGTGCCTGTCCCTCTGCTTCCCCACCTGAGGAAGCTGTAGAATGCCATGATGTCTCCCCTCAGTCTCCTCCAGGCTGAACAGACCAAGTGATCTCAGCCACTCCTCATCTGGCTTCCTCTCCAGACCCTTCACCATCTTTGTGGTTCTTTTTTTAGACACATTCTAATATTTAAATTTAAGCTGTTATATCTAAACAGCTTAAAGACAAAATTTCTCCTCTTCAGTATTTCTCTGCGTGATCCTCAAATTAAAGAGTAAAGCTATTTAAAACAAGGAAACAGAAGTAGTTCTCAACAGTTAGGATGACTATCCCCACTTAGAGCTCTCTCTACTGTGACTAAATAGCTCAGGTTCTGAATTATACAACTTTTCTGTGCTGGAGTTGGCATGTGCAATATATTGTCAGAGCATCTTCACACTTGCCTGTAGACTCTATACTGTGTATCTAAGAGTTCATTGTCACTGTGATAAACATGCATAATTTCTATTAACATTAGTGGAAGTTATGCCTAAATGTCAAAAGAATTACTTCTCAGTGTGGTAAAGGAGTTAAGCTATGTTTGGTTGGTTGGTTACCAAAATGAGATCACTAGACTTAAAGGAAAAAAAAAGAGACTTATTAGAGGATAGACTAGTTTGCTTTATACTGTGCAGGAACCTATTGATTGATCAGTTAATTTTTGGATACTTGCTTTATGATTATGGTGAATATATAGCATAACAGAAGTAGTAAAATTTTACTGCTGATTCTGTGAGATGTAAAAGAAACATATTTTGTTTATGCAATTAAATAAGCTGAAATGAAAGCTTTTTTGGTGGTTGCTTATTAAGAAAAATATGGCTTGTTCCTGACAGCCATTTTGACATCTAACATGATTATAGTAACCTCATGAAGAATTACTTGCAGAAGTAGTTTGAGAACTGTAGTGAAGAGAACCACTGAGTTATGTATTCAAACCCCTTCAGCTGCTTCATGTGTTGGTTTTGCTATTCTCTGTATGTTGAGCCAGATACTTATGGGTAGTTGTTGTTTTCTTGTTTGGCTCTATTCTAGGCCATACTATGGAGCAGAAACTAATCCACTTATTTTGGCTGCACTGAAAATTTTGTAACCTGTTCTCTCCACAATGCATCTGTTACTTTAAATGATGTCTGAAAATAAATGTGAATGCCTTCTCTGTGTTGATCTGGGGGGAAAAAAATTGTATTTAGATAGAGTGGATTTAAAAAAAACCTTTTATTTTTCACAATATGCTGTAGTACCTTACAATTTGTGTAGAAAATAACTGGGAGTTCCTGCTACTGTGCATGTAGAAGGTTTCACTTACTGATCCAGATTTCAAACAGCATATTTAGAATCATAGCATCATTACCATTGGAAAAGACTTCCAAGATCACCAAGTCCAACCTTTGACCAAACACCACCTTGCCAACTAAACCACAGCTCTAAGTGCCACATCCAGTCATTTATTGAACACCTCCAAGGTTGATGACTCCTCCACTTCCCTGGGCAGCCCCTTCAAATGCTTAACCACCCTTCCAGTGAAAAAATTCTCCCTGATGTCCAACTTGAAGTAATTTCGTTTTCAAAGTACTAAGTGCAATTCCATCTTTACTGAGCTTTGTGGTAGACATTGTCTTCAGGACAGAATAAATAGTACAAATAATATTGATTGAATATATAATATTTATTGCTTGGCTTAAATGAATATTTTAGCTTATTCTGAATCAGTGGAATCTCTTTTCTTTTTGGTATGAAAATAAATATTTAAGTCCTTTATTATCTACTGTCTTTTCTGAACCAAATTTTGGGCTTTTACTGAAGTTTGGTGTAAAACATAGAAATGTAAATTGCTTCATACTGCTTTCTCAATGCTTACCTTTCATTTAAATTTCTGGGGGTATGCTGAAGATTTTATATGTCCTGATGAAAGAAGCACAGTTTTATATGCATACCTGGGAACAATTTATTGTGATGGGCTGAATAAATTTTACTCGTGTAATTGTACCAACAGCTTGGTTTTTCTCCAGGTACTTTTGTTTCATTACTACATTTCAGGAAGTCCTTGTCTTGGAATAATAGATTGTTCAAGGGAGAACAATTTATGATTATTTTCCAAGTAGCTACTGTAGGAAGTTTGGGGGTGATGTACCCTCCTAGACAGAAAAATAGAATTTTTACTGAGGAAATCAGCTAAGTCAACATTGTCTTCTACTGATGTGCTTGTAAGTGAGCAAAAAGTACTCCCCTGCCATAAAGAGGTGATTGTACAATAGCTGTGTATTAGAATAAAGAAGGTACATCTTGAGATGTACTTAAGCTGTTAAAGTGACAAAATAAAATATTGAATGTCTGTATAATGCTCAGTCATATCTACTGTAGTTATAACCGCTTCCTTATTTTAAGGTAGTTTATGTCTTAACAAAACACTGAATTTTTCTCTTAATAGGAATTTCATGTGCAGCATTAAACTCCAAATTCCATAAATCAGCTGATTTCTATATACTTGATAGAAGTTATTAATACTCTATAAGTGGGATCCCTCATTGCACACTGCCAGTTGTCAAAATTCATTACTGTGCTTTAGAATTCTCCCTGAAATATCTTTTCTTTGTTTCAGTTTTCCTCTGTGTACAATCCGAATTTCCTCCGAATGCAATCTGCTAAACCTAAACTTGGTGTGGGCAAACTGGCAGTGATGTGGACAGACAATTTAGTAACATTTTAAGAGGCCTTTTGTGTTTGTTTTGATTTCTAAGGAGTCCAGAGCATTTGTGGAATAAACTAAGACTTCTGTATGAGTGTTGAAATTTGTTTTGGTTTTTTGTTTGTTTGGTTTGGGGTTTTTTTTGTTGGTGGTTTGATTTGGTGTTCTTATTCCGGAGAGTGGGGGAAAGGAGAAGGTTAGCTTAATGTAACACCTGGAGTTGCCTAGGTGTGTGTGATCTCTGGTAAAGTTAGGGTTAAAAGGAGTTTTAAAGCATTCTACATTGATATCTTCTGAATGTGCAGCCTCAGGATTGTGGAACTGTTGTCTTATAAAAACCTAATTCCAAAATAGCCCATGATATCTGTTTTGATGTATTTCTGGTTCTCATTTTTTAACATTGCTATCTTTTGTTCAGACTTAAGCAATTGTTAAATTAGGTAATGGATTAGCAAGGAAATTGGATACAATTCCTTGACGTAAGAATGCTACTTTTGGCTTTTAGCAAAGGAAAAAAAGAAAAAGTTGACATGATTAATACTTTAAGTCATACTGAACTGCAGGAATTACTATAACAGCATTGTTTTTTTCTACATTTGTCACCATAAACTTTCCAAAATGTTAAAATACTGGGTTAGACATTTTGGAAAGTTTATGGTGAAATTTTGGAAAATCAGGTGTTTATTTTGGCCTGCCTGTAAAAAGTTCTAGAAGACAGCATGCTGGGTCTGGGACTCAGTTGTTGAGAGAAAACTCATCAAAATGTTGCTGCTAAAGAGTGAGTTTTTAGGATCACTAAATCTAGGAAGAATCCTCACTATGGCAATTGTTTCTCCTGTTTGAGGGAGCAGCTGGAAGAATTAATAAATCTGGATTTAGACACCCCAGGCATGACACACTGGTCTCTTAGCACAGGTTAGCTGTAAACTGGTAGTACTAGTTTCCTTTGTAGCTTTGTATTGATTTGGGGGTGATGGTGAAATAGGAGCAGCAACTAAAAAGGTCAACTTGAACTAGCTGAATTTGGGTTCATTTCCAGCTTATGATAAAACTGAACTGAAATGCTCATGAAATTAAGTATTTGTAAAGGTCACTTGTGGTTATTTAGTGGTTCACGATATTTGAGTGATTTGACAGGTGATTTACCTGATCTTCAGCAAATCTGGGTACACAAGTAAGATGCTTAAAGAGCTATTCCTACAACTTGAGAACATATTTTTCAAGTGAAGTTCTGTTTACTATAGTTTGTTATCCTTAGGGGAATTCCAGTTATAGCTCATTCTTTTTTGCCATGTTCATGGAAAAAATGAAAGACATGGTAATCCATTTTTTGTTTCATAAATTCTTATTTTTCAAAATTTGGCTTGTTATTGTTGTACATTCTTAAATGCAAATGAGACATTTTCTTACTTTACATTAAACTCTTGAAGTCATACTCCTTAAGGGTCTCCTGCAGTGGATGTCAATCCTTGACATAGTTCTTTTGAACTGTTATGGTTTGATAGCGGTCAGTACAAGCATTGTAGAAGATGATGTTGGGTAGGGTTTTTAAATCATTGAAATAATGAAGCTATACACACATAGTTGCAGATATTCCTTTAGATAAAATAAAAACTAAATTATCAAATGAAAAGCTAATATATACAGGGTCGTAGTAGATATGGATTTGATTTCATTTGCATCTACATAAATCATGCGCAACTCTGAAGTGAATAAATTTGCATCAATACAAAACTGGATTAATTGAGTTCCCAATCAGGTCAGGGCTTTCCAACTTCTCAGAGGAAACTGGAAAAGGAAATTGTTAACTTCAAAATACTCCTGACTCAATATTAACTGCATCAGGGTTGTACAGTTGCTAGTAAAGCATCTTCTCAGTGTTTGGTGTATGTATTTCTTCTTTCTGTTGATTTTGATTTTAAAGTGTGAATAAAATGTTACCTGTTGTACAAATGATGTGATAAAGTTCATTACATCCAATTCTGTGAATTTTTTTTTTTTTAAGCCAACAGCCAAACAGTTGACTCTTTTTTGAATCAAAACCATCATTCTAGTAAATGTAAGGTTTCCTTTGCCTTCAACTCCTGCCATATTAGGTCTTGGAGTTTAGTGCTGAGGCTGAGCTGATCATGGGAATCAAGTGTCTTAGCAGTAATTGAATTTAGGAAAAAAACAAATTTAAGAGCAATTTGCAGTTCTTTTTCAGAAGTACACATGATTTGGCAACTAAATTATCTGTTCTGTGAAAATTATTTGAACTCACTGGAGTGTTTGAGCTGTGTGCCAAGAAATTCAAGTATTGTCGAGAACTATTCTCAACTGTAAATAATTATATGTGACTTCTGTAATAGATTTTCTTAAAATAATTTTAAAAAACAATATTTGTTACAATTAAATATAAAAATTACCACAAGGGAAGGAATACGTTAGTTTTAAAGGAATCAAAAGCTATAATAAGTACTTGTATTTTGCTGTTTTTTGTTTTTTTGTTTGGGGGGCTTTTGTGGGGGGAGGGTGTTTGGGTTGGGTTGAGTTTCTTTGTATTTTAGGAATAAAAAGGGGGTATCTTTCAGATTATGGCTGATAGAAACCTTCTTAAATTATTTTGACAAAGGTATTGCTTATCCCTCCACAGCAAATCTAAAGGCATTGTGGACAAAACTTGCAAGGTGAAAAGTGATTTCTTGTGAACTGCAGTGAATACAATACAGTACTTATATGCTTAAGAAATAGTAAATATAAGATATTTCAATTATTGGTGAATTCAATTATTGGTGAATAGAATAAACCCCCATCTATTTACATGAGTGGATAATGTTAACTGCAGTGGAGGAACAGCATGCCATCTATCCCTGAAGTGATTAGCAGAAACATCTGAAGCAGGGGCTTGAAGAAGCCCTCTGCACTGGGGTGCAAAATTTCCCTCCCATTTCTCCTGGAGAGGAGAAGGGAGCTGGAGCTGCACAGTGTGCTGGGTGTGCCCGGTACAGTGCCCCTGCTGCCTGGCTGTGCTTGGCACAGCTGGATGGTGTCTGCAGGGACAGGCCCTGGTGCCCAAGTGCATCCAGCTGTCTGTGGCTGAGCAGGAGATTCCAGGCTGTGTGCAAAGGGACTGCAGAGCTGTTGAACCTCCTCTGCAGCTGGACTGACCATAATGGAGGGTTGCATGCAACAGCCATTTGTGGAGACATCTTGATGTCAGTGAAGCAAGAAACAATAAGAAATTAAATTGTGCAGCTAATATTCTGTATTGATTTTGTATCTAGTTTGTACTGGAATAGAAAGCTTAAAGGTAATTTAGAAATGTGGAAGTGTATTCTTTATCCAAAGTTTTTTTGTTCCTTTCTGAACTCTTGAAGGCACCTGAATTTGTATATATAACATTGAACTTAATGGATTTGTTTTGGAGATATAAAACATAATTTTGAGGGACTCTATTGAGAGTACTATGGCAGTTTAGTTATTTTGTGAGATCATGTACGAATTCTCCTCCAATGCATTGTTTACAGGCACACTGTGGATCCAGTATTCCCCTGGAGTCTCAGCCTGGTCTGTTACAGTCACAGCTTCTGGTGGACACAGGGCATTTCTAATTGAATGTGGTTGGAAGTCACACATGAGGAATCCAGAGGCTTTTCTGGGATTTGCTTGTCCTAAGGCAGTAATTTTTCAGTTGGTTGATGTTTTTCTTTCTTAGAAGAGGGATCATTCCTTAAGAATATTGAAACTTGAAGGAGGAGCATTTCTGTGTGGAACTATGGATGAAGTATATAGCATAACTCTTAGGAGATACCAATCTTGAAATATTAATTCCTAATGAGATCGACTCAAAGCCTAATATGAGTTTTCCAATGTTTTGTCTTAGTCATTCAGAGAACTCCTAGTCTATTAAGAGAAAGCCTTGAAGTTAGAGGGGAGACACTGGGTTTTTTAATCTTTTTTTTAAAAAAGTCTGTTCTCCTAATTTCTTCTGGAGAAGCTTCTTTATTAACTCCGAAAGAAATAAACTTTTTATCATCTTAGGTGGAATGTTCCACCAGAATGCTATAAGCCTTTCTGTATATATACAACAAAGTTAAGGCTGAATTTAAACTCTTTGCTACTGGGTGTGGTTATTTTGTGTTTGTTTGAAAAGGGATTACAGTTTAATAGTGCTAATCCCATCAGTTCTGAATTTGTTTGGAGCTGCTAAAACCTTTCCTCCTTGGGACTCCTATCAAAAAAACCCAGTTGGAATGTGTCTAACTGCTTAATTTCTACACCAATACTATTAGTGCTTTCTTTACTGGATTGTATGTCTTTGTGGCGTGGTGTGATAGGCTCTTACGTAGGCTCATGTTTACAACCTGTAAAGATGTTCTGTTACCTATGAGCCATATCTTGACATTTACATGAAACCTGTCAGTTTCTAGTGGACTACTCTTTTTTTTTGATTTTTTCTTTTTTTTTTATTAACAGATCTAGATTACATATCTCACTTTTTCATAATAGATCTAGTGAATTGATGTCCTACTGCTGAAAGTCAACACACTCCCCAGGTGTTTTCAGTGACATCTCTGAGGGATGTCTCTGCTAAAGCATTTTGTAGTGTTTTTCCACATGGAGATTATCTACCTTCTTCCTTCCCAGCCCATGCCTCCACTATGCCTTTGGTGCAATATCTGGGCATAATTAAATATTGAGGAGTTTTAGAATCAGTGTCTTCCTTCAACTGCTAGATAAACTTTCAAGGTTCGGATACTGCATGAAGTCAGTCGCTGTGGGAGTGAGGTGTTGAAATCAACCATTAACTGCGTAAAAATGGAGGTTGTTTAGTAGTAGCTGGAAATTCTTTGAACTGTACTTTCTCTAGGCATGCTTACAACTAGTGCTCCTTCCTTTTTTGGCCAAAAAGATTGGGATTTAGAAATGGAAGGGTGAAGTACATTTTACAGTATTCACTACTTGTTGCTGTGGCAACATAGATGCATAATTTTAAAGGCAAGCATTTCTCAGCCTTTGGGGTAGATAGCATTTTATGTCTTTTTGCTCTTTCAGATTGAGAAACGAGATTGTTTCATCATATTTTTATAATTATCATACATTCACTTGAAATGTAATGTATGTTATGTTTGTAAAATGTATAATAATTTATAAATTAGTAAAAAGGGTGATTTCTAATTGCTCTGGGATGCCTTATAAATGCAAAATTTGCTATTGCAACAAAAATTATAATTTGTATTGCTAGAGCTTTGGTAAATAGTTTAATGCATTGGGAATTCTTGACAAGAGATAGATGACGACTTGCCACTTTAAAAACTCCCTTGCCTTAACTGCTTTCTAACTCCAGTAGTCAAAAGCTGTTAAGCTTTAAGTGTCTGTCATATTTGTGGGCTTTTATAGCAAAGAGTAGAGCAGACAGCAGTAATGATGGAAAACGATGGTACATAGACTTAAAATACTATAAAGCATAGAGACAATTGTATGTAATGCCTGGAATTGAAACCTTTTTGAATGAAATGATCAGCCATATGTGCCACCCTTATGGACCCTGTAAGAAGAAGAAAAGAAATGTACCCTATTGCTAACTGTGCATGAAATTGCAGTGTTAGGAGATATTGACCAGATGTTTCAATCTCAACAAATAGCTTGTTATGTGACTGAGTGAAAATCTCTCTGCTGCTTTGATCACATACTCCTTAAAGGAAGAAGTAATTTAATAGAGGTTGTCCAAGTTCATCATTGTCAATAAACTTTGACTTGACCTTTGCCATCTGTTTTTGATACTGTTGCTGATAGAAGCTGATAGACAGCTGTTTACAGTTTGTGCTTTATGAATTCTTTGCTGCCAGACAATGAAAGAAGTCTCTCAACTTGTGGATTTTTTTGCTGTCCTTCTGAGTGTGGGTGTATTCATTGAGACTGCACATCATCTAGCAGGGGAGTGAGGGTGACATATGCATGGGTTTTGAAAAGAAAGATTTGTTTTGATGTTATAAATGTGCAAAATCATACGTGAAATATCCTAAAACTGTCTCTTTGCAGCACCATCAACTTCACATATAGATTAGTACTTAAATACATATATAGTGGTTTGCCCTGGAGAATTTCAAGGCATTTTTAAAATGCTTATCAGTCTTCCCTGTACCTCTTTGCAGTTACAGGTGGAGTAGGCTGAAGCATTGATAACAGTAGCATACAGTTGCCCAGTGACTCTGTCTTACTGTATCCAAGTGTGATGTTGCGTCTTCACGTTGTTTATATCCTTCCATTAACAGCTTAAAACCACCGCTTCCAGCCATAGAGAGGAACAAGGCATTTTTATGTTGTACTTTACTCACCACTTTTCATGGTTTCATACACAGTGTTCAACAAGGAAGTTAGTATCTTGAGTTCTTCTACTGATCAAGACACTCCTAATCTTTATCTCATACACAGCTTTGTAGTATTGGCAAATTTTTTAATAAACAGTCCTATACACTGAACAGCTGCAGATGAGTCCCAAGTAAACCTGGAATTCTTACTGTTGTGATACCCTCTATGTAACTGTCATCTGAGTAATGAAGAATTGATGTGATCAACCCCATTTTGTAGGGCTGTCATCTTTTACCTGGTTTTGAGAAGGGACTGCAAAAATGTTGGAGAAAGAGAGTGACACGTCAGGTCAAACAATGAGGAGGTGGTTGATGTCTCAGGTTCTGCCCTTCAAATGGGGAAGGGGTACAATGCCAGCTGTGGTCTCAGTTGTGTGCCTGGTAAGGCCTTGCAGAAGACATTCTGCCTTTGGCCTCATAACATAAATTGACCTTCAGAAGAGAGGCTGCAGCACTTCAGGTATTTGAGGCAGAACCGTAGCATTATAAATACAGCATAAGAGTGTAATGGAGTAAAGAATATTGGAATTAGGTCCCAGTATTTAAGGGTTACAGTAAAAGAGAGCGCTAGCTTTTGACAACATTGAAATATCGGGGTGTGGCTAGTATATGTTTAATTACAGAAAATATGCTTGTATTTCCTTGTACAGCAAGAAGCTTCCAAACTAGACTAAAAATAAAACAGCAGACAAGGAGATGAAGAGCAATGATAAGGAATAGGAAATAGAATACAGAAGAATAGCAGCACTGAAAATAGTTATTTGTACTATAGATTTTTTTAAGAGACAGTTTGTTAACTTTGTGTTTTTAAATGTAGAAGTGAATGAAGTACTGCTCCTGGATGATTAATATTTTGATAGACATCTTGGTTTGAAAAGCTGTAGCAAAACGCAACTTGTGGTACCACATTAAAACTAATATATGTTCCTTTGCAGAGATTTGGATAGTACATGTTGAACCAAATGCTGATAAGATTTAGATATTGGTCTCAATGCAAGTCTTTTTCTTTAAAAAATATTATCACTTGTATCTCATTTGACTCGAGGTTGCTTGAGGGTGTTGTCATGCATTTTAACAGTATCACTTCCTTATGCAAGATTTGCAGCTTCAGCTAATGGTGGAAGAATTACTGCATAGGTCATGGGGCTTCTTTTTGCAAGCCTGCTTTTATAAAAATAAACTTATTTTTCCTTTTCTGCATTTTTTCTTTTGTGGCCTTTATGTATTGCAGTCTTTAAAAGTTGATCAATGAATATAAGAAAAAGAAAAAAGGTTGCAAAGGTATTGAAACAAACTGTAGCATCTCATCTGTTTTCCAGGATCTTGCTGCTGTAATCTCATAACAATGATTCTGGAGTTAGGTATCCTGGGTCTGCTTGCAATGGAGTTAGGGTTTTTTTCATACCAGCCCATAGGGTTCTGTGTTTTAGGTTTGTCACTAAAACAGTGTTAACACAGCAGTGTTGTAGCTAGTACTGAGTGGTGCTTGCACAGTATCAAGGCCTTCTCTGTTTTTTTGCTCTACTGCTCCCAGCAAGTAGACTATGGGGCGGGAAAGAGTTTAGGAAGAGTCACAGTCAGGACAGCTGACCAAAGAGGTATTCCAGGCATGTGGAATATGTCCAGCAATAAAACCGTTGGGAGCAGGAACAGAGTTTTTCCAAGTAGCCACAGTTCAGAGTGTGGCTGAGCATCAATCTGCTGGTGGGAGGTAGTAAATTATTATCTTGTCATCATTTCTTCTTGACCCTTGCATTTTTTTCTTACTATTGCACTTCCAATTCTCTCCTTTATCCTCCAAGCAGAGAGGACTGAGAAAGTAACTGGGTACAGGCTTAACTGCTGTCTGGGGTTAACCCACCATAGTAGGGATTTTAAATGATATAGTATGTGTAATGGTAACAGAATATTGCATTCCAGCTGAGGTTGAGGTATATCGTATCATTCACAAGAAATGAGTTCACTTGGAACAGTGATACTAATGTCTTTTTTTAGAATTGTTTTGCATATTGTGATGGTTTTTCTGTTTTTAAGATATATAATTGTCCCGGTTTAAATGTAAACCGGCAGGGCAAATGAACCCAAATTGGAGAGACCACAAGTCAGAGCTACAATTTTACTAAAAAGATCACAATGCATACAATGACACAAGATAACAAAACTGCTTTGGCCCACAAGAACAAAGTGCAACCCAGCCCCCTTGGGACAGGAACAGCACGGTGCTCATGAGCTCCTGCCCCAGCACTGCATGGTGCCCCTGGCTACAGGGCAGAAGGAAAGGAAAAAACTGGTAGTTGGGATGATGGTCCTGTTGAAGGCAGCAGTTCTGTTGGAGAAATGGTAGCAGTCTCCTCAAGATTGGTAGCCACAGTCCTGCTCAAGTTCTGTTCTCCCTCTGGGTCCGGTGAGGACGTTTTCCAGTCTCAAACTCCACGGATTATATGTCCCCTGTACCTCCCCCAGGGCAGGGAGTCTCACAATGATTGTTTTATCTCTCTGAATCCTGGGATATTTTGGATCCTTTGATGATGTGGGCCATTGTAAGTCCCTATTGTGTCAGTGCAGCTGGGCCCACTAGCAGGGAGGACCCTCCAGCTGGGTGTGGAGGTGTTAATGTCTCCCCGGATCTCTTTCCTTATCTATTGTGGCCTGGGGTATGAGGTGTGCTCTGGGCAGCTGTTACCAAATGATTTATCATTAACAGCCTATCAGGAATGACATAGAGGGTATAGAATATACCATTCTTGGTTATACCTTTGTAGTGATAATCCAGTCCCAGCCCCTGTAACTATGACAATAATGATTTAACTTTTCTCATTTGTCTGGTCATTTTAGATGAGATGTGATTTAATTTCATTTGACATCTAAAATATTCCTAAATATTTTCAAGGGGTTTTAATGGTCTGTGTATTTATTTATTTAATGGACTGTTGTGATTGAACACAACAAGAACATAATTGGTGAGGGGCACAGCAGACTGGTAGATCCTTTTGAAAAGGATATGGACTCATTCTGAAATTTAGAACATAAAAATAAGAAACACTTCATTCCTGTTTTGATTTACTGAAAAGAACACTTAATGAGTAGTTGCTCACATTATTTACTTTAGATTTTAGCAAGCATGTTAAGTCTTAGCTAATTTTAGGTCTTTGGAGTCCTCTTCTCTGTGAGCTGCAGTTTAAAATAAGATCAGATTTGACAGGTCATGCAGAGAAGAGTCCAGCTTCAAATAATGGACTTCAGATACACTTCAGATGTCTGTATTCAGTGTTAATGAGTTTTGAAGATCCTTCACTGTGAAGGAGCGGAATGCTTCCTGTTGTGTTGTCAGTTCCTAGGCATTTAGGATTCAAATCTACAGCTGAAAACTCCTATGTGAAGAAGGTATGTCAGTCTAAGCAAAGCTTCGTATGCTTTGGTGGTGTTAGTTTAAGATGACTGACATGTGGAAATGTGCTACTGGCTGCCACTTTAAAAATGAATTCAGGAGCTAAGGAGTTCAGACAGAGAACAATGTGGGATTGGTATTGAGTATCTTCATTAGCCTCATTGTTCTGGTTATCAGTGTTGTCCAGTGAGCGGTAGCACTTACAGCAAAGCATAGAGTTGAAGTAAAATGAAATCATTTCTGATGGATCTTTGTTAAAGTCACAGGGCTATAAAGCTGTTATAAGATTGATCTGTGTGATGTTTCTTTTTTAAGTCTTACGTGATTGTGTACTGAGACCCAGCAGTAGCAAACTCTCCTTTCGCAGGCTAAGTGCCTTTGCCACAGGGCCAGTCGGGTAAATTAGTAGGGTCCTCCTCTACAGAACTTTGCAGGAACAGCAAAAAGCTTTAAATGTAGATCAGGTGTTGTGGTAGGGGATACTGGACTCTGCTCCTGTAGCAGAAGCATAGCATTCTCAAGCTAAATAGAATAAGCCTGGGAAGTTCAAATCAAAGAACTCTCTCTTTCTTTAATTCTATAAGGCCACTAATTTTCTTTCACATAAAATGAAGGGGCATCATTTTTATTTTTTGAGTGTAAGGGACCAGTCAGGCAACTCTGTCTTCTCATCTTGAATATCGTTCTGAAAAGACAGCACTAAGTATCCAATCAAAGTCAAGTCACTTCTAGTGTTAAAAGTACTTCTAGAAGTGCTTCTATAACTCACAAGAAAGGTTGTTTCCGAAAGCTGTTTTCTAATCAGACAAAAGTGGAAAATAGGTGTACCACATCTTTGAGGATGTGAAAGGGTGGGACACAGTTCACTCCAAGCAGTCTCACAAAGTCACAATTGAGTCTTCAGAAGTTTTTCTTGTTACCAGGTTTTCTTGGCATCTCACCATCTTGCAAGAAAAGATGATACTGTTCTCTGCAATTACCACCCACTTCTGGGAACACAAAGGTTCTTACACTTCTCTGATAGCTAAAACTTGCCAAAGAGTTCACCCTGTTAACTCTGATCATCAAAAAGCACTTGAACACATACTCCTACTACTGTAAGCCCAAGTTAGCCTCATGAAAATAGGGAAAGAAGCATTCTGTCACCCGAGTGTCCTTGAGCAGCCAGGTTGCTGACCTGTTTTGCAAGTGCTGGATTCACTATTAGATCATAGGAAATAATGTGCCTGCATATAGGGTAATCTGATATTAGATTAAGCTTATTTTGAAACAGCTGAATTTTAAGTCAGAGAAAGGCAAGATATAAATTTAAAAGATAATAAAAATTAATATTTACTTTGCATTTACCAGGGTGCATACAACAAAAATGTAAGGAAAATGCAATCTGTTTAACTCAAGAACATGTGAAAGGTGTTCTATTTCCTGTGCTCCTTCCTCTGTCAGAGATGTTTGTGGTAACTGAAAAGGTCAGAGCCTGTCCTTGTGTGTACCTGATGTCCAAGCTTTGTTGACAGAAGCAAACTCTAGGACAGAGAAGCACATTAGATTTCATAAAACACTCCAGATTTTGAGTTTCTTTTGTGGTATCCCGCTCCTGAGGCTGTCTTGTTCTTTCATGATGAGTTCCTACTTTTGACACTTCTGTCTTTGGGCCATTAGCAGCCTCAAATTCCCTTGGGTGCTGGTGAGGAGTCATGGTGTGGCCAGGTGCCAACCTCTCTTGACCAGGCTGTCAATACAGTTCATTAGTAGCTGCCTCTCTGCCTAGCCAAACCCTAGATAATTAACTCATTATGCTGGTTCCTGCTGAGCTGGGTCATTTTCTGTTTCTGTCTGGAGTCTTTTTCATTCAATTAAATCTTGTATTCCACATAAATCTATAAAATGAATTTTCAGTTTATATAACCATATACCTGGCATTAATGCATGCAGTTTGTTATTTGCCTTCATGTGATATTGTCTATAATGCTGCATGACTGCTTGGTGGTGATAAACGTCTTATGATGACTGACTCCTATTCCCATTTAGAGTGTTTAGCCAGTGTTGCTAATAACAAGTGTGTGGAGTGACCCATAGAAGCCCATCTTTTCCATGTCAGGTTATTCAATCTTAAAATCCAATCCTTGGATAAAGCAAAAATAAAAAAATCCTCAGGAGTCTGCCTTGAAAAGTCTCTCTTGTTTTTTCATACATATGCAAAAGATGCCTCCTATGACTCATGCCACTAGGTGCAACTTCAATGCATCTCTACCATAGAGATACTTCCATCATTCAATTTCTTAAAGTTTGTAATGTGCTGTCTGTTTTTGCTCTTACTTGTCATGGCTAAGCTTCACAAACGAAGATATGGGAAGGGCTCTACCCACGCTTGCTACAAGCGAGCCTGCACATTGGATTTTTTAGGTGAGGCTCAGCGTGCACAGAACTGGCCCCACCCTTTACTCCTAGGGTTCATCTGTCAGGGCCTGGCAAGCTTGGACGGTGACAGCGAAATCCTTAGGACGCAGGTTTGGTTCAAGTATCCTTCTCTTAGATGGATTAGCCCCTTACGGGGCTGAATGAGCTCCACCTGCCCGGGTTTGGAATTAGAGTTGTCTTTCTCCTAGGATGGTTGCCAGGAGGCTGGCGAGCCCATCCTACCTGTGGATGCCTTGCTCTTACTAATATGTAGACTTTTAGCTGAGGAAAGGAGGATCAGTTTGGAGGACTGCAACTGACAACACCTTACCACCATTCGTGTGGGAATAAGAGTAGATAATTCCATAAAGCTGAGGCTGTTGGTAACTGGAGATCTGTAATGAGGGGATCTTTCCAGAAATACTGCTGAACTACTTTGTCATCTTCCTTAGTCTTGCTTAGTTTAACTCAGATGCTCAAATGAAAAGAATATGTGTATATATATATATATCTCCTGTATTTCAAATAATACCTATGTTTCAAACAATCATCAATATGAGTAGAACCACTACTGATGGAAAAAGTGGTCTGCACCATGTACAGAGGTTTATCTCAAGAAATTCTGAATCATGACTTTGAATTCTCAAGTATACCTTGACATAAATTTAAAATAAGGATTGTGACAGCTTATGTACACCATGTGTCACATCTGAATTCAAACTGAGCTGCTGCCAATAGCCAAAACTGTGATACGTGAACAAAAATTCTTTTTTTCAGAAATTTATGTGAAATATTATTACTTCTCCAAATGTTCTCAGACTTAAAGTATGAAAAAGTTACATCATTTGATAAAATGTTGTAGACCTTAGGTGCAGTGTAAAATCTTAAGTTTTTTTAAGATTTGTTGGGGTTTGATGCTTTGATAAACATTGTTCATAGTGATCTCTGTTAATTCTTGTTATTTGTGACAGTAAGCCATACTAGCATGGAACACAAGGCTTCAGGTACTTCTGTTCTTATCAATGTGGAGACTTGTTCCATGTTTGCTTACAGTAGGTCACAATAGTTTTAGTCTTGTTTAGTAATCTAGTACTTAACCATACCTCCATTATAAAAGATAATTGTTCCTGAGACATCCTAAATGAACACTATGCAAATGTGTATTATGTATGTGCAAACATGTCTCAAATACAAGGGTATCACTGATATCCTTGTATGAAATGTATCCATTCTCTTATTAGGGTTTTCTTACTTTAAATTATAATGGTATGGAATAGATTAGCAGAGCGCATGTAGCGTGCGCTTCACAAATGAGAGATTGAACGCTGCCACCATCTGACAATACAACCTTTTTTCTTCTTAAATGTTACATGTATTAAATTGGTGCAAGAAAGAGACCTTTCAACTTTTGTCCATCTTTGAGTAATGAAGACTTTACATGACTAAAGAATTTTTGTTGTTTGTTTGTTTTTCTCTCTCCCTTCTGGAGCTGGCAGTAATAAAGATGTGACTAAGTATGTATTTGCAGCTTAGTTACTTGACCTTTCTACAACCCAAGGCTACCACTAAAGCTGCTTTCTAATGGACACATTATCGTTTATTTAAATCTTGATTAGGAAACAATTATAAGTAGGGTTTTAGTATAGCAGAAAATTGATGTAGCCTTTAATTCATACTATAGATTGAGGGGATAAGCTTTCTGACTGTAATTAGAGTGAATTATAATGACTTCAGTTGGTTGACTCACCACCAGCAGAGTAGGGCCTATGATTGTTTCTTCAAATTTATTTTTTTAGTTCACTCTTGATTTCACATTGCTGATAAATGATAACTTTTAACTTGGTATAAAATGGAGTTACATTTACAGCTAAATGATACATATTTTCTATTAATGAAAGAGGACCATACCAGCACTGTGCAGCTGTGCTCTTCCATAACAATTTAAGTGACGGAACTGCTCTTAGTAAAGTTGGGGAAAGACATTTTGATGTGTATTCATGTGTATTTTAACAATGTAAGTGTTGAGCATTTCCTTTTTTGCATGTAATTAAATGGTAGACGCAAATGGTTATTTTCAGTACTATGTAGTTTTTATATATATCGTGAATGTTGCATAGTGTTTCCTAGGTTTTTCAAATATATTATTTTCCTTATGTGCTCTCTCCTTTGTTTCTGTGGGATTTCTTTTGGTTTTGGGGGGGTTTTGTTTGGTTGGTTTGGGGTTTTTTAATGATTTTTTTTCTTTCTTTTGTATTTTCTACAATTTATCTTTGAAGATACCATGTGTTTCTTGATTAAGTGTAAGTGTAGGGGCGTCTTCTTTGAGCAAGGGAACTTCTTTTGAAATACCTGTATAAACATACTAATGTACTGTGTTTGATAATGAAGTACACATATATAAGTTTTACGTTAGGTATTAAACACTCAGTGGAATCATTAAGAGTAAATTTTGTATTCTTTGCTGCCCTTCCTTCCCATGCTGTGCCAGATGTTTTTTACTTCAGGCATGGAAGTGTTCTGTATGTCAAAATGCTCTGTAGGCTCAGAGTTAAATATGGTAAAGGGGAGAGAAAAAAATAATATAGCAGGCATATTAACTTTGTGTTTGTTTTGTTTGGTTTTTTTTCTCCTGTCAATCTGCAGTGGATGATTCAGAGCCCTTACAAAGCTGCAACTTTCTTTGGGTGCATTGGCAAAGATAAATTTGGAGAGATCTTGAAGAAGAAGGCTGAGGAAGCTCATGTGGATGCCCATTATTATGAGCAGAGTGAACAGCCAACAGGAACCTGTGCTGCCTGCATCACTAGTGATAACAGGTCAGGGGCCTTTGATATTTTCTGACAATACAAATACAGTCGTCACAGTGTGTGTAGCCTAATATGTTTGGAGTATTGGTCTTGAGAAATTGTGATTTGAATGATAAAAAAAGTATTAGCACTTGTTTGAGACAATATAGGACTGACTGGGCCATAGTTTGGGGTTGGGCACTATTAATATATTTTTAGAGCAAAGCAGTTGTATTCTGACTGGAAAGTGTGAAATAATAATAATCTGATTCTTTCTAATCTTTATAGCTTCCAGTTACTCTGGAGAGAAAAAAATATGTGGGAGACAAAAGTTGATTAACAGGTATATTTGGGCAGCCAATGTGCAAGCTGATATGTAACACATGTACTTGGTTGGCAAATGAGGAATATACTTCAGGTGATACTGTGTTTAATGAGGATAGGTGTCAGCATATAGCCAGATTGAAAGAGTTAATTTGATTTTATACAAGAGAAAGAAAAAAGTTTTTTTTTTTTGCTGTTGCACTTGTTGAGAAGTTCATCTAATACCTGTAATTCTGTATGTCTACATTTTAAGAATTTCTTCTGAATTTATCCTTCATGTTTTCATTCACCACTTTTTTCTATGCATTTATCTTGAGAAAGGCCCTTTACTTCCTTCTTTCACCTTCTACCCACAACACTTGAACTTGTGTTCTACTTCTTTGTTGATTAACTTCTGATGATTTTTTAAAGGTGTCAAAGCCAGCCAGTCAGGTCAGTCATCTCATACTCTTGAGATGTTACCAGCACACATTAACCCTCTCCGATTTCTGCCAGTATCTAAATTTTCTGATAGTAGATACTGAATCAATAATGAAAACAATATTAGCTACCCTGAAGAATATTTTCTTTTTGGCTCAGAATAAGATGATAATGTCTATCATTATCCTTTTTAGTTTCCCTCTGTGGCTTTCAGTGCTCTCACAAAGGATGGAGGTTGCACAAGCTCTCTGGACAATCTGTTTAAATGTTTGATCACTCTTTACAGGAGAAATTATTTTGATGATACTCAGTTGGAATATTCCTTCTTCCAGCTTGTGTCTGTTTCTTCTTGTGTTCAAGAACAATCTGGCTCCATCTTCTCTGTAAACTTCCATTAGGTATTTGAAAATTCAGGAAGGTGTCCCCTTAGGTACTTGTTTTTAAGGTTCACCCAAGCCTTTCTGAATTTGTTAAGTGTTCCGGCCCCCTAATAATCTTGATGGCCCACTGCTGGACTCACTGTATTATGTCAATGTCTTCCATGTAATGAAAGACATTACATTACATCAGAGCTGGACTTGGAAGTCCAGATAAGGTCTGGAGGCCAGAACAGAGGTTCTTCTCCATTTTGAATATATAACTTCCTTTGTCCTCCTGATGAATGCTTGCTCATATAGAAATAACCTCCGTGCAGTGCTCTGTTGACTCACGTTCCAAGCCTGGTCCACCAGCATCTGCAGGTCTTCCTCTGGAGAACTGTGTGGTATCCTGTCAACATTCAGCCTATATTGTTGTGTGGGATTTATTCCATCCTAGTTGCATGACTTTGCATTTACCTTCAAGTTTTCTGCAAGTCCAGTTCTCCAGGCTGTTAAAGATCCGTTGAATGACGGACAGCCCTGTCCTTCAGCTTATCAACCTGTCCCTCCCAATTTAATGTCAAACATAATGTCTTACTCTCAGGAATGAATGTATGTATTCGGTGGAGGAAGGAAGTTCATTCATCTTCATCTGGAGTTTCGACATTGTCTACAGACTTCCCCCTTCATATCCAAAATCCGTATTCAGTTTTTCAAAGACACAAAAAGTAATAAAGATGTTTTTGCTCTTTGATTCTCTCTCTCTCCAGTCACATACTGTCTGTGTATGTGTCCTGTAGCAATCACCATTTTCTAGAGAACATGTTGGGAAACTGAAGACAAGACTGTCAATAGGCATGCAATATGAATTCAGCAAAAACATGTTCATCTCAATGGAATTCAAAAGTTTAGGTAAATTTGATCATAAAAATATCTGCAAATACTTCTTTAACTTATTGAGCAGTATTTTTGGTTTGCTAACATAAAATATAGTAGCAAATATTTTCGCTCAAGTACTAGACAGTGGCTTCCTCTCAACTGATGTTTTAGAGCATGCTTGGGAGTGGCAGGAAGTTCAAGATCCTTGGGAGACAGAAAAACTAACCAAAGGTTGCTGCTAAAGGCTTTCTTCTGCTATCGCCCCTCTTCTAGTGAGAACAAGTTTATTCTCAATCTTTAATTACCCTCTGATTGTTTCTTGGGGTTTAGCATTTTCTATATTTGCAAGAATAACTTCAACCTGACCCCAGCTGATAACTCTGTTTATTGATAAAAGTATTGTCCCAGCTGAAGCACTTGCCAACTTCCTTCTTCAGGTAATTCGACTCTCTTGTCTCTTTTGGAGGAACTGGTTAATAGCGCTCCTGGTTTTCCCAGGAAGTGACTGTAGATTTGTGCCCTGATATGAATGTTTCCTTTCTACAAACTCTATCTAGCTTTTGCAGGAAAGGGTTCTGAGATGATGCATGATTGCCACCCTGAATTCTCTAGTTTGGCAATACTAATATGCTTTGTTTTCTCAGAGCTTTTCAAGACAATCCTAACATGTGATTAAACTCTAAAGCGGTATCTACATTCTGTCATAGTCTGTGACTTTGATTTGTGTATTCTGCTTAGAAATACCCACATGCAGTGTCTCCATTAAGGTGTTTCAATTGAAGCCCTCTGGCTGTCTCCAATTACTATGTTTTATTGAAAAAATATCTACCTTGTCTGTGTTCCACATGTTGAACTTAGTGCTGTCAGACTTACAGTTTTAATTTGGAAAAGCTTGGTGCTTTGTCATCAGTGTAGCAATCTTTTATTACCCATATGTGCAGAGCATCTCTACATTTGGATGTAGCCACAGAGAGCTAGGTTTATAGTTCCAGAGGCATGTGGCAAGTGAAAGAAAGCGTATAGAAAGTCGTTTCTCAGTTTTCTGGAACATAATTGCTTTTCACTTAGCAACATACATAGACAAGATTTTTTTTTTTCCAGCTATGCCCTTGATGGATATTTAGGGTTTGCCAGAACTGAAAGATTTAATTTGCTTTTAAAATTTCATTTACAGAAAATTAACACACATATTTTTTGGATTTACTTGTGTGGTAGTTTTTAGTGGCCAGGTTTTTTCTTGTTAGCAGGGGGGGCTATGGGGAGGCTTCTTTGAGAAACTGCTGGAAGTTTCTCCATTTCCAGCAGAGCCAATGTCAGTCAGCTCCAGGCTGGACCTGCTGCTGACCAAGACCAGGTCAATGAGGAGTTATGGAGACACCTCTGTTATAACATATTTAAGAAGGAGGAAAAAAAAGGTGCGGGCAGACAAATATGGGCGCTTAGAGAAGAGCAGNGAGATCCCTGAAACAGGGAGGGGTGGGGGAGAAAAGGTGGCTGTAAGATCTATTGGGCTTCTCACTCTTAAGCTCTGATTTTGAAAATAGTAATAAATCCTTAGTATTTTAAGTTGGAGCCTGTTTTGCCTGTAGAATAACTAATGAGGAGGTTTTTTTATGGTCCTTATCACAAACTTGTGAAACCTTTTCAGTCTTTCCTCTCCTCTGTCTGTTAGTAGGGAAGGGAGTGGGAGTGTGGCTGTGTGTGTGTGAGTCCTTGACATTTAGCCAGGGTCAAACCACCACAACTTGGTTCTCCAGCGGGTTTCTTGTCACTGAAAATACCTATCAAGAATGAAACTTCTTGCCTGGTTACTTGTAATCATAAATTTTTTCTTCGTTTTAATTAATTTCCAAATTCACATTACTTCTTGTTGCCTTTGGCCTCTAGAATTAAAGAAATAAGCCCCAAGACTGTGCTCGGGATGAAATGACAATTACATTGAACTGTATTTTTGATAAATCCAGAAAAAGTCTAACTTTGTTTTAATCTTTATATACTTAGAATCATAGAATATGTTGAGTTGGAAAGGACCAATCAGGATCATTGTCATGGTTTGACTCCGGCTAAAAGCCGAGAGCCCACACATAGACCTAAAATTTCTCAGAGAAGAAAAAAACCTCGACCTTTGTGATAAGGATTACAAGCAACTGTTTATTAACTACTTCACACAAGCAAAACAGGCTCTTACTTAGAATGTTAAGTATTTACTACTACTACAACTACTACTACTACTATTAAAATCAGAGCTTAAGAGTTTAAGGGTGAGCAGTTTGATAGTTGTTACAGACACCTTTCTCCCCCCCCCCCTCCCTTTTAAGATCCTTCACCTTCCCCCAGCAGCTCGGGAAGGCAGGTGGGGGGGGGTTACAGTCAGATGTGGTCTTTGCTGCTGCTCAGAAGAGAGAGAGAGTCCCACCCCAGCTTTCCTCGTGGGGTCCTTTATTATACTGACAACAGCTTTCCAGGTATTGTTGTCACGTAAGTCACTTTACCATAGGTGCAGTCATTCAGGTGCTGCTCAGCTGCTTCAGTGTAGGTTCTCACGGGCCACCAGTCCTCCCAGGAAATGCTGCTCTGCTGCTCCAGCATCTCTTCTTCTGTGGCCACTTCCCAGGAGAGCCTGTTCCAGTGCCCAACCACCCTCTGGGGTGAAAAAACTTTTCCTGATATCTAACGTAAACCTCCTCTGACTCATCTTCAGGCCATTCCCTCAGGTCCTGTCACTGGTCACAAGAGTGAAGAGATCAGTGCCTGCCCCTCCTCTCCCTGTCACAAGGAAGTTGTAACTGCAGTGAGGTCTCCCCTCAGTCTCCTCCAGGTTGAACAGACCAAGTGACCTCAGCTATTCCTCTGGAGAGCTTCTCCTCCAGACCCTTCACCATCCTCATGGGTCCTCCTTTGGACACTCTTGAACAGCTTAATGTCTTTTTTATATTGTGTTGTCCAAAACTGCACACAGGACTCAAAGTGAGGCCACACCAATGCAGAGCACAGCAGGACAATCCCCTCCCTTGACCGGGTGGTGATGCTTTGCCTGATGCCCCCCAGGACATGGTTGTCCCTCCTGGCTGCCAGGGCACTGCTGACTCAGATTCAACCTGCCATCAACGTGGACCTCCAGGTCCCTTTCCATGGTCCTGCTCTCCAGCCTCTCATTCCCCATTCTGTACAAACATTCTGTCCCAGGTGCAGAATCCAGCACTTGCCCTTGTTAAACTTGTATGGTTGTTGATTGCCCACCTCTAATTTCTCTCTGCAGGGCTGCTCTGCCCTCAGGGTAGTCAATAGCTCCTCCCTTTTTAGTATATTGGCAAGCTTACTTAATATTCCTTCAAGTCTGTTTAGCTTGTCAGTGATGAGCTTTAGGAAGTTTACAGGGAGAGTCTTCATAAGAGATTCCTTTGGTCTTTTGTTTGTATTTCATTGAATAGATTTTCAAGAATTCTAGTTTACTTACCTCCTAACACCTGTACACGGTAATCTGACTAAGATAGTTAAATATCACAAAACAGTGATGTCGTGATGTTAAAGGGGCATCTTTTGACTATTAAATCCTGAAAATTATATTTAAAAGTCTGTATGCCAGCATGGAAATATCTCTTTCCCCAAATCCCCCTCTCTAAATGTTTCTTGTTATTAAACATTCTTACAATAAAATTGCACAAAAGAATTTGGTCACAGTAGCCAGAGCGGAGAACTAGTACGTAACGGTCTATTTATGACCTGTTTTTAGCAGTACATCTGTAAGTTTTTTATGTTTCATAAGGCTGAATTGAGTGGATGAAGAAGACAGTTTAAAATAGAATATATCTTGGATGTAACAGAGGCAATATGATACAAGTGTTTTTGTTCTTGCTAATGGAAGTTGTGTCCCACTGCTTGTGTTATAACTTGTTAGGAAAGAAGGAAGTACAAATGAGTTTTTGGTAGCTTTCCAATAATACACAGCTAAGCCAAAGGTTTTTCTAACAGTTCATCATCTAAAAGTAGCAACGTGACCCTTTTTTATTTGCTAAAGGAAAGTATGAATGTAATGGAGGAAGAAAAAACCCAAACAAGCCCCTTTTTAAATAATATGGCTATTAATTGGAAAATTATAAGGGCTAGACTTATATATCCATCAAATTTTTGCTTCTTGTGAGGGAAAATAGCTTTCAGAATATAAACTGGCATACCTACTTTTTGTTAGGTGTTAGGTACTAGAGGAGTTTTAGTGAAAATGTGCAGATGTGAAACCATACGGAGGGAGTTGATCACAGAATACAACAAAGACTGATTCAAAGCAAATTAAGCACCTGAACAGTGTAATAGTTTCTGTAACCTATCAGAAACTGTGTAACTGGATTTAAAGTACATTAATATATGATTTAAGTTTGAATTATATTTAATCCATTAATTATTATGAAATGGTCAAATAAAGTATATGTGGTTTATGGTGCTTTTTGTTAATTGCTTTTACATTTCTTATGATCTTTGAAAAATTTTGTTTGTTTGTAAGAAATTTTCTGTAATGTTATTTATAGAGGATCTAATGTCTGTTTTTATAATAACTTTCAGGTCTCTTGTAGCTAACCTTGCTGCTGCTAATTGCTATAAGAAGGAGAAGCACCTTGATTTGGAGAAAAACTGGAAGTTGGTGGAAAAGGCCAAAGTTTATTATATAGCAGTAAGTTCAACCTCTTTCAAATTGCTAAAATTTGTGTTACAATATAGTGAGGTTTAAGCAATGAGTGTCTGTTGCATGTGGTTTGGGATGATTTGGTAGGAAGACAAGGAAAGAAAATTACTGCTTCCGTTTCAGCAGAGTTTGATTTCTTCGAATTTAGATGTAGAAATGCAGAAGTATGTTTTAGCTGTGTGCTGTCTTAAATTAGGGGGAAAAAACCAGAACTAAACATTTTCAAAGCTTTTGTAGTAGTGCATCAAATTTACATTTCACATTTTCTAGTAAATTGTTGTGAAGGATGCACAAATTATGTAGAAAAACACTATTAGCATAATTATTCACTGCAAACAGTTTGAGCTTATTTGTGTGAACAATCTTAATTGCTATTTATTCCATAGTAATTACTATGGCACCTTATAACTCAATATTTCAGAAACAATGATTGTGACAAATCTCTTGAATGTGGGCGGTGGGGCAAACTTATTTTAATGATGAAATCTTCTGAAATAAAGGGGTTTTGAGGATGGGGCATTAGTAGATTCACAATTAGTATTCCTGTTTTACCATCAAGAATTAATCAAGCCAGATTAATCTATTTGTGTAGATTACATCTTGGCTTAATAAAAGTTCTGAATTTGTTTTCATCTTCCTTTCAAGTTGATATGACTGATCAAAATTAACAAACATAAAACATCTATGACAGATTAAAACCTCATAACATGCATGTGATATACAGATTCTGTATGACAGCTGCTTCCATTCTGCTACCTGAGCTATGTGGGAACAGCTGGGAAGAAGTGTAAAAAATTGATTATCCAGGAGGAACAAGTTCATTGAAAATACAGTTATTTCTTTTAGGTAGTGTTAATGTCTCCTACAGCCTGTTAGTGTGCACTGCTGTAGGCTTTACATGGTTGTTATTGATTCTTGTGTATGGCCAAGACTGCCCCTTTATAACTGTCAAGAAATACTTACAGCCTTCTCAGTGTACAAAGAAAATACATCCCACTGCTATGATCATAGTTTGTGCTATGGTTTAAAAAATACACAGCTGTATTGTTTACTAATTTTTTGTCTCTGTTTTCTCAAGTGTTCTGAGCTATTTATTTTCCAAATGCCATGTTTGGAAGTTAATGGTGTTGGCTGAAAAATTTTGAAAGGCTAAGAGTACAGTCTAAATAAAAAAGAAGAACGACAAATGTTATCAAAAGTTATACTGCACTGTTTTGTTTTGTTTTAATTTTACCATGCTTATATATAATTACCAATGAGGCTTCCAATACACAATTTAGAAAAATTAATTCTAGTGGAGATACTTCAGGAAAAGTGGGAAATATTGCATGAGATGATAAACGGGTTTGTAATTTCTAAGATATAGGCTTCACTTACTTTAGTTCTGGAGCTACTTTTCTGTGTTAAGTCAGTTTGATCACTTAAATTTTGACTAGGTGATTCACTGATTTTCGCATATATTAAAAGCTGTTCTTCAGATGCCAATTCTATGACATCCAAGCTTTGACTAAGACACAAAGAATTATTGTACTAAACTGAAAATAAAACCCAAGATGTGCATATGATAATGGATAGCTAAATAACATTGAAGTGCTCACAAATTGTATTAGATATTTGTAAAATGGAATTCAGATTAGGGAAACATATGATTGATTGCAGGAGATGTGTTGGGTAAAGAACCTTTTTCACACGTGTAGCAAAAGCACTTGAGGATGGGCTCATCTAAGAGATTTCTAGGACAGTATTATCACTTCAGATTACGGATTGCGTGTGTAACTTTATTTAAGGAAAGAAGACAATGGATAGAACTGTACAGGGTTCCTCATTCTACATTGTGTTCATGCCATTTTCTTCCATTTATCTTCTTTACTTGCTGGTTTGTAGCGATTTACAAGATTAAATGAAACCATGTAGTGAGCAATTACCACTCCTGAGGTAGAGGGTAGCTCTCTGAGTGATTAGTTTGTCTACTGTTTTCTGTCTTCCCTTTAGTCTTGTTACCTTCTTTGACTTTGCACTGTGCATGTGTTGCTTTTCATTTCCTACTTTCTATCCAACTGTCACCTATTTCTTGGATTGCATTGGAGTGTGTGTCAGTGACAGATACTTATTCTGGAAATCTGTGTCCTGAGATTATCAAACAATCTATTTTCTTGGCAGAGTAGGGCAGTTGTTGCTTTAGGACAGGTCTCTTGATATCCTGTGGTCATCTGTATATGCTTCCTAGAATGGATAATATGCTTTTCAATGCAGCATTTGACAGAATGGCCCTCAGATGAAACTTAGCTCTGAAATCTAATCAGTTCACAGAGGGAGGAGTAGGTACAAAGGAAAAGATAGTGAAGCCGTGACAGAACCCTTAAAGACAACTTCTGTTACCATGAATGAACACAATGCATTTATTTTAGCCATCTGGTAATGAGATCTGGCAGACAAATTAGAGAAAGACTAGCAGAGAATAGGACCCTGTAAATCACAGATAGAGGCAAAATGCAGAGGCTGCCCTATCTTTCTCAAAGATGGTAAACTTTAAAGATGTATTTTTAATCCTTTAAAATTACTCTATTTTGTATCATTTAAGATAGGTTACATGTACTGTCAAACTCTATGCAATTTATTTCCCTTCTCCCAATATAATTCCTATAGTTGCAGTAATTTATACCATTGACATCATATCTTCCAGTCTGTCATATTCATTTTCTGTGGATCAGCTAGCTGTGCTGCTGATGTCTGATTAGAATTCACTGTGAAGGGTTTTATTTGGTTCATACTGGAGCTAGAAAATGTCTCTTCCTCAGATATTTCTCTTATTTCAGAATAAGTTGAGAGTGATGAGAGCACTAAACACTGTCATTCAGTCTCTGGAATTGTGAATGGGACACAACCTGACATGAAAATAATTGTTAGTTGGGGAACAGGTGTGTCTCTGTGTTATTTTTTTTCTGTTTTTATTTTTTTTTCTTTCTGTGAAGCTATGCTTGCTTACTTAAGATTTGCATTTGAGAAATTTTGTGTTAGAGTTACATCTTACAAACTTTGGTGATAAAACTGTGTTTGTGAACTTTGTCTTATTTTCAGAGACATTTAATACACTGATGGTAGTACCGAATTTATGTAGACATCTCTAAGAATTCTCTAACGCGTATTTTGTTGTGGGAGTTTTGTACTGTGTTTTGCTTTTTGGGTTTTTAAGATCATCAATGTCTAGCACTGACTGAAATCTATGGGAGTTGCTGGTATTCAGTTTCTTTAACATTGCACACAAACATTTTGACACTGTTAATGCAACTTGCAGCATATAGCTGTTAATTTTCATATTTTTGTAAGGCCAGGAATGAAAAGATACTTTTATTGTCAGTGGTTTTGGTAAAAAAAACCCCAAACAACAAACATCTGCAAGGAAGATTTACTTAGGGGAGCAGGAAAACTGAGGATAATTTTGGTTGTCATTTGACTCCAATGGGCATATCTATGTTACTGTATGTGAGTAAGAAATTTTGCACTTGTTATTTCATAATGAGATGAAAATGGAAAAGGAGAAAATGCTTTCATTCATTAAAAGCTGCACTTAACCTTGTGAAATCTTAACCATGACAATTGATACACACAGCTCGCTCACGCAGGCAGCTGAATTTTAACTTTCTCCCTGTGTTTGAACATGCTTGTTACAAGTGTGGTGCTTCCCAGATAAATGTTCTAGTTAGTCATCCTTATTTCTGCCAATTATTTAGTTTTACTCAATTTCTTCTTCAAAACAAATTTATGCAGTCCAACATGACTTCATTTAATGTGGATGGAACACTGTCATTTGATGCTCATATTGTCTTGGTGCTGAAGTAATGTACATCTTCTTGAAAGTTCCTTATGTGCTTCAGTTTTTGTTTGTTTGGGTTTTTTTCCTAAGTACTTTCTTTTACTAAACATATGAAATGGTATTGACTGCAGTTAGATTCCAAATTTGTAGTAAATTGAGTCTTAGCTTAGAATGGATCAAATTAATTAGCTTCCAAAAAACAAACAGATCTTCTTTTAATAAAATGCTTGTTTCTTTCCTGTACAAAGTAAAACAGTAGAATGTTACTTAGGGACTATATTTGAATTTGTGTTTTGTGGATATAATTTGTGAACTTAAAAAGTTGATGCTATAAGTGATATCTCTCAAAACTTTTTCCTCATCTATATCTACATAGACTGTCTTGCCATTTCACACAGCTGAAGCACTGCTGATGCTCATCTCTCTTTGTTAAAGGGGTGTGGAGCCATTTTTATACTGTATTCTATGCATTACTATGTCTTGTCTTTGCTTTTTGAATTTACAGTGTCTGAAACCTTCCGCTTCTGTGTTGTAGGTACAGAGTAGAGGAGAATTAAGCTTTTTCATAGCTCTAAGGCTTATTTCTGTTCAGCTGAATTTTGAGTTACTAACTTTCAGTACTACCATATAATCTTGTATTGAGAAAAGATAGCACTTTCATTCAGTCAGCTTTGCATGGGCTGTTGTTATTTCATATTCAATAAAAGGGTAAACTATTTTCTTCTACTTCCATGTAGCAAATAAGAGAAGTTTCTCAATGGCGATGCCCTTGAGTTGTACCACACTCAGTATAAAATTTTCTAATGCTGCTTAGTATAGCCACCCCCACGGCTCGCCCCTCTCCTTCTGCAGCCCGGGCTCAGCTTCTGCCACGGAGCACCGATAGGAGGGAGCCCTTCTAGGCGGGGAGCCTCCGAGTCGGGAGGTCCGTCTCAGAAGGTGCTTCAGGGCTTGCAGGGCTGTGTGTCCCCTTTTGCAAGCCCTCGAGGGTTAGGCCAGTAAACAGAGGATGAAGAAGTGCCGGCAGCTTCTCGTGGTTGCAAATATTACAAGTTTATTTCTCCCTGGGAGCCACGTGCTCCACAGGGAGTCCAAAGCTTATGATAACAACCAAGGAAGAGCCACAAGTATTTCTGGTCTCTGGTTCTTATAGGGGGATTTAGACAATGAGAAGGGAGGAGAAGGGAGAGGACAAACCAACTTGGGTGAAGGGCAGGGGAATTAACTGAACGTAACAGAACAATACAATACAGGAATACATAATATAGAAATACATACTAATTACACACCACAACAGCTTAGATTTGTTAGCCCTCAGCTGAATTACATTTGCCACCTTCAGCATCTTTTGTGCTTTCAAAGTTAATGTCAAGTGTAGTTTATTTTGATAATAATGACAGATCTGATCAAGACCAGAAATTCTGGTATTAGACTGACTTTCCAGTAGGAAATATCATTTTTTGCAGCATGTAGTAACAAACTCAATGTACCAAACCTGTGTTGTGCTGGAAGAGAAGTTTTTAAAACTCCAACCACCCTTGTATGTTTCAACAAATACTGTGGAATTTTTATATGTATTTTCTTGTAATGCCTAAGTGCTTGTCTAAGCAGAGAGATGTCATGGTAGTGCAGTGGGCTTGATGGAGGAATTATCTGGTTTCAACATGAGTCTGTCAAAACGTAAGCTTGATGTCAGCAATGTATAGCAAAGCCTAAATAACATTCTGCAGTATTTTACATGGGATTTGGCTATTCTACTTGAGGAAGAAATGCTGATTACTATAACAATGTAAGTATAAATGAAATTTCTTTTGTACTATCTCCTCCTTTCAGAAGCCTATTCAATGGAGGCATTTTTATTGTAGTTTACTGCTATGATAACTATGATAATTTACAATGGATTGTAATAGGTTTTTTTCCTTCAGATGTGCTAGGTCTGTGTGTGCATCACAGGAAACCAAAAGACTGGCAGGAAGCAAAATATTCCCTCAAAAGGCCATTTGTTTGAATAACTCCACAGTAGCTTTTTTCCCATTGATAACTTTTGCCATAGTGCTCTGGCATCAGTATGTATGCCATTTGACATGCAAAACTGAATAATGAATAGGTTTTATGGCCAGGAAAACACCATTCAGAATATCTTAACCATAGAGAAGAAGTTGCAGCTGGCAACAGTTTGTTGTGGCCTTTTTTGATGGCCTGGGATAACATATCCTTCCTGAAACCCACCATCTTGAGCCATCGGGTTTTCTGGAAGTTGTAGCTGAAGTCAGACGCATTTGTTGTGCAGAGATGACAGACTCTGTATCTAACCAGGAAGCAAATCTACTGTTTACTGGCTTCCAAAAAAGAATATGGAGGAAAAACCTTTCTCTCTCATAAATACAGAAATCCTCAGCTTTATTTCTTTGATTAAAATGCAAAAAATGTTCTGTCTAAACTGGCAGCAGCAGATGTTATGTCATCCTGTGATGTATTTAGGATGTGGTGTGCATTATGCTACCATTTCAGGTATAACTTTTTATGCATAAACGATTTTGCCAGTGTTTTCTCAAGTAACAAGTGAGCGAGAAACTTTTTCCTTATTTTTTTGTGGCGAAGTTTGGTCCTCAAGATGTCACTCTTTGAAGATTAATGCTTTGTACTTTGTGCAGAAAAATGCATCATCAACTTTTGAAAAAGGTTGTACCTCCTGTTTCTGTAAGGAAAAATTAGCAAGAATCTGTCTAACATTGTAAAAATATTTATTTCTAAATGTTCACCTCTATATTATTGGTAGAATTTTTAATATGAAGAATATACATGTTTCCAGTCATTCTCTTCCTACCCCAGTAGCCTTTAAATTGCAGATATGCTTCTTCAGCACAGTAATTAGTGAAGTTCAGTCATCGCTCCTTTTATCATGTGATTTTTTGGGGTGGTTTTTTAGAAGAATGCATTATTAGAACACTTACACAGCCAGTCTAGCTGCAACAGCCAGGCGGCAATAGCAGTGCCATTTTTCACAAAGAAAATGTTGAACAGGAGCCAAATGTTTGGTGGCAGAGTCTGTTGCTAGGAAATCAAGTTCCTGAGGCGATTAATGACAAAGCAAGCAATAACAAGAAGGCAGAATTACAGATTTAAAAGAGAGGGAGAAAAAAAAGTGGCTGGTGTTATAATTACCCAAAGAAATCTGTACTCATTAAATTGGCTGTTTTTATGATTGACTTTAATTGGAGGTTAGCTCAGATATTTAGCTCCTTTCCCACCCCTTTAAACACACACATGCACATATTCTGTAGAACTGCAGACTTGTTTTTCTAAGCATTGAGAGGAGCTTGCCCTGTAATTTGATCCCCACTGACAGATGCATTTTCTATGCTGCCATTTTGAATTAACCTATTGTGCAACAATTTTCCTCAGCTCTGTTGAATAAAACATCAAGTCTTATTACCTCAGATGGATTTGATAGAGTAAAAGAATGTACTTCTAGCTGAAGTAGACTATTTGCAATGAGTTCAGTGATTTGAACTCTGCCAACAAGCCCCAATAATTTGTGATGTATACTTAAAGAATGAAAGAGAGAAGAGCCACATGGGGGGTCTTTTTGGCTGTATGAAGTTCAAACACAAACCTTGGAGTAATATTGTTGTTTGTGCTAACGTTATTCCCAAGATCAAACCTTTATAGATAAAGCATGTTAACTGAGATTTTTTACTATGAAGCAGATTGAGTTTGAACTGGAGATTCTCTTATCCCCAGTGGTTATCCAAACTGTCAGACTACTGTGGGATTAGAAAAATAAAAGTAAATCCCCCTCTCACAGAAACCTCAACAGTTGGATTTTACCTCTGAGATTTCTTTTGTGAAGAGAAATTTTCTCTTGTAAAGTTAAATTGGAATAAATGATGTTTTAAAATTATTTTAAATTCCAGATAATTTGTGTTCTGTGGTAAGTGAAGAACAAGCTTTCACCTTATTCACTCTTCTTCCCAATTAGAAAAACTTATGCAGTTGGTTCAACAAAATTTTGGCACAGAAAGGGGGAGGGAACTGACCCTGACATTTAAATCCTGTCATGTTTCATCTCTCATATCCAAGACAATATTCTCTACTTGGAGCAAGTGATGAGTGAGAAAATAACATTTTGCAATACCTGTAAGTGAACATACAGAAGCTAAATGATGCCATAACTCTCAGAATTCCTAATCAAATAGTGAAACAATAGAACTGTGCATATTCTGTCCAACAATACCCACATTACTAATCAGATGCCAATGCCAAGCTGTCTGCTTTGTTAAATACACAGGTTCCCTGAGGCAAGAAGACAGCTGCTATAACTACTATGAAATTTGGTAGCTCAATCTATTTTTGCTACCCTTGGGCTATCAAGCTACTGTTAATTCAGACCACCCCAATTGATACACTTTAGGGATTTTTTTTTTCAAAGTGTTTGTAATTAAAATGATAAAACATCATTATTACTCCGAAGATGTTGTGTGTGCTTTCGTTTGACAGATACCTACAGAGATAAACCCAGCATGTAATTTTCATTGACATAATGGTTGTGATTGCATTACCCTTTTAAAAGTATATTGCTTTTTGAAGGGAGGGTGGGGAGAAGAAGGGAAAGGGCATGCTTTTATTTCATTAATAGAATATGTAAATCTGTTGAAATACTAAATCAGTCTCTTGGTTGCAAGCTGCTTGTCTGCAAAGGCTGAATTGGGCTTTGTAGCAGGCTGGGGAGTGCTGGGAAGTGACGTTCACCAGGGACAAGGACCTGCTGCGCCACCCACAGCTCACTGCAGAGACCTCTGCTCCCAGGTGCCTCTGCCTTTAGGGACACTGAGTCTAAAATCCTATGTAAAGTCTGTGCAGACTTAACACACTTATTTAAATGTAAATTAAAAATGGAACATTTCATATTCTTAAGTGGTGAGGTGAGTCGATTGGAAGGGAAATTTTTACTGTATGTCCTCTTGCATGTCAGGCTTTATTAGGTGCTCTCCTTCTGAGAGCATAACAATTTTGCCTGTTACCATGTCAACTTTCTTAGAGCAAAATCTCAAAACTAAGGCACCATCACATCAAAGCGTTAGAAGCTATGAAACAATATTGGTTCTATCTTGAATTATTTTTTGTTTCAGTACTTCTCTGATAACATTTTAAAAGAATAATTAATTTAAGACTGTTCTAAAGACTAAAACTTGAAATTTTTAAATTTTTCTAATTTGAGTTAGCGTGCTTGTTTTGGTTGCTGTCTACCAAAATTTACAATAAATTGGTAGTCACCACTCTGTGTACGGTTGATTTAAATGTGGGGTTCCTAGTTTCTTCTAAAGGACTTGATCTCCCTAACATGAGGAAATGTCATAGTCTGCATAACCCTGGAATATGTATTCTTTGTGTCTATGTCATCAACTGTTACATTAAAAAAAAAATTCTGTCAAGAAAATTTTTGTGCTACATTGTGCTTAGCAATTGTGTACTTGGAGTAAAAAATCTGTTTTGCAAAAATGCTTCTGCACAGGTGTTCAGTGACAACATAGTAAGCACATTAATAGTGTGCCTTGCAGATTGGGCTTTTTACAACTTCATGATAAACTCTTTGGCCCTTTAGGAGGCAGAAGGGCTGAGTCCTGCCAGCTTTGTTTGTTGTCAGGTTTATTTGAAACAGGACTTGACCGATTCCAAAAACAGGCTTTGGAATTTCATTTGAAAGAAGCTACTGATAAGTTTTTGTCTTGTGGCTTTAATCCTTCTAGTTGTCAGGCTACTGTTCAATCAGCAGTGCAGTGGGTCACCTTGGTAAATGTGCTTCAGACTGTCTGGTTTGGTCAAAAGAAAGAAGATCCTCCTTTTTTATTTCCTTTTTCCTTTAATTAAGGGTAGAATGCTTAAGGAAATACATTCTCTGAATAAGTAATGAGTTCTGTTTTTGAAGAGTTTTTTAAGTTGGAAAAGTGGATGTAGACACTGTTTCTTTCTAAGGCATATACAGACCATCATGGCAGCAGGTAGGACTTGATGGATGAAACATCATTTTAGCAATACGAACAAGATAAAAACACCAGTTCTAATCCTTGCAAAGGTTTGAGTTAAACAAAAGCTGAGGGCCCTTAGATTTTGTCCACAATAGAAGGATTTTGCTGATGCAGCTGCTGTGGAAAACCATCCTGGGGATTTACACTTCTTTCTGGCATAAGCACCCTAATGTGGAGGCAGCTTGTAACAGCTGCTGTACCAGCAGAAATGCTCTCACCTTCCCAGACAATCATACTTGCACCAATGTTACTATTGGCAGGACTGTGTTGGTTAAGAACGATGTGGTTTTCTATTTCTAAATAATGTAGCTGCTTGAGCAAAATGATTTAATAAAGGCCTAGCCATAATATTCACCATAAGTACTCAGACCTCAGTCTATAAATATTGCAAAGCTCTCTCTAAATCAGATTTCCCATGTGTAGTAATGGCTGACAATTTTAGCCCTTGAAGATGTGTAGATAAGATGATGTTTTGTTACCCCTTTTTATGCTGAAGTTACTGAAGTTGTTTTGCAGAATGCCACTGCTCCTAATAGTTTTTGCCAACTATGCTATTGCCAGATGCAATATAACAATACTTTCCTGCAAATTTGAAAATGGTGGGAAACAGCAGTTAACAGTATTTAGCATGAAATATGCCTCAGCATATGCCTCTGAACATGTCTTTTTAAGACCATATGGAGTATAATTGGTGCTGAACAACATTGAGGTGTTTTGTGAAAAGTAAAGGCTAAGCATTATAAAGAGTCATAAAATCTGAAAGAATGAGACAAATGTAATAAATGGGAGAAAGAGGGAGGTACTGAATGTTCTGTCTTGCTCTCTGCGTAACCTGAAGTAAGAGACCACAGTATTTTTCATAGATTTCTCTTCACAGTAGGGTTAAAATTAAGAAATTCAGCAAAACAATGTCAGGTAGTGGATATGGAAGATGGTGTGAGTAATTCGAATGAAGCAGAAACAACCTTGTCATCCACTGAGGGCACCCACGAGAACATTGCCATTTATAGCTCTGCACACTGTCATTGGCACTGATCACAGCAAAGTAAGGTAAGAATTCATTTCTTCCTTAGATATGAATTTCTCTTGTCCTTTGAGGACTGCAGTCAAAACTTAATACTTTTTATTTGCTTAGTTATTATTAAGATAGATTATTTCCAATAGACAACTTAGAATTAATAGAGCAATGTGCTAAAATTTAAATTCCTCATGATTTTATTGATTTTAATTGTGAACTGTGGCTGCATGTAGGAAAAAAAAGTTACAAACTACAAGTGATTGGAAATTTTCAACAACATGAAGGATCTAATTTTCTCTGAAGAAAGAGAGAAATTTTCAATGAGCATGTATATAAAGGATAGCAAGTATTCATTCCCCAGAACCAGTGCTGTCCCTAAGTACTTCTTTATACTGCAGAGAATGGGCTGAAGAGAGTTTCTGCTGAGGACTGTAGATTCTTATCTGCCTAATTGAGCCATCATTTGTTGACATGAGGGAAATCATGTGACCTGCCTTTAATGCATTTCACAATAATAGCAGAAGTGGAAAATGTAGTCCATGGAAGGGTAGCAGAAAATGTTAAAATTTTTTCCAATGGCCTCCTGCATGGAATACTGTGAAGTTTGTATTGCAGCAGAGTCAAATGCTTGAACATTTGTACAGTAAATACATTAAACAAAATCGTCAGATTCTAATTATCTTGAAAAAATTGGACTTCTTTCTATTACAAAGCTCATAGACTTTCGAAATATGAATTTAATAAGTTCTTAGTTTTATCAGTATGGTGATAAAATTGCATCAATAGAATTGAACACAGGTGTCATCTTTCTTTTGAGCAAAAATGTAGTTATAGTTATCTTCCCAATTGCAGAGTTGTTATCAGGTGTTGTACAATGGTAAAAGTAACAACAGAAAACATCAAATATTAACATTTGGTGGTTAGATATCAGGAAAGGGTATTTAAATACTCTGTAATTGGTGGCACATTCTCTGCATTATTCAGTCATTCTGATGTATCAATTTTATATTAAACTTCAGTCATGCTCCCCAACCAAATATCCTATTCTACAGAATGTAGAATTGCAGGCTTAACAGTTGTTTTGTTTGTTTCCCAAAACCAGATTGAATTGATTTCATCTTTAAGCAAAGTTAATCTCAATTTTGCTTTAAAAACAAGTGGTTACTGGCTGCTCTGTTGATGAAGTGATATTTTAGGTTGGAGGATAGAGGTACAGCAGCAAAACCACTTCAGAATTATATGTAGAAATCATGTAACTGAGGAATCTGAGACCGATAGCACTCTGGAGATTAGTTTACCAATGAATACATCACCTGATTTTGTCTGCTAATTTCCATATCACTAGCAGTAATGTCACCACTGACCTGATGGGGAAGAGTATAAGAAGAGTACTTCAGTCTTTCTGCAACTGCAGATCTCTGTAGGAAATCCTCTAAGCTGAAAATAGTTGGCAGCTGGAAGAATATTGTGTGTGCTTCGCTTGTTTTACTCTTGTCTAGACATCTACTTGTGGCTGCTGTTGGGATGTGGTACTGGACTGGGAGGGACTTTGAACTGATAATTTACTATTGCAGCTTTTAAGATCAAAAGATTCATAGCTTGCACCTCTCATTCTTGATTTTTTACCTAACGCAAGAAGAAAAATGGCAACAATAATGAAAACTAAGAGAAAAGCTTTAGAGGTTAAAAAGAAAAATACAAATCTTTAAATGTTGGGGAAAGATTCTCCTGGGCATTTTATAACATAGTGTTTTACTCTTTTACATAAAAAGAATGTATGTGCTTTAATGTTTTATTTTCAGAAGTGTTGTGATAGTGTTAATACACTGTAAGCTGTATTAACACTGTAGAGTACACCTTACACATTTGTGAACTGTGATATTTACTGTGTTTTCCACAGTGCTTTTAGTGGTTTTAGATTTGAAAATAGATTTTGTTAAGCTATAATTGTCTTAAGCCTGTGTTACAAACTAGAAAGAGAGTCAGAAATTAACGTCTGCAGTAATTCTTACTGTACGATGTAATGATATGAAAGTAAGTAGAAAATTCAAGGGTGAATTTAGACTTTTACATATAGAAGACAACACCTAGCATGTTACCCAGGACATGAATTCCATTTACTGAGCTGAAGGCTATAAATGACCATAAGAGTTTAAAAGCCACAATTGAACCATAGTCAATATATGTTCGACCCGTTGTCAGAGTCATCTTTGCCTCCTTGTTTCCTGATATGGGAGAACAATTCATACCATTTGACAGAACTTGGGATATTTTGGTGCTAGGTGACGTTTACCAGGAAGGAAGAGCACTTCCACATTTCTTCCCATTCTTTTTATTTCACCCTATTTAGGTTAGAATGTAGCAAACCTTAGACTTTGCTCTTATTTTCTCCTTTTTACTCATAACATAAATATATCGGTGCACGTGCAACTGATGCATTGGAATTTGGAAAGTAATTTTCCTCCTAACAATAATTAAGCAGTATTGTTATAGTAAGAGGTTTTTTCCCAAAAATCTAAGTTCAGTCATCATCTTATCTTTTCAATCTTATTAGTACCATATATATTATAATGATAAAAGTAGTCACTGACATTTTATTGTAAGTAGATACTACATAATATTGCATCAGTTTTACAACACTGTCTTGTCCTCTTGTTACAATTCAGCTAAGTTTTCAATTTTAACAATAGCTAGGTTTTAAATTAATATAAAATACGTAGCTTTATAGAGAACTCATGTAAGCTGCTTCCACTGGTAGCTGGAAGACTGTTAAGAAAGACAAAACCAAAAAAAGTCTTAGTATTATTGAGTGTGTGGGTCCTTTAGATAGCATATGTGGGTTTGATTTTGGCAATTGAAAGTGTCCAGTGTGAAGTAATTTCTTTTTTTAGTACAGGAAGAAAAGGGGGATTGAGATGATAAGAATCTTGTTTTTTGATATGGCCACTGGCAAAAAATTAATGTTGCAGAGTGACTGTTCTGTACTAGAAGGGCAAGAGTAGCCCACAGATAAATAAAAAGAAAAATTAGTTACATTGTGTTTACTCTTATGTTTTGCTTATGTGACTTAATTATTTTAATTGAAGTAAGATTAAATACTTGTTATGACATTGATAAACTGAAAATTTGCATTATGAATTAGGCAAAATCTTGCAGAAAATCCTGTACAGATTTTTGAGTCGAACCTAGAATTTGTTTATAGTCCCTTCAAGTTGAAGAGCTGTGGCTAAATATGGAGTTTTGATGAAATGCATAAAGTAGGTTAACTGTAAATTCTACATGAGAAATACTTGCTTAGGAGTTCTGTTTGCCTTCACTGATAAGTTTGCCTAATACTCAGAAATGATGACTGCTCTGAAACAGATGATAGTTCAAGATTAAGCCTTGTGCAGAGTAGGAGGGGTTAATATTTGCCTGATATGACAAATGAATAAGAAGTTTTAGAACAGGCGTAAAAGCTGTTCCCAAATCTCTTGTTTAAAAAAAATGAAAACCTTTTAGAAATCCTGTGAAATATTTTGGGTTCTTCTTCCATGTCAGTAATGTTTATTGGCACAAATATTTGAGAATATATTGTAATAAACTACTCAGTTCTTTCCATATGTTTAGGATTATTTATAATGACTCATTTGGCTTTGTAATTGCCATAAAGTTTTTTCATTACCAAAACCTCTAGTGAGAAGACAGCCTTCCCAAAATCTCTCAGTACACTGGTTTTTATATTGAACTTTGTAGTTTGTTTATTTTTCAAAAGCTCCTAGCTTTTTGTCTTTTTGTATTTTTTTGTCTAAAATTTGTTGTAAAAGGGCACACACATGTATGATTGATCTGTCTTTTATTTTGCATAGCCTTGTTTGGCATAATGTTTCAAATAATGGAACACCACAAATCCTTCAGCCCCAAAATACTCTCTGCTCTTTTGTTAATAATGGGACAGAAATATTGGATTTCATTCTTTTGTCATCTTTATTCCTTCTAACTTGCCACATTAAAGAGATTGCTGCCATTTTGCAACAAAATCCTGGATTTTAAGTGTATGGAAGCAGAGGACTTTTGCTGCAAAGAGGGTTGGTTTAGTCTTCAGAGAGAGATCCTTTTTTAAAATCTCAGTAGACTTCAACCTTCTTCACGATAATGTTCTTTATACTTTGTCTTTTATTTTGTAGTTTAATTTGTTTGTGCCACATGGAAGATTTCTGTTGGTTACTGTAATTTGATGTAAAATATAAAAACTCTTCTTGTCATTCTTGGAATCTCTTCTGCTGACAAGTTTCAGGATTTGGTAGCCCACACTCACGTGGGCCTTTAAAACTGAGTCATGGACCTCATAAATCGTCTAAAGAGCAGTAACGGTACGATCTGCAGCAGTTGTCATACACAGGAGGTGTGACTTTTTTCACAATGTGGAAAGAAATTAAATGAGAGGGAGCAAAGAGCACTTTATAAAGGAGTTCAGAGCACTGTCTTTAATGCTACTTATGTTTTTATTCAGCACATTTAAGATAATTTGCTAGGATGTGGGATATCCTGTTTGGTTTACAGTGTGGTTTTCCTGAAAGGGTAGCACTGGTTAAGCACAATAAAGCAAACAAATCATTTTCTCCAGACATATGTGGTTGTAGTTCAGTGATTGTTGGCATTAGGAGCCCGAGACTAGTGGGAGTTGATATGCCTTGTGCTAATGTGAGTATGTGTGGTTGATGGTTCAAATGTAGCAGTAAATTTAAGTGTAATTTTTTTCCAATTTTGCTCGTATTTTTGTTATATACATCACA
>WEIV01014463.1:71712-95189 GCA_013390005.1 Calyptomena viridis | reverse complement strand
AAATTAAAGCATATTTTTTTAATTGAAAACCACTGCCTCTTTTTTTCTATTTAAAAAATGAATTTGCTTGTGGAATTTTTTTTTAGTACATCTCCAAGGTATCAATTTAATAACTATCAAAGTAGCTAGTGCAGTTGTTGCATTTAAATTGATTTACATGTCAAGACTGGCAGTTTAGCAGCTGCGCTATTATTCTTGGATTGGTCAATTTACTTGAGAAAAACCTACTACTGAGTTCTACTGACCTGCATGACAATATAGGCCCTATTTCTATTCCTGTAATTAGGCCTGCGACTAANTTTTGAGTTTACTGTAGAGATTTTTGGTGGAAACTTTACCCTGAAATGTTAATTAAAAAATCTGATTTATATGTCTGTGGTTTATTTTTAAATTTATGATATACTATAAACAAAAGATCCCAGATCTACTATGATATTTCAAGACATTTGTGTAAAGGAAAACATCAAATTGTCATAAAATATTTTCTGTACAGTTAGTAGTGTTAGTAAAATTAAACAGTTTAAAAATAGATTTATTGTGGAGACAACTTTTCAAATAGAAAATAAAAAATTAGTGAACTTTGTTTTCAAACATCAATGTCAAGCCTCCAACTTAAACTCTTTATTTTACGCAGAATGGATGTTAAGTCTGGCAGGTTTTACCTAATGGATATGTGGTAGTAAAGGACCAAAAAAAGCAGATACCCCTCCCCTCCCCCCAGCACTTGTGCTTTTAATTTGTGAAAGAAAAAAGGGTTTCTAGTGTTTGAGACATTTGTTCTTTGCCACCTATTTACTAATCTATGATTTGTTATGTACTTCTGTCATGGAGACCTGACCGCTGACTGCTGGGCAGGTAGAACAAACACATCTACGTTTCTGGAAGCCTCGTATTTCAGAAGTGACTGAACTTGGATAGGCTTGAGGGGTGGGAAGGGGGGAGAGGAGTGTTTGTGGGGGAGTGTCGTGAGAGCATTTGAATTACTTTATTTTTAACCTGCTAAAGACTAGGTCCATTTCCCTGGCATTTGGTTCTGGATTCGGTTTGTCTCCAGATACAAGCCTAGCTGCTGACAGAACAAGGCATTGCTCTCGCACTCTCTCAAAAAAAAAATTCCTAAGTGATCTTTTGTGTGTGTATTGTGGATGGTCTTTTGTTTTATAGTTGGATGGTTTGGCTTATTTCATTTTTAGCACTCCATGAAAGCCTGTTATGTTTGCTACTGTAGGTATGATGATATTCTGATCAATGGACTACCAGATTGGCGACAGCCTGTGTTCTACTACAGGCGGGTGAGAAAAATGAGCAATGCTGAGCTGGCATTACTCTTGTTCATTATACTCACAGTGGGTCATTATGCTGTGGTTTGGTCAATCTACCTGGAAAAACAGCTGGTAAGTATTGGTAATAAATCAAACTTGCTTCAATTATTAGTATTGAATTTCCTGCAGAGGTTTGCATATTATAGAGATCTTTACCACTTCCCCAGATTTGAATTTGCATTTTTCATATTTTAAAAGGATTATAATTAAAATGGTGATAATTACTGAACGAGATATTCAGCATCTCAGAAATAGTAATCTAAAAACTACTTAATTTTTCTAGAATTGGTAATAAATTGCAAGAGAGAGTCCTTTGGTTTTTAACTGGATTGAAGAAGAGAAATAAAAACTCTCCTATCATTTGTTGATGCAGGATAATGTGCTACCGTAGTCATGTCTTTGGCTCTCTTAAATGGTGTTTAAATATAATCAGGTTTTATTCGTTTAGAAGTCATACTTGCTTTGCCTTTCTTCTTAGCTAAATGGTTTTTTGTTTTGGGTTTTCGTTAACAGTGGGAATTGGTAAGCAGTATGAATCGCATTTATTTTTTCCTAATTTTATTTTTTGTCATATCAAAGTCTGTTGCTCTTAGTAGACTAGGAAAGAAACTTAGCATAACTTGAAAAATATTCATAGATTTGCATCTATTTACTTTTTTTATTTTCCGCTGCATTATTGAAGTTGATGAATGAGAAAGGAGGCAAGTTGAATGCTTTCTCCTCTTAGAAAACTTTGATTGCTATGGAGATACACATGAGTGACAGAACTGGACTTCATGTGTGTTTAAAGACTGGATACCATGGCAACAGTTATTGTTAAGATAGATCATTTTACTTAATCATGTAGGACCCCGGATACATTTGCATAAATGCTACTCTACTGTTTACCCTTCACAGAAGAGTCCCAGTAACATTTGTGGTTTACATGCTAATGATAACCTGTAACCGTAGTTCTTTCTACATCAAGGATGAACTGCTTAGCAGAAAAAAGAGGGAGAAGAAGAAAAAAACAGGCATCAGGAGTACAGATGAAGCCAAACTCGCTGCTCTAGACAAAAATGAAAGGTGGGAAGGAACTCTCTTGTTTTCCACATTTTAAGACATCTTATCAGCTACTGATTTCATTCTGTCATTTCTCTTTGAAATATTTTGTTAGAAAAGTAACTGTATTTTAGTAACAGCCATTGCTAATATGTGTGCAAGTGTAGATGTTTTTTCAGGTTTTGATTTGTAAATAAATGTGGTGTTTTTTCAGCAGATCAACAATAATTGAAAAATTAAAGCTGAATTAATGGCGTCTGGGTATTATTACTAAAAGTTGATTTTAGAAGGTTTTACAACTTTTTCCGTCTTTAAAGGTTTTTTGCCTTTGATTACGAGTGAAAAATTTCAATTTATTTGAGCTTTAGTTTGTTACTGTATGAAGTAAGTAGCTTTATGGGGTTTTAATCCTTGTCTGATTAAATGCTTTTTATCTGATTAACTTAAAAACAAGCATGTTGCTAAAGGCTTCTAACACATTGTTTGTCAAGGAACACATAGGGAAATAGTGACTTTCAGGACACTCCAAAAGATACCACCATTTCTTCTATTGATTCGTAAAAAGAAATAAAGGGTTTAAATAGTTCACACAGCAGGGGCATGAACTGGATCAATGTGGGATGGAGATCAGAGACCATTCTGCCTGTCGTCTTTCTTATGACATCAGTGAGTAGTGCTCCAGTGAACTGCAAATGACATTAATTTTTATATATTGTTTTGTTCATGCTACAGTCTTCATATGTGGTTGTCAGCACTTGTGAACACTTGGTTGAGGCTTGAGTGGGGTTTTTTTGGTTTTTTTTGTTTGTTTTTTTTTTAAACTGATTATGTAGCTTACGAATATATTTTTTTGAAAAAAAGCCCTTTCAGGAGATCAAAATACAGCAATCATTAGAAGTTAACTGTTACATTTTGAATATTTAATTGAAAATACGTATCTTTAATATTATGCAGTTAGACGTCTTTATGGGAGTTGACAAGTGCTAATCATCATAAAATTTCTGGCTTTGAGATTGTGTGGCAATGATGAAAAACCTACAATTTTATTTGACTGCAGAGTACTGGACAAACCACAATGGCATGACTTACTTCCATGCAAGCTGGGAATATGGCTCTGTCTCACAGTGAAAGCTTTACCTCAGCTATTCCAGGTAATAGTAATAATTTTAAATTTTATTACTTCATTTTTCTTGATGGTGTTATTATGCATAATCAGATGTGTAGCACTTGTTTTTAATTAATTTTTTTTTCCATGCACCATAGAGAGAGAGAGGTGTGTGTATATATATACGTATAAAGATTACTCTTTGGAGGCAAGTTTACAATGATAAATTCATGAGAATATGAGTGTATTTTAAATGGATATTAACATGCTAGGGAGGCAGTTTCTGTTAGGCAAAACTACAAGAGTAAGTGATGGGAGAAAAGTGATATATATCCATCTAATTAGGAATAGCAATGTCTTTTAAGTGATGTTAACAAAAGCACTTTTATCTCAAATTGGCAATGCTATACTTTCATAGCAATTTTTAATACGTCGTTTAAATTTGGGGTAACGCTGAAATTGCTTTTTCTGATTGAGTTTCCTTTCTTTAATTCAGTGGATAATAATACAAGTTGATACTTGGAATTACTAAGATAAAGTAACAAAGGTATTGTTATTTATGAACATCAATGTGGCAGACTTGCTCACAATTGTGGTTTTTAGTTTAATACTGTAAACTGTAAAATTTAGCTGATATTCAACCAGTGTAAGTATTGTCAGATCAGTTATCAGAATAACTTCTTTAATATCACCTGCTTGCTGTTTTCATTTCCCTTGACTACACCGTTTTGTTTTTAATAACTTTGTCACTGCTGATATGGATCAGGGAATGCAAGGTGGATTTTACTTTGGTTTACAGAAATAGAGTGTTAATTTAAAAGTGTAAGTAGTACAAAATGGCATCAGTGTTCGGGTTTTGTCTGTGTTCAAGATGGAAAAGGCCTATAGTTCAGAATTCCTACTTTGTTAGCAAAAGCCTGTAAAAGTTATAAGTGCAATAAAGTCTGGTCTTTCAGCATCCGTTTTTATAGCCTTTAACTTTTCCTGTAAAGAGATACAGAAGTTAAGGTTTCTTCCTCTTCTAAAAATGTCATCATAACTGTGTGGCTATTTTATTAAAGAAACCTTTCTTTTTGCAAGTTTTAAAGCAAATTGATGATGCCTAATCAACTGTTGTGTCCAAATGAAGCTTTGATTCATCACTGAGGTCAGTCAGATATAAAGTAATTAAGGTCAGCAAACTGTTGCTGAATTTTTGAAACTTCATAATTATAGTACTTTTCTTTTTGCCTTAATTGCAAAATATTAAAAAATTACAGAATATAGTAAGAGTCATGAATAATTTTAAATTAGGACTTGTTATGGGCTTGTTGTCATTTTCATGATATTAAGGTAGAATGTTAAGTCAGTATAACAGGCTTCAGAATTGCTGTTCAAAAAGCAGCTCCTATGTCTGTCAGAATAGGCAGAAAAGATGAATACAAAAGAATTTGTATTGTTTTGTGCTTTGTAGAACTTAGCCCTTTTTTGGATTCTTAACCCATTAAATTAATGGAAAAAATTAGTGGAAAAAAAGCTGCCCAGTAACTCCTTGGAAAATTGGATACCATCAAGCAGGGATTTGGTGACAGGGGAAGCATCATCTAGAGAAATTCAGAGCAGGAAGGCTTTGATGCCAGGAGGAAGCAAAGAAGTGAGGATTCTAGAGTAAAGTCACCCATGTAGGTGACACTGCTGCTTCACTGCAGGGTTTGTTTTGTTGTTGTTTAATGTGACCTGCTAATTATGTAAGCTAAACTGCAATAAACCGTAAGTAATCTTCAATATTAAGAATATTTAGGACTTCAGGTGAATAAATTAATGTAGCTTATTAACAATAATTAACGAGTATTATCTCTTCTGAAAAGCGTAAGAGGAGCAGTGACCTCATGTTGGAGCTGTTTTCTGAAATGACAGTTGAAAAGATACCTGGTATGTTGTAGCTACCTGGACAGAGAGACTCTTTCTGAGTTATATTTAACATTTTGGCAACTTCTGCCTTAATTGCAATTACCAACATAGAGCAAAAAGTTGTCTGTACTTTTAAGATTATGCCCTGGTACAGAGATCCTGTTTTGAATATAAGTGCTTTTCTCTTCAGTAGTACACTAACATAGGCTTGAGATTTTGGAGTGTTTCATGCTTTTAATGTAAGTAGAACCGCTAGGACAGTTTTTCTAGAAGACGAAGGATCCTACAGGTATTGATTAGTGTTATATGTCTGGGTTACGTATGCAAATTATTTAAGAAGCTGTTGCAGTGGTTGACATCAGGATGAATGCTACAGATTTTAGTTGGCTTTTGCTTTAATCTAAATTATTTCTTCAGTTATTTAAGAGCCAACAAATTGTTTTCAAGATTGACTGTCATTCCTCTGCAACTAATGCAATTGTAGGTGAACTTCTAAAAATGCATCCGTATTTAAATGAACCCTGTTAGGGACAGGACAGGGCAAGAGTTAGTATTTCTTTTAATTGAGTGTTTCTTCTGAATTGAGAAGAATTAAAATTCTTTTAATGGAGTTTTTCAGAGTCTTGCCGGTGAAACAGCTGAACTGTTTCCTCAAATTAAGGAAACAAAACCACCTGCCTGTGTACACAAGTTCTTCCTCAGAGGAGACTTTAGTTAAAAAAAAACCTAAAACAAACCAAAAAGAAAATCAAACCAGGAACAACAACAACAAATTAAACCCCAACAAGACAAAAAACACGAGGGGTCTATTTAAACTTTTTGTCAGTTCTCATATTGAATTCCTTTTACCTGGTGTACATCCCTTCTCCCATTAGTTGATGTGAATATTCTACTTGCAACAGCTCTGTCTGAAGATTCACATTGCTGAGCTTCTGCCCATGCCTGACTCTCATTTATCCAATTGAGTGTCTTTCTCCTACTTCCCTTCCTCCTTCAAAATGTCAGATTTCAGAAGGAGCACTTAAAATAATTAAGGTGGGCCTTCACTGAAGAAAAATGCTTTGTTTGCATGCCCTTGTGATGGCCTGTGCCATTTTATCGTAGCCTGCATTTTATGTCAAGAAACTGGACAAAAAATTGGTGAAACGAGGATGAGAGAAACTAAGAAAATGACTCTTTTTTAGAACTGTTGACAATTGTATTTTGATAGAGACTTTAGGTATTTATGCCCATGCATTTAGTTTAGTAAATTTGGGGGATGAAAACAGCATCTTTAAGCTTGTTTGAAGAAGTGAAGGGAGAAGAATACATAAAATGTGTTGCAAATCAAATAACTGTGCTGTGAGAGAAATGTTAGGTGGAGTTTAAATTACTCTGACTATTCCCAAGTTTAATTCTTATAATGTAGTCTAAGAAAAAAATGGAAAAAGAATGCAGATTGTTTCTAAGGTCATTTATAGTTAATTCTTTCATGAGAATGATGTGGAAGAAAGCTTTGTATTTAAAAAAATGCATAAAAGAAGATGGGAGGGAAGCCCCCACAAAAACTCAACTGAAATGCCTTATTGGAACTGAAATTTCTTCTTAGAAAGAAATAAACTAGCTACGTGTAGTGTGCAAGAATTTAAGTTCAAATGATGTATGCAATATGGAACAGACAGTTGTGTTAAGTGTACTTTCCTTTTGTGGATGAAGTGTCGTAAGTTGCAGTTTATTCCAAAAACAGTTGACTGGAGTTTTTTTCTTTGGGTGTGCAGACATACAGCTTAAAAAAGTGGTCTTGTTAAAAAACGTTGTTAATTGTTCTTCACAAAATGTTTGCTTCAGAAAACAGAGGATAGGAGTGTTTCATAGTATTCCTGTCAACTACTTTTCCTCCACATTGATGTGGTGGAGTTTTATTTTTCACCAACTAAATTATGAGCCCTTGTCCTGAGAGTAGTGAAGCAGAAAGCATTTTTGTTTGTTTCAGACAGAAGTGGATTCTTGTTAAAAAAATAAAAGGTGCTTCTTCAGTCTCTTATCCTGGAGGTGTAGTGCATACACCCTCGCAGTGAGCTATTGGGAGGTCTTATGGTGGCTTGGCAGGTATGAGAAGGCAGTTTGAGCTCAATACATAGTTGCACTGGGTATAACCTGGTGAGATTATCAACAAAGCTTTAAATTACAATCAAAATTTGTGTTTATAAAGACCTTTGTGTAATGCAAAGTGAATTAAAACGAAAAGGCCAGTAATTTATTTTTATGTAGACTACCAGATGGTAATTACTGTAGCTGATTTAGTAGCCTGGAATAGATTCAAACTAGTGACCCAGAGGTGTTTAATTTCTTGGCATTTTTTCCTCAGGTTTTCTTTTAATCCATGATTACAATTCAACACCTGTTAGAGATGGTTCAGCTTTGCCCTTAAACGGATTGGCAATGTGTCATTAAACTCAAGAGGCTTTTTGCCAGCAGGGCATCTCCTTTGGCAAGTTAGCTTTTAAGCAAGATTTGATTAGATCAGCAAATGTATTTGTGAGTTGTTTTTGTCTTCACATATGATTTTATATAAAATTGTGTGGGATTAAAAAAAAATTTATTGCATTTAATAATGTATGCCTTAAAAAAGGGATTTTTTTAAAAAGGGATTTATTCAAGTCAGTAAGGTTAAATATCTCCTTATTCCACGGCTTTACAGGGTTTTGATGTGTTCCAATTTACTGTACAGCACCAATGTTGATATAATTTGTGGGGAGCAAGCAATTGCAGGATGTGTGGCACGAGTGATTGCCCATTTGCTCTGTTTCTTGCTATTTCGCAGCTGTTGGGAGAACCAAAGTAAGGATAAAGCTCTTGACCCTGAGGTCAATTAGAAGCTTAGAAGCAGGTCAGAGGAGAGGGGATGGTAAAACAAGTAATCTGGGTGTATGCAAGTGAGCAAAAATAATTTGTGTTCAACAGGGTACTGTTGAGGCTCTGGAGACAAAATATGCTGCACAGTAGAAGTTTTAAGTAAACATAAGACAGTAAAGAAATTTGTTTTTAATTGCCTGTTGTGCTGTGGCAGCTTCTTCAAATCATTTACTGTGTGTCTGCTTGTCCTACCGCACATGGCAGAGGAGCGTCGCTCCGGGAGTACCTCGTGTGTCCGAGGCCATACTGGCTCTTGGTTAATGGCACTGGTCTGTTGTGGGATGTGTGAAATGGGTCCCACAGAGGCCTTGCAGCACTGGCCTCTGTTCCCCCTTCTGGCTGTGTTGGTGCCACCGCTGGGCACGTGGAAGTGCCAGCAGACAGTGCAGTGGCACAGCCGGCTGCTGGTCCTCCTGGTGCACCCGAGGCTCGGGAACCACTGCCCACAGGCTGTACTCAGCCAGAGAGCCTCCCCACACCTGGTGTTATTCCAGGGTCAAAGCATGACTTTCTGATTATAAAGAAGAGAGTAATGTAATTCCTGTTTATTTACTGGATTGCCTTTGGGCAAAGATGTAAAAATGCCAGAGAGAAATATAAATCACAATGTTCAACTCCTTTTTTTAAATGTTATTTCTTACCATAACACATGGAAATCGCTTGTTTAGAAACCCATGCAAAGAGTATTTTTGCTGTGGTATAATGGCTGACATATTTATTATGTAGAAATACCAAATTGAAGATCAACTGCTGCAGTAAATTTAATTTAACTCTGTTTTCTCTCTTTTTAATATAAATTGTAGTGTAACACTGCAATTAAAAAAACCCCAAAAATTGGTTCAGGAACTCCATACAAGTATTTAAGTCTATAGATTGATTTAATAAAAATTAGTCCAAAGAAAATTATTTCAATGTGCTGATTTTAAGTATGCTGGTGGAAAAGTTTTCAGTTAACTGTAAATTATGAGGGGATGCATTTCGTTTGTATCAGTTCCTTACCCAGAGAACTAAAATGTGGAGCTGATTCTATGGCACAATCTGAAATGAAAATTCACATGTGGCAAATACAGCAAATTGTTTCCAGTGTTTGCCTTCTTTCTCCTGATCTTGTGTTTCTGAGGTAGACCAGAAACCAGGAAAATTGACTGGAGGAAAAAAGCCCAAAAACCCAGAAACCGCAAAGCAAACAAACCAGCAAAAACCTCATCACCCTCCCCAAAAGTCAAGGAGAAGCCAAAACTGACTGAATCTTACTCGGAACTGAAGGTTGTAGTTCTAGAATTAGTACAGTTTGAATAAATGCTGTATCTGTTGGTTTAAAAGCAACAAACCAACCACCCAAAATCCCAAGTAAAACACCAAACTCCAAAACAAACAAAGGGAAAAAAAACATTGGAAGACCAGTGTCAGGAATTTCTGTATTTCTGCATACCTTAGACTCAGCTTTGTCTTGGCAATCTCAAATTTATTAATGAGACAACACTGATATAAAGAGAGAAACTATATTTTCAAGAATTTTTCATTATTCCTCGTTCTTATTTGTGATTAAATTAATGAGAATGCATTGTTTTTATTTTTATTCCACAACACTTCCTGAAATTTTTTTATCAAATATTAGGGTAAACACAGGAACTTCCTGAATATGGCAGTTTAAATATAATTTAGAAATACTGACAGCAGAATTTTATATTTGCAATGCATTCCTTTTTCATTCTGTTCCTTTTTGGAAAGTCTGAATTTGAAATCATACTATAATAAATCAGCATATATAAACCCTCTTCTTTATTCTTTTTGTTTAACTAATTACATGTTACTGCTTTGATGGTGAGAAGTAATGTACTCTTTTTGAAAACTTCTTAAACTCCTCCAAAGAGAACAAAACATTTCTGATTAGGTAAGGTGGAGCTTTTAGTTAGAACAGTTCCAAGCTTTGTATTTTTGTGTCTCTTTGTATCTTTCCTTCCCCAGAAGTACAAAAATGTTGTTTTTCTTGTTTATTGCCTCTTGAGGGTGAAGCAGGCATCAGGTATAACATGTTGATGTTGCACATATTTTGAGCTGCAAAGTCATCACTGAATCTTGAGGAAGGAGCATTAGATTGGAAAAGATTGTATCCATGTTGCCAGTGTCTTTAGGGCCCTAAAATGTTTATATTGAGACAAAATGACTGCTTAAATTTATCACTTTGGAAAAGTAAAAAATCTGAACATATATTTATTTTGAAATTCTTATACTACCAAACCTGAATGTGCTTGAAAATTAATCTTCTTGTTTGGACTGGTTGAAAGCTAAGCAAGAGTAAGTTGAAATGGGCTTATTTATGTTAAGGCAGAAGTTTTCTTCAAAGAATTTTCTATTTTAAATAGTGTTCCAGTGGTTTTTTTTTTGACCTATAAGGTCTAACACTCTTAAGATTTGTCTGTGGCTAAAATCTTTACTCAGATATGCCTTCTAATTTCTCTATACAACCTGTAGAGCCATTTTGTATGCTTTTGTGGGAAGGATTTGATTTTCAAATTTAAAAAATCTATTTTCAATAAAGCTTTTTGCTATTTCTTTTTTCCTTGCTTTTCCTTATATGTATGCATTTGTGTGTGCTTCAAAATGTGCAGTCTCCCCTTTTTTTGTTATTATGGTACTAGCCATAATAAACTTATTGATAAGATAAAAGACTGATGTTGCCTTTGTTACCTGCATATTACTCCATTTGTAGTGATAATCCATTTTATATCTATAAAGCAACAATACTACCAAATTTCATTTATGTGCTTCTGACTAGTTTTCTTTGTTGTTCAGCTATTGTGTCTCACTTTCATCTGAGCCACATTTCCAATTGTTCTGTGATTGACGTGCTGGAGAGATTGACAGTTACCCCCTAGTGCCTGCTGTCTGGAGATCCCACAAGCAATAATGGATTTTACACCAGAATTTAGCATCAAATATTGGCTTTCAGTGTGAAATGGGTTAAATTTAAATTCCAGTTAATTGTAGCCATTTTGAAATCGTAGCCTTAAATAAAAGCATTTTTTGGTTATCAGAATGTTTAAATCCTGTGTGTGCCATGCAACCCAAATGTCTCAAACTTATAGCAGAAGTGAACCATTGCATTTATGGCTCTTCCTGTTTCTTAATGATGCAAATAGTCCAGACCTGGCATGTATAAGGGAAGTTTCCATATGTGGTGGGGAATTCATATTTCAAGTAAACCAAAAAGAGAACGAATGTTTATCCTAATTTTGTAATTCAATGTCGTAACATAGAAACGGAATGTGTTTCCTCAAAGCCTTCATATCTGCTGTTAATGCCAGTCCTTCTGTACTTACACTTTTTTTTTAGCCACAAATCTACTAAAAACACAAAAAAACCCTCTCTTCCCCATCCCCAAACCCAAAACTGTAAGCATGTGAGATACTCTCTTCTGTTACGTTCCAGCAGCAAAAAGTTATGTAAACTCTTTACTATTACTTATTTGTGAAGTGATTTCCTACATACAGCTGGCAAAGACACGTGAATTCCCATTTCCTGTACCCAATGTAAAGACAAATAGAGAATAAAAAGAGGTATTTTGGAAGGAGGTGGGATCTTACTGATCTTTTGTGGCAATTCGTCAGAGTTGTTCTTCAAGCATTACTGACGTGTATTGATGAGATGTCTCCAAAACATTACAAAGTTCTGCTCAGAGCTGAGTCATGATTCCTGTCCTATGCTTTACTATCTCCCTCAAGTATCTTTCCAGGGGTAGATGCCAATGTAACATGAGGAACAACTGTTGTCACAGTATCTTTGCAGGAAGAAATGATTTTAGATGATTTCTACAATTAGAGGCAGCGATAATGATGGCTTAACTCAGTTTTTTGTTTTCAAGATTTATTAAGATGTCTTATTTCATGTTTATGATACCAGGTTTTTTCCAAATTTACAGGATTATAGTTGAAATTATAAAAAATATTTACTACTTTTTTATATTCTACATTCAAATTTAAACCACCCTTTATATGTAAAAAGCAGTACTGTTAGTGTAATAACAAGAAATTATTTTTTTATTGAACAACTAAAATTAGGTTTATCTAATATGGTAATTAATTTTTTGTAATACAGTAGATATTCTGCATGCTTGGAAAAGATAAATTACTTGTCTGTTTCAGCATGTCTATTATAAATTCCTTGGTTTTGGATGAGTATAGAAATCTCTTAAACTGGTAAGTGAGAGTAAGAAAACTTTCTGTGCTTCTTATGTCAGCAGTCTGGTTGTTCATATTGGAAATATATAATTATTATAATATATAATTAATTGCAAATATATAATTATTAATTCATCAGATTTTGGATACGTGTACCTTATTGTGGTATTTGTGACAGGACTTTATATATATTTGCTATATAGATTTCAGATTAGAATCTGATCCTTGGAGAAAAAACCAATATATATAATATTCAGCACTTTAATAGCAATGTAGAGGTTGTTTGAAAAAGAAAAGGGAACAAGCTGGGACATGCAGTTAGTGTTACCTTAATGAGTTCACACTAAGGTGACTGCTGCCTAGCAGTTGCCTTTGTTTGTCCCTGCACACACTAATTAAAAACTTTTCTTTCTCCTTTGAACTTTCAGACTGCTGATGTGAGCAAAGTGGTGTACATGGCCTCTTTCAAAGCTGTAGGTAGTTTCTCTAACTGTTTTGCTTTTCAGGTTGTCAATGAGCATTGTGTTCTGTAATATCAACACTATTACATTTGAACCTTTATTACACAAATTCTACATTCTAAGCAAATACTTTCTAGACTGAAAATTGCTGTAACTCAAGGAAACAAATATATGTTAAATTTTTTTTTTGCAAGGTTAATTGAGAACTTAAAACAGAGCCATTGCAATAACTTGTTTGTATAAGGATGCTAATGCCATTGCAACGTTTTCTTAAAGGATGCCAGACAATTATATGTAGAATATAAAGAAACAAAAATGAAGGCGAAAGAAGATGCCCTGGCTAAGGCTGAACTTGAAACACTTCAGAGTGAGTTTTTACCACTGTCTTAATAAACAAAGATGTAATATGATTTACCTTCTACACTGGATGTATATGAAGAACCATTTTTATAATCTCCTAAAACACATGCTTTATATATTTCTGAACTGCTCTTAAATTTAAATAAGCTTTTAATTTGGTGGCTAATTTTGCAGTAGGCTGCTGGTTTGTTCCTATATAAGCGTAAAGCTGAGGTGATAGTCATATTGTAGCAAAAAGAGGGTATGAGACTAGAAATGTTGCTTTACAGAAGGGAGAGATCTCAAATGTGTAGATCTTGAAGTATACATTTTCAGAAGTGACATCTTGTGTTTTCAGGATTCTTGTATTCTCTTTGTCTGTAAATATTTTTTAAGTATTATGTTTAATAATTCTTTTGTGCATATTGAGTTGATTTTTGTGATAGAAGGTGAACATAATTTGAATTTCCAAAAGCATGGATGCAGATTTTAGAGATGGATTTATGCTATTGTTGAAATAAATGCTTAAAGTCTTTACACTCTTATAAAAGACCAGAAAAGGCAATTAACATTTCCCTTAATAAAGTATTCAGAATAATTATAGATGACTTCTTTCAGTTATTTGCTTTTGACAATGATTAATCCTCTTCTAAAGACAATTTAAAAAGTTTTTTTGTCTGTGTTTGTATCTGCATGCTTGCTTTATTTACTGTGCTTAAGTGCATGCTTTTAAGATCCTTTATTCTGAGAAGTGCATTGAGTGCCCTGTGATAATTTACTAGCTTGGAGTATGGATAAGCCTTTAGACACTTAGAATACAGCTTCATTATTTATATTTACAAAGTAGCTTAATTTTGTAAAATGGGCAAAGAGGTCCAGTTTCAGCAATAATTCCCAATTTATCTGTAGTTGAATCCATTTTGGGAAAATGGATGACATTCAGCACCTCAGTGAGCATCATGGACCCAGGCCAAGTCTAGCAAAATAGAGCATTTAATGCTTGTTAGGGAGGCCTGCCATTATGTTTGAGATACCTACCACAAAGTGGGCCCTTGAGAAGGGTCTCGAGAAGGATTATTTAAAACTTGTTAAATTGTGAGATAACAATATATTGTCGTTGTTCAAAATAGCTGACATGCATTCATCATTGGAATCTGCGAACTACTGTTTTAAAAGGACTAGTTTTTGAACACAGAAGTGCAAATGAAAGTGTAAAGTCATTAAAATGGTAGCTTGCATGCTCCTGTGTCACTGAAAGGCCATGTGTGAAGTTTTCAGTATTTCCCCTCTGCCAGGTTGACCTAAGAGTCACTTTTTTTTTTGTTACCTCCAGTAGCTGTGCCCACACGTGGGAGGTGCGAGGTTGGCCACACTTCCCCTCCAGGTCACCCCCGAGCTCCCTCAGAAGCACCACCCTGTCCCCTGTCACACTGCTGGGTGCAATGTCTGCCAGGTGACCTGGTGACTCGTGTGAGCGGGGCCAGTCCTCGCCAGTCTCACTGGCTGGCATCCTGCCCTCCCTTGGTAGCCTTGCTGGCAGGGAACAAGAAGGATTGAGAGTCACCACCTGTAATTAGCAGAGTTTGAAATTTGGCACGGAATTATTTAGTCAGCCTTAGTAATGCTATAGCTGGGCAGCAGAAGTAGCTGTCAGTTAGCTTTTCTTCAAACAAATAAGACTCCCAAGAGAGGAACAAGAGATGCATCCATGTTACTTTAGGCAAAAAAAATGGGCATAATTTTTTCCTGAAGCTTGTGTGCAAAGCATCTGCTAAATTTGCTTATTTCATTATGTTGCTCTGCATTGTCACTTCCCAATTAGCATAGAAAGGTTGTAAATCACCAAATGTGCATTTTGTTTGCCCCCATTCTTCTTAATTTTAGGGACCATCCCTGGGATGCGAGTTGATAATAACAGTTCCATCTATCTAATTGAGTAATCGTATCTCATGCTGATTAGCAATAGCTGTTTTACAGTGCTTGTTTTTTCATGGCCTAATTGCTAGTTTGCCCCCACGTTTATCTGCTTTCCTGCTAAAACTGTGTAGTGTTCTGTAGACAGCTTGAGTTAAAACCAGACTAAGGTACTGAGGGAAGAAAATATAATTTGCAAATTAGGAACAAGAGGACAGTATTGAGATGTCATTAAAGTGCTATATTTGGTAAGGAGTGCGAAAAAATAATTTCTTGGTAAGTCAATATTATGCACAATTTTGATTTGTTTTTGTGGCACTTTTCAAGTGTTTCTTATCACTTTTCAATCCATTCAAAATTATCATTACTACCTTAATAAAATATAGCAACTTTACCTTTCAAAAATGTAGCAACTTTCAGTATAACCGTGTTTCTAGGAAATATGTTTTTTGTGGAATTAAAGATAACTCTGTGTTAGGGACAAAAATAGAAATGGTTTGCCTTACATTTTCTGATGCATTTTTCACATTTAGATACAAGAACACAAAAGAGATTTTTAAATGAAAATGCTTTAAATAATAAACTTCCTTTCAAATTCTTTCTCTTGTGGCGTCACGTGCGTCTGATCCCGGCATCAGGGAATGATTCTTTAACAATGGGGTGGCCCTATTCTTCATAGTCACAGGATGTAAAATAGAGTATGTATTAGCTGAACTGAATAGTCATTAAACTAAGATGACTTAGGGAAACAGTGTCAGGACAGATGACACTGATAGTTTTTAAATTTAAATTGCAGGGTTTGAGTAGTTACCAGGGCAAATTCCAGCAGCTCTCAAGCTCTTTTTGCATGGAGTACTTCTTTCAACCATGTCCATTTGGGAGGAAACTCCTCTATTTTTCTTTCTTTATACTTAGCCTTGGCAGTTCTCTTATTTTCTATTCTTCTTAGTTTCTTTTCCCAGATCTTCACCATGAAGACTTAAATTTATTTTTAAAGTATGCCTTTTTAAAGAAAAGGTGACTGCTAGATATTGCAAGTGAACTCTTCATTGGCATCCCAGTTACTAAATATATTTGCATTGTGAATCCAGAATTCTTGCCCTGATGTACACGATATCTGGAACAATCTGTGGCAAGAAGCTCTTTTGTTTCTGGTTGTAAACCATGTTGAATAGTTTGTAGTTTTTTTGGGACTTTTTCCTTACCACACTCATTATTCAAGCTTTAACTGAAGTAAAGTTACGAGCCCTGTGGCTGCACGACCAGGGCTGCCTTTCTGTGTTGGGCCTGTATGATGTGGTTACGTGTCTCTCCATAGGGCCTTACAGCAAAGCACTCTGACAGGACTCTTACCCTGCCACTAAACAGCCAGAGCTGGAGTGAAACCTTTTGTACATTTGATCAGGTTTGGTTAGGCTTGGTTGACAGCTTAGAATACAGCATGCTGCTTGGGTAGCTTTTTATATGGTTTCATGAAACCTAGGGTAGGAGACATCATTAGATCATTTAGTATAACGTGTTTATTTCAGACACTTGTAGACAAAAATCAGTGAAAAAACTCCTGAGTTGTCTTGTTTGACTTGTAGCAGTGATGCCTTTTAGCTTTGCACTTCTTGTTATACCAGATACGATATTGATCAGAAAACTTTGAAATGCCTTCTGTTCTTCATTGTTTTTTCAGACAATTAATTTTACTATTATATAGTTACATCTTAATTTCAGTATGGATTTCTCTAGTTGTAGCTTTCAGTTGTTCATTATTAGTATTTGTCTGTGCCTGAAAGAAGTTTTATTTATCTTCAGGTTTTCTTAATATAAGGCATTTCTTTAGCCCTTAATTTCTGTGGATCTTCTATGCTTACTTATTTTTCTAATGTAGCTGTAAGTATTGGGGGCTGGGTTTGTGTGTGGTGTTGCAAAGTTTGTCATCTTCTGATTATAAGATCATGTTTCTTCTGTGATTATTGTTCTGTTTACAGAATCACAGACTACCTTAGTTCTCATTGCTCTGATAGCTTATTTCAGTTTGCTTATCCACCATAATTGTCAGCCCTTACATCAAAGGTTCCTTGCACATAGTCCCTCATAAGTGAAGATATGGCGTAAGGTCCTTAACTGTGTATTTTTCAGAATGCTTTAGATTGGTCCTAGACTACTATCCATTCCGTGTTCCTACTTCTTCCTGTGCTTTTCTCTTCACTATAAACCATTCTGACCAAACCAATGGAATCTAGATCTATACTGAAGGTGACTTTCCTTTTACTTCCAAATAATTGACAAATATCTTAGATAATTATGTCTAGTGTTGATCCCTGCCAAAATGCAGTGTTGATGTGTCTGCTCAGTAATGATTTTCTGACAGGCAGGTTCAGAGAAAATTAATTCATGCAATACATGCTTTTTTGGTTGGTGTGGGTGTGAATGTTCTGATCACTTAATTGTTACCTCTGAAGCATAATTATGGCAAACTATGTATCATCTGTTTCACTGATTGTTTTGGCAGGCCTGCTGAAAGAATTTTGAACTTGCAAGCTCATGTGCTTTTCCCAGTTGTTTCAACTAGGCTTGTCTGATGCCTGTCCCCGCAAAACTTGCTTCAGATTTTATGGAAAATATTCCACTAATATGCAGTGTACGAGGCTCGTTTCTTCTGGGCATGCGTGTTTCAGTATATGTTTGTTGGAAGGTGAATTAGCTCTCAAATATTAGAGCCTTGTTTCTAACTCCCTTGTGTTTTGGGGAAATTAGAAGTTTTGGGAAGAGTAGATACTCAGAGGAGAGGTTGATGAAAGGCATCAAAATCTAAAAAAAAGGAAAAAAAAAAGCTTGTGAGAAGTTTTGTGAAGCTGAGGATGCATTCAACCCTGAGCATGTCTGTAGTCAGTTTGCTCAAAAATAAACTAACTTCTAGGTCCCAGTACAGCAGAGGTGTGTATGTGTCTCTAACTCGTGATACATTCATATGATCCCTTTGACTTTATTATGAGTACAAGAAATGTGTACTTTTTTGAACATGTGTGTTTGCCCCATATTTGCATTGATATTGAACATAGTTTGCTTCATTTTTGCCAAAGACTGTCAACCTTAGTAAAACATTTTTCCAAACTTTTGGATTCCTTGTGTTCTGACTCACTGTGTTGCTGTACATGCAAGTGAATTTTCCTTTGTCTTGTTTAAAACAAATTTTAATGCTTTGATTGTCTTTCATAGTTACATAGGTAAGCGAACAGTGTTGAAAAAAGAGATCTCAGTGCAGTATCTTACTGACTTGCAAATGATGTTTGCTGTCTACCTCTGTAGTCATATTTCTTATCAATGCATGAGGTATCAGGCAGTCTGTCCCTTTTGATTTTCAAGACATTAGTGTCTTTTTTGATGTTATTTTCTGTGAGTTCTTGTTCATACTTAAAGCTTAGAAAGCCTTGCAGAGAGAGTGAGCTACAACTTGATGTGTCATACTTTCTTTGCAGAAGTTCAGCACTTGTTTTTGATTTATTTCTTTTTATATGAAACAGTTGTTTCTTTCTGTGCAAAATTCTCTGAATTCTTTGCATTTACATCAACTAACATGTAAAATCAGTATGTATTTTGCTGCAAACTTTAGTATCAGGACCCCTGATACTTTTTATAAAAAAAGCACTGCTGTGTTATTACATGGCACTAGATCCTAAAAGGCTAACTGGTTCCTTATCTGAAAGCTGATATATCTTGAAGCAAAGAACCATTAGCCAGATACTATTAATTCTGCCACTGATAGAATTAATGTAGTAGCAAGGTAGAAGAACTCACAAGGAAGGTCAAAGTATCTGATTATGTGCAAGTAATTCATCAGACTTCAAAACCTAGATCCATGGCACCAAAAACTATTAAAATGTATAGCCTGTACAGGAATAGTGTTGGAAGCCTTTAGAAACATAACTCTCCTAAAGTACATAACTTTATCTGTGTGTTATATGTTAAATTCTGGGCATCCCGGTGATAAGTGTGTTTGTATGCTGTTCAAACATGGGGAACATGGCTCCATACCTCCATTTTAACTCCTGAGTTGTTAAATACACAGTCAAATTTATTCTTCTGGTAAAGAATTGATAGTTATAAAGGTGGAAAATACTCATAGAAAATTGGTATCCTTGCAGTATGAAATTAGCAGATGATAAAATTTCTTCTGTTACAGAAAGACCAGAACTCTGTAAAGCGATTAATTATGTAAAATACATGAAGTAGTAGATACCAAACAGTTTCCATTGTGCTTATGATCTTGGATTCCATTTACTTTCTGCTGTTGCCTGTTTTTTTTATTCTATTTAGTAAACTAGAGAAGTTACTACATTGTAATTTGGTAATTAAAGTACATGATGTTCCCTGTGGATAGTAAGCTATCCATTTACCATATTGAGCTTGAAGTCAGCTCTGTTTTTACTAAGATTGTTTTCTCTCTCCTACGTTTAATTGTATGAGCACAAATAACTCTGGTCATAGTCAGGGTTTGCTGGATATTGGTGCTCCCATGGGGCATAGTGGTCTGATTGGGTCTGCAGCAGACAGGGAGAAGGCTGTCACAAAACTGAGAGAAACCTATGGAATCTTTTTCTGGATATTTTTCCTGCATTTCACTTAGATTCATGTGTAACAATATTAGAACAATTTTTGAGACTGTAGGAGAAAATTGCATTTTAGAAGCTTGTTCTGTTATATTGGATGGGCTAAACCCAGCACCATTAGAAGATGACACTCAGTATTAAGGGAACACTTGTGTTTCAAAACTCTGAATCACAACTGCAGTTGTCACTGCTGTCAGCCTGATCAAACACATCCTTACTTTAGGCAGCTGCACCAACTTCCTGGCTGTCTGTCAAGCCTTAGCAGATACAGGATTCAGCTGTCTAGGCATCAACTACTATTTGGAAAACCTGATCATATTCTCTTCAGGGGAAAGCACCAGGTTAGATCAGAAGTGCCTTTTGGGCTGCCAGTTGAATTGCTGATAAGGAAAAGATAGCATTGAAAGAGGGAGGTTTTCTTCCTAGGTATTTCCTGGGGACTTCTGTTGTTTGGGTGAAATTGTGCCAGTGATGTTTTGCTTTCTCTGTCTTCCCCTGAAAGAGCAACAGTACTTGGCTGCCTTAAGTTGAGGCTTCATACCTCTGAACATAACTTCTGGACTTCTTCTGTCTAAAATCCTTTATGATGTTACCATTAAACCACATTTATGTGCTTTCCTGTTCTAAAAAGTGGCTTTGAAAATTCTGAGATGAAACTGTTCTCAAAAGATTATTTGGGAGGTCTATGTCAAAGGTGCTGTGACTTCAATTCTATTTTTTTTTTTAATTCATATGACAGCCATTGTGGTATTTAACGGATATGCTGAACTCCTTCATCTTTTTGTATATTCATAGAAGACAGTAGAGATAAGGTTTTTTTAATTCTGGTTGAGTGCTTGTTTGAGGTTGTACAGCCATCTTCTCTAGGTGGGATTTCTCATTCCTTTGATAGTCAGCAAACAGCAGGGTGTCTTATCTATGTTAGGTCTTCCTCTGACACTTAACTGCCCAAAGAAAGCCTAGATACTGTCTTTGATACCTCATTTTAAAGTGAAGTGCAGTGTCTTCTGGAAATACTGAATTACTTCCAAAACTACAGAAAGAGCCTAGATGACCTATTTGCAGGCTACACTCTTGATTTTTATTTGTTGGTTAGAAGCATTCAGGCTTTAACTATTTGCATATTTTGAGAGGGAAAATTAACAAACAGTAGCTGATGGAGTGCAAGATATAGGAAAAGTCAACTGTCATTGTGTGTCTCCACTGTTAAGTAATTCCAAGTAAACGTAGTGTGCTTGATTATTTTGAAGGACTGAAATACAGTGGTGAAAATTGTCATTTAACTTAACTTCCTAGAATATATTTGCCAGTATATGTGTTTGGGGTAAATAGCTGGTGAAGCCATTGTTATTTATCCATGTCTTAACTCTGACTCCATAAGCTGTTACACCTGGCAGTTTTGGAGTAAAGTGAGGTAATATAAAATATATGTGATTTGATTATAAAAATTACCTTTTGAAATAGACAAAAGGGATTTCACACCAGTGTTGTCTTTAATATCATCAGCACAATGAGAAAAATGCTGCTGTTAATACTTTTGGGTTAGTTTTGCTTTTTAGGGAGCATTTGTCATTTCATTGTATTTACTATGCATTCCTATACAGAGATGCTAAAAAAAACCATCCAAGTATAAGTTTTTATGTAATATTTCATTTATTGGGAGTAATTCGACAAGCAAAGGTAGAGATTTTTCACAAAAACAGGACTCTGAACAATGTGTAATGGAACTCTGAACAATGGAAAATTTTAAAGATTGTTAGTCATTCTGTTAACTTTCAAGGTCTGTATGAATTTCCTGTTCTGTTTTGGACTTTTGAAAGGTGTCATGAAACAGTTCTCTCTCCCTTTATTGTTTTCTTAAATGTTCAGTTCCTAGGAGTTTGTCAAATCTGTGGAGTTTCTGCACATACATGGTGAGGAAAAGAAATCCTGCATCAGACTCTGTAGGGAATGGTCCTCTGTCCTCTTCAGGAATTTTTTTAAGAAGATTTCCTTGAAAAACAGGCACTTCTCTTGCAAAGTATTGGGGCATGGTTGCAAAGGCAGATAGGGTGATCTTACAGCCCTCTGCTGCTGACAAGTGTGGTTCTTCTTTTCTTTGCCATCGCCTTTAAATTACTTGGATTTTTTTCGGTTTTGTTTGAGTGTAAAGAGTAATTTTCTATTAGCTTCCTGAATTGAATTAGTTCGTTAAGTGATTCGATGACTGTTAAAGCACAATAGAAGACAGAGGGGTGCAAAAACATGCAGTGGAGAGTGGAAAGGTGGAGTCAGAGTAGAATGTCCTTCTTGTTTGCAGTGAGGTATTGGATCAGCTCGTTCAGTTTAGGAGCATCTGGTTATTGTGAATACAGCATATTTTTAAAACATGAGGAAAAAACAAAGTCCCACTGGGCATACCTGAGTGTTCAAGCTTCTCTTTCTGCTCCTCATCCTTTTGTCTTTCCTAAAGTTCTGTTAATTTTCCATCTTTAATCTTTTTTATTTTGAGGTCATTTTGTGTAGCAGGCATGGTTTTAGTTGCTGGGTTTTAGGTTGTTGTTGTCCCTCCTTCCTGTCTTTTCCCTAAATTTGCTGCTCCCATTTAATATCATTTGGAGGACAGTGAGAGCTAAGAACAGTGTGAGAAATGAGGTCCAACATTTAAATCTCCCTAAATGTCTAAGTGCTAGAACAGAGCTATTTGGTAGTTGCAGAAGTCTGAGAATAGAGAAGCTATCCATTGACTTGGGAATTTTTAATCAGCACAGCTGACCATAAAGTAATACAGACCAGTCTAAACCTCCCCTTTCTACCTTTGCCAGTTTCTTTGAAGGTGGCTGGACTTCTGAAAACTTTTAACAGCTCCCGTGCTTTTGCCTGTACTAATCTTCATTGCCAAGTGGTGCAGCCATAACAAGCTGACTGATTTTGAGGAACTCCTCATCTGGCCCTTTAAGGCATACTTCAGATAGAAGAGGGGCTAAGCGGGTGCATTGCTATTTAGTTCTAATAAAAATGAAAATTATTATGCAAAACTCGGATTCTTTTTTTAACAAAGAAATTAAAGCCCTTTCCTCAGTGGAAGTTTTAATATAGGATTAAGAGTTGAGGAGCTAAGCCTGATTCTGAATTGCATATCTCCGCAGTACTAGTAGCATTACTTTTTCTTCTTTTTTCTTTTATATAGAGGAGAAGAAGCCTAAAGTCAAGAAACCGAAATTAGAATTCCCTGTGTACATGGCTCTGGAATCAAGTACGTATATACCATCATATGATCATGGAGCTTCCATTGAAGAGATTGAGGAACAGATGGATGATTGGCTGGGTGGCAGGAACAGAACACAAAAAAAGAAGGTAATTTCAAAATCTTTCATGTTGTTTTATATTTTAAATGTCGATTAATTTGCTTGCCTCTTAGGAAAATGGAATATTGTGTATATACCTCCACAATATTTGTGTGCCATTGACGTCTAGAGAAGTAGCAATTGTCTAGCAGAGACATAACAGAAAAAAATTATATAAATGTTCAAGGTAATTTGTATAATGATACTGAAAATGTTGTTATAATAAGATGTCGCTGATTAAACTGTGTGAATGCTCTCTATGGTTTCTAATGTAAATACTGTTCTTGTTCACTAGAAATTAGTAGAATATAATGCTGTCAAGTTATGTGAGGCTTAGTTCTTTGTCTTAATTGCAATTAATAACATATTGTTTGCAAGAATAGGTTCTCTGTTAAGAAAAAA
>WEIV01014463.1:43046-71695 GCA_013390005.1 Calyptomena viridis | reverse complement strand
GTAGTATGTTGTGATTATGGAACTGCTTATGTACTTTGTGCATTTGATCTGACATATGGAAAAGTCCTAACAAGTCGGTATAGGCCTATAAATGTTCTTTCTACTCAGGTAAGGCTTCTTAGTCGTGGTTAGTATGATTGTGTTCTAGTAAATTTTATTAAATCTTACTGGCTTGAAAATGTATCGTTTTCATCTTAGAACTGAGATGCACAGATGACAGAAGAAATGCTGTAAATTGGTCCCCTGACTTGAAAATCTGCCTTTCTTGGAAGACACATGAGAAGGGTGTGTTTGGAGTAGAGTTAGGGCAATACATTGACTTCAGTGTCATAATAGTGAAAGAAGTTCCCGCTGTCATTTGTTTGATTCCTTTCTGCTGCAGATTTGCTTACTCGGTTGTTTTCAAGCCTGCAAAAAATACTCCCCCTCATTTTTAGCCAGACCCAGATTTTTTACTAAAATAATTTGATTAGCATTTGTTTAATCATCATTGGATTCCTAAGTTTCATGACTTCCTAGTTGTTAATTTCCTCTTGCTTTTACTTCTTGCTTTTACTTCTTTGCTTTTACTTCTGTTATTCTGTATGATTTAGTACATCTGCATTATGTTTATTTTTATATTTCTGTAACAAATTCTGCAAATATACTTAACTTTTGACTTGACACACAGAATCCTTAACACTGAGTCATATTTTCATATGCTTAGAAAAAGTAAAAGCTCAGATTCTTCCTTCTATGGATGAGTTGTCTTGGAGCAGGAGCATGTGTACAATCATTGCTTTGTTTGCCTTAATTCAAGAAGTGCCTGTGGATTAGTTAATTGCATCTCTGTGAACCAGCTTTGCTTACCAGGTGTACGGGCAAATATTTGGGTTAGGTGCATGCTTGACTATCTGGATCCCCAAATTCACCTTCTCCTCTGATGGAAATTGAGTCTGTATTTGTCATTTCCCTGAAAATGACAAAATTAAGACTGGGCCTATTCCATCTGTAAATATGCACCTCTCACACAGAGTATATAGAAATTGTGTCTTTACAGACACTGCTAAGAGACAAAGTTGTAGGTACATCCTGTCAGATGTCCTCAACAAAACTGTCTTGGTTTTCTAAGCTTACAGCTGGAAGTTCAGTATTGCATCTCATTGCTTTGATTAATGAGTGTATTTTTCTTAATTATGTGCTGTAACAGAGTTAACATTTTAGGGACAAGTAGGCAATTCATAAGTACTGTCTGGGTAAGGTGTTTGACCTTAAACTGTGGTGAGGTGTGCTTCCTTTTCTTGACAACTAATATGTTATGATACAGCATTGACATTTAATACAGTAGTGGAGGGAAACAGATTCATAAACTGTACAAAGAAATGGAGAATATACATTACTGACTCTAGTAGCTGGTAGGATCCATTTGTATGTAATATGAGAATATCTGTGTCATATGATTTGTAATAAGCTCACTGGGGAAATGGTTGTCATTTGACACATCTCCTGTTTTAGAAATATGCATTTTCCATCACATCATAGATGAGAACTAGGTCAGCATCCCTCTTCTGCCTCTTGCATGGATGTGAGATCAAATGGTGTGTAACATTCACCTCTCAGTTATGCTTGTCTTACAAAAAAATTAATGTTTCATAAATCATTTTGCTATCAGAATTTTTCTTGGGATTGGCATTCTGCACTTAGAAGGAAACATGTTAGGTTTTTTTTCCTCCCCTTTGTCTTTGATGGTAGCTCAAGGCTGTGGACTATGTACAGGCAACAAGCCTTGAGAACAGTTATCCATGTGATGGCTTGATAAAGTAGTATGTTACTTTGTCATCCTTACGGGAATAAGAAGTAGAGTTGGTGTCACTGCTATTGGTATCCCAAGTGTAGATGATTACAACTAACTTAATATTGTTCATCAACTGCTTTGCACTGCTGACATTTGTACTTTAGAGGTGCCCATAATCCATGGACTAGTGTTCTGGAAGTGCTGTACCATGCAGAATGCTGAGCTTGATAAAAAATTTAGATTATGTTCAGTTGTTAGGTTGAAGTCAGTATCTGCGATTTATTTTTTTATTAGTTTCTATGGGATTTAAGTATTGAAGTAGATAAAGAACAGGCTATAGAGAAGAAATCAGCTTCTTTCTTAGGCATTGTAAAATGGTCTACCATGCATGGGAGAGAGAGGAATGTTTTCCATATTTTTCTTAAGGTTACATAGCTGGGTGAAAATGTACTTACAGCATAGTAAAGTTATTCTTCTGTCCGAGTTTGAGAACACACTGAGTTTATGTCTGTAAGAAGCTTATCTTGCCATGTTGTTAATCTCTACTTAGAACTTAATGTAGGAAAATGAGCTATTGGAGGATACTTGGATAATATCGGTATTAGAGCTCTGAGAGGTAATTTTTCTGTGTTTCTGTAGCCATGATCATCCACCTTTAGGACTTTTTATACCGTTTTGATCCTTGTGCTTTTCAAAAAAAGAAAAAGAGTAGTTAACAGAAAGACTAGGTCAGCAATAGAAGTAAATTTAAAAAATTGTATTTATGAGGGAAAGTTAAATAGATGGAGTTTTAGACCAGAAAAGGAAAGCTGTAGGGGAATAACTGGATGCATTGTTTTTGCAATGCATTCCAGTGTTGTTTCGGGTAAAATTATAATAATTTATTATGCCTTACTAGCTTTCATAAATTCAGAGAGGAAGAAATACTGAATTTGGTTTGCAGCCAGGATGTTTAAATTCAGATTTGGGAACATATGTACGGGGAGGTGCATAAGTAGAGCATGTTACCTAGGTAATTTTGAAACCTTTCCATCTATCCTGTTCCTAAACTCATTCTGTTGGAAGTAGTGTGAGCTGACTCAATTGTATTTGGGAGCATGGAAATGAACTAATGGGGCTCTTGAGGCTGTTTTTTTCTATGTAGGAAATCATATACTTACCTAGGACTAAATTGCATATTCATATAGTGCTGTTTATACTATTCACGCAAACTGCATATGACTGTGAACCTGAGGGGAATTACTAAAAGCACCTTCTCATGCTGATGCAACAAAACTCTTCAAAGCAAGTAAAGAAAAATTTATTTTGAAAATTATTTTTGTTTTGTTACTGAATGTTTGTACTCTGTTTCTGAAAAGGAGAAGATCTGCAAGATCTTCTTTAAGTTTGTTGAGCTAAGTAGCTTAATTTACTTAGCTTAAGTTTGACTTTCTTTATCTGTCATTAAAAAGTGACTGGAAATGTCTTCTGTGTATGCTTGTTAGGAATTAAGGGAAATTTAGAGGGAATGGACTTCCTTCTAGGTATATTATTTTGTGGCCTGAATATGTTGCTAAGTCACCATTGCATTACTTAGTAACCATTTAACCCTTTATTTTCCTGTAGAGCAACTTATGTGGAGCTGGAAGAAAGAAAAGTAACTTATTAGAGGACATATTTTGTTACATCTGATTTTGTTCTGTCATTTCTGCAAATATTCATGCAAAAATATATTTATTCACTGTTTTTGGAATCATTGATGAATCATTTCTTTCTCAGTGGGATTTCTCTCATATTCTTTGTTCTGATTTGATTTTATGTGATCTGTAAGACATGTTGTTTTAATGAGAGTTCATTGTTTATGTGAATAACGTTGTTCTTGCATGAAAATCTTGGCCCTTGAGAAATCAATGGGAGATTTATCGTTGTCTTCAGTGGGACCAGGATTATAATTCCTTTTGGTTTATGGATTCCTGATCTTCACCACTGGAGTCTCCTCTTCGTTCCATATCATTATTTGACTCATTTGTCTCTGAAGATAGAGTTCCAAGTTCTGTCTCAATGAGGAGTGAATACTTTTGACCTTTTGATACTTGCTTGATCTGTAAAGGGGTGATAAAGGTGGAGAAAGACGGTGCCTGATCCCTTCCAGCTGGACCAGATGTATGGATAGAAAATGATGTTTCTCATTATTTTTGTTTTTCATGTTATCCTGCAGCTCTTCTCAGCATTTGTGTGTTTTGATATTGCAGGAGCACCTGGCTTGATTTAACTAAAGCAGGAGTAGTAAAAACTATTTTTGTGCACAGAGCTTGGGAAGCTTAGATAACATACATCTTCTGCATCTGCTCTATTTTTTTACCTTTAAATTAGGATTATTAAAAATACTGTGAAACAAAGACATACATAAGCATTGTTTTTACACAGTATTGGTAGATGCTGGAAACATGGTACCTCTCATTTTTTCTTAATTGTTGAACTCTGATCATCTGGTACTCCATTCTTTTCTGGTTAAAATGCAGTTTGTGTTTTTATTTTTCTCAGCCTGGGCCATCAAAGCACTGTGTTTTAGAAATAGGATATTGATAAGTAAGTGAGCTTTTTAATCATGAAGATTTTACGTGAAAGCTGGCTGTGGAACAACAATATAAAATAACTTCAAATGTACAAAAGAGATCTCTCTGCTTTATAGCATTAAAAGGCAAAATTACACACAAATGCTAGATTACTATTTTGTTAGTTTAAAATGTATAAACTTGATAAATAAATCTTAGTCATTTTATAATCTTGCACGTTTCGTAATTGCCAGTGCTCCTGCCACCTGCTCTGTTCTGCCTTGAATCTTCCCACATCTGTGCTGCTTTGAAATCTGAGTATGCTTTTTCTTTGGTAGCAAATAATGTGATGCTTGTTCTAATCAGATGTCATATGATGGATTACCTGAATACAGTTTCCAGGCTTTTAAAAAATGTTAATTTCTTAAGCAAGCAGTTTGTATCTGAGCAGGATTAAGGTGCTGTGTAAACCAGATGTTTTAATAAATTGGTCTTTGAGGAGAAGGTTTATTCTGTTTTAGTTTGCTTCCCGAGGTCATCTAGTTTTGAAATAACTTATTTTCTCTTTCTAACCAATCACACAAATACAGTATTGGAAAAATCTGTCTGTATTCTAATGCTCTTTTATTCTTGGGACAGGTACAAGTAAGCAACTAGCAGTTTGAGATTGCTCAGGGTGTCCTGCTAGTGTGCCTCAACCCTGACTCAAAGGGATTGTTGTAGGTCCAGAAAGTAAATCACTCTGTGTGCCCATTGAATATAAGGTTCAATATTGGTACTGCCAGCTACCATACCCGTTAGTGTCAGTTATGAAGCTATTCACTAGGAGCTAGTCTAAGCTCATAATACATTTTAACCTAAGCTCCAAATTCTCATCAAATGGTGATGACTTTGAGTCACTATTGATCTGGGCTATATTGAATTTAGCAACCCTGAGGCGAAAAATCTCAGTATTCTATTACCAAACTCTTAAAAATGTAGTGTCACTGAAAAGATGCTTCATTTAAAAAGAGAAAGGGGAAGAAAACCCAGAAAATCTGCATTAAAGTTGTTACTGAAATTGTTCAATCAGAGGAGTCCAGGCTTTCCTGTGGTTTATTGTACTTTGTGTCACTTACAAATATTGCAGACTCAGCCTGAATAGAGTTTTTGGGTTTGCATGTAAGATGAAATTTACAGTTTGTGTCCCATAGGCAGCTCCTATAGTTGACATATTTACATCAGAGCTATTACTGTTAATGAAAACTATAATATATACTTTTAAAATAACTGTTCAAGTCTACCAGTATAATATACTTGAGCTCCTGCATGAGGTCAGTGAACAGGTATTGAACAATGTACATACATTTTGTTTCTGTGCAGCAGAATGCTAGTGGTTAAATATTACTAACAGAATGATAGAATCTTTTAGGCCAGAAAAGACCTCTAAGATCATTGAGTCCAACCATTAACCCAGAACCACCATATTCACCACTAAACCCTATCTGTAAGTGCCACATCCCTATGGCCTGTTGAACGCTTTCAAGAACAGTGATTCCGCCACTTCCCTGGGCAGCCTGTTCCAATGCCTGACCACCATTTCACTGAAGAAATTTTTTGTAATATGCAGCTGAAACCTTCCCAGGTACAGCTTGGGGCCGTTTCCTCTTATCCTATTGCTTGCTACCTGGAAAAAGAGACCAACCTTCACCTCCCTACAACCTCCTACCTTGGGTAGTTGTAGAGAGTGATTAGGATTCTCCTCAGCCTCCTTTTCTCCAGGCGAAATACCCATAGCTTCCTCAGCTGCTCTTGATAAAATGTGTGTTCCAGACCCTTCAGCTTCATTGCCCTTCTCTGGACACTCTCCAGCACCTCAGTGTCGTCCTTGTAGTGAGGAGTCCAAGACTGAACACAGGATTTGAGATGCAGCCACAGCAGTGCTGAGTACAGGAGGACAATCACTGCCCTGGTCCTGCTGGCCACTCTGTTGCTGATACAGGCCAGGGTGCCTTTTTGGCCACCTGGAGACTGTTGGCTCATGTTGAGCTGCTGTCAAACAGCACTCTCGGGTCCTTTTCCACCGGGCAGCTTTCCAGCCACTCTTCCCCCAGCCTGCAGAGCTGCCTGGGAATGTTGTGACCCAAGTGCAGGACCTGGCACTTCTACCACTGCCCTCTTCCCACCGATCCAGCCTGTCTGGGTCCCTCTGCAAAGCCTTCCTGCCCTCCAGATCAACACTCCCACCCAACTTGGTGTGTCTGCAAACTGACTGAGGGTGCCTCGATCCCCTCATCCAGATCATTGATGAAGATACTGAACAGGACTGGCCGCAGCACTGAGCCCTGGGGAACACCACTGGTGACCAAATGGCTGTAACTCCATTCACCAGCACTCTCTGGGCCCGGCCATGCAGACAGTTTTTACCCAAGAAGAACACACCCAGCCAAGCCATGAGCAGCCAGGTTCTCCAGGAGATGCTGTGGGAAACTGGTGTCCAAGGCTTTACTGAATTCCAGGATGCAGACACATCCACAGCCTTTTCCTTGTTCACTAAGCAGGTCACCCTGTCAGAGGAGATCAGGTTGGTAAAGCAGGATGTGCCTTTCCCAAACCCAAGCTGGCTGGGCCTGATCCCTGATTGTCCTGCACATGCCTTGTGATGGCACTCAAGATGATCTGCTCCATGACCTTCCCTGGCACCAAGGGATGGTGTGGAAAAGACATCCTTTGGTTACATACTGTGTTTGTGACATACGAAGCAGGTCTTAATATAGCAAAACTGTACCCAGGCACCTTGGTTATTCTAAAATGTTTGTGTAATTACATATGAGTGATTCTAATCCTCTTCCTCTTTGCTAGCCACCAGGTTAGTCAAGAAAACAAAAGGAAACTAGAAAGATTTTTTAATATTTTGTGCCTCATAACTAACAGCCAGTGTTTTTGTTGGTCTTGTGGCCAATCTATTTTTCTTTTATGTAAGTGTTGAACCAAAGCGGTCTGTTTCTAGAAAGTGTATTTAGCACATTGCTATCCATTTGATATACTTTAAATTTTGTTTAGAAACAATAGATTAATGTACTCTTTGAATCATCTTGCATTAAATGCAGATAATAACCTTCTTTTCAGACTTCTGTCTCAAGTATTTAAGCCTCTGTGGACTGTACTTTGAACTTGAATAGCTTTAAGGAGAGAATAAATGTGATTCTGAAAAAAAATACTATTTTTAATTATTGGGTTTTCCTTAGAGACGATGACCCACATGTTTAAATCTAGAGTAAATCTTGTCTGCATTTGAGCTGTGAATATCAAATCATTAGGGTCAGGATCTATTTTCATCTCCAGTTTTAAACATGCAGTGCTTTTAGTCCTCATCTTTTTTGAAGGAAGAATAAAGTTATAGGATAATGATGATGATATATTCTTGAAGCAGCATATCAAGTTGGTGTTTTCAGTGTTGTGGCAGATACATATCAAAGAACAAATTGTATTTGTAAATACAAATGAAGAAATTAATTTCTCCTAGCAGTGGATTCAGAGAAAAAAATTTTTGGGGACAAATGCTAAAAGTAGTAAGCATTGAACCAAGAGTTAGAGTTTTGCCTAAAATAGGAATAGATAAAAACTGAATAAAAGCTAACTGAACAACTGGTATGTAAGTATGTGTAATTTATGTGTTTCCTTTTCTGCCTTTTTTTTTTTTGACCTATTAGTTTTAGTTATGTTGAATAGGTTAAAAAAGCATGGGAAACTTTATATCTATTCTTGTATTTATAGAAAGCAAGGGCATGTTTTCAGAATATATAGTTCAGTACTATCCTACTTTCAAATGTAACATGCTCGGGCAAGCTGGAACTATTTTGGATGGAGAACGTGGTGTAATCTATGCAAGCAGGAAAGTCATGCTGTGGACCTTTAAGGATAATATTAAAAAGTGTCTAAATAATACAGAGAAATCATTTGCTATGACAGCCAGGAAAAAAAGGAGTTTTGGAAATGGTATGTTTCACAGCACAACCAAAATTCTGTCTAGCAGCCAAAATTCATATTTCCCTAAGGACATTTCCTAAAGATAGTAACAATATGTTATAATAAACACTTATGCACTAGGTAAAAACATAAATCAGCCATGCATATGTATTGAATTAAGGCAATACTGTTGACATTTGCCTGATATTTCCTGATTTTGATTGGGTCTTTAAACTTTCCTCCTAATTAAATGTAGTAGCATAGGTTCTTGTCTTGTACAGACAACAAAAGTAATACACTTATTTCAACACCATGCAATAGATGTTGTGTGTCAAATTCTAGGTTTCAGTAATTTTCCAACTGAATCTGTGTTTCAGAAGAAGTGATTGATGTGACTTGCTGCTATAATTCAGTCTGACTAGTTTCACACGTGTGCTTTCAATATGTAGGCCCCCGGTTTTTGAGGCAGTTGGAAACTACCAAAGAGCTCAAGTTAATTGTGCAAAGTGTTAATCCATGTGTACAAACACACAGGGTTTTTAAAATGCAGCTCTGTTTCTGCCCTGGGCAACACTATGACCTAAGTTTAGGCACCTGCCTGGGCCCAGACTGGGGCTGTATAGCTTCTGTGACATTAACTTTTATGACTTGGGTTGGACTTGTTAATTTACCTCAGGACTCAAGTCCCATTGTATTTCTGAGATTGACATGGTAGTTGTTTATCACATAAAAACATGGTAGTTGACGTAAGAGAAACTTTGTTCCTGTGAGGAGAACTAGGAAGTTGATTTTTCCCAGTCAATCCTTGGAGATCTGACTTGTCATTGGCGATGTCTCTTCTGTCCTGAAGGTCATACCCATTTTACATAAATTTGAAGAAACTGTGCAGTGCCTTTGTAATTAATAGTCCTCTTGCACTAGTTTTGTTTTCTTCTCAGCTTGGGAGAGATGTAGAAAAACATCCAGTGGGACTGCTCTGATTTAGCTCAGTTGGGATCAGGGGGTGGTTGAAATCTTGGTTTTCCTAAGTAGAGTTCCCTCCCTGTCACTTCCAAAATAAAGTCACTCCTGTATCAACTACAAAAGGAGGAGTAGAGAAGCAGAAGGAGGTAGTTGCACCTACTAGGTAGGAGCTGGAGGAAGATGTGAAATCTGGTTAATCACTGTGGCCTTGCCCTACTTGCCTGCCCATCCAAGAGAGGGAAAGAGAGCAGTTCAACAATCAGTGTATCCTCAGAATTTTGCCAACAAGTGAGAGGCAAGGATGTTAAATATCCCTGAAATGGGATTTTTACAGGATCCACAACTTATGGGTCAGAAAGAATTTACACTGAAAGAATAGCACGGACTTCTGTAGTGTAATTCACTGCTGCTCTTTTTGGCTTTTTAATATGAATTTGAAAAGTGCAAACTGTTGCAAAATAATTGCTTTGCTTGGTATGATTTTAGCTATCTTTAAGTTGGAGAATTAAGTTTCAAATAAATTTAGTTTTAATTTATAACTGTAAATCAATAGTGATATTTCTGTATCCTATTTTCCAGATGAACCAATTAAAATCTGGTTAGATTTAGTATCTTGCCTTCTTTCATAGTCCGTAGTACTACTGCTTTCCTTTTCTTCCTGAAGCCATGACTATAGTGACGTTTGGTCAGATTTATTTATAGAAATACACTAGAAACTGTAATCCAGGGTAAACTCCAGCAGCTGAAAATAAACTGACAGCGTGAGAGATATTTGGCTTTTTTTTTTCTGCCAGAAAAGAGAAATATGTAATCCTGCCTTGCCAAGGAGTGATGTAATACTACTGACATAAGCATTTTGCCACTTCAGAATTTTCAGGGACTCTCAATCCATTAATTAGCCAATTTCTGTGTAGGTTTTGTCAACCAGGATGCAGTCTTGAAAAGATCACTTTTAGTCTTCAAACTCTCAGTTCAGCACACTCGAGCAGGCAATTGAGTTCCATTTAAATGGCTAGGAGCCATTCTTACAAAATGCTACTGGATAATGTGTTACTAGCCCAGACCTGGAAAAGAGGAGAGCGCTCTTAATGTTGGCACAGTGTGAGAAATGGTACACTGCAGTGAGGTGCATTTATCATATTGATGATAATTCTGTAATAATAGATCATTCTATCATTTCCAAAAGGCAGAATTTCTTTAATACAGTGACTATCTTTGAGTTACAAATTGTGAAGGAGTGGAGGGTCTTGCATTTTTTGTAGTATTATGGAAAACCTGTGTTTTGCTGCAGCCCCGGACTTTGACATTTGCATGATGTTTGCATTTATAGCATGCACATTTACGTGATGTGTTGTATAGCATCAGGCTTTTTACATGGACCTCTTTAGGGAACATCAGTGTTCTGAGCATCCAGAGTTCTCCTAGGGGTGTTCTCTTTTTAGTCATGAGACAAACTGTGTGCTTGAGTTATTTTTTTTAAAACATACAAACATGAACATATGAAAGCATAAAACTTCAGTTTTTACTACTTACTAGGTAATATATTTGTAATTCACATTGGGAATCTGGATTGGAACAGAATGAAACAGAACAGGTCTAGAAAGAAAACATGTCAATAGAGAATATAGGTAGGAAGTTAGTAACTTTCAGTGTATGTGTACATTTGGGGTTTTTTAACTGTACTGGCCTTGACTGAATATATACCACTATCAGCAATATTTCACTGCCTTGTGGGGTTTTTTTATTGCCCTTGTTTGGAAAACTTGCCTGGAAATGAGAAAGGGAGTGCAGGAAGAATGAAACTGACATTAATGGTACATTTTCAAATGGCCACAAGTTAGGAAAAGGAAAATCTGTGCATATGAGAAATGGCTAACTTTGATTTTTAATTAGCCCAGACTTTGTGGGTTTGTCTGGGAATTTGACAGGCAGGTTCAATGTTTATATGTTTAACTAGTTTAATTAGTGTCGTCCTTATTTTCAATTACATGTATACTATTTCAAGATAATTAACAGTCTTGAAATTTGGGATTCTTTTGTCAGTGCTCTGCTTGAGGTTGTCATCACAGATCTGTGTTTTATGAATGCATGAAAACTTCTCAGATTTCCCCCCACCCCCGCCTTCATTGTTACCTGACAGCTTAGACTGTTGGAAAACAGAACAGAAAATTGAGTTTAATATGGGCCATGTTCATGACATTGTCCAGGTAGCCCGTTTAGGGCCCTAAATGCATATATTGTTTCTGATTCTTGCAGGCATATTCTGCTGGGACACTAGATTTTTTTTCTTTACTTTTGGTTTTTTTCCTCCTTCATAGCCAAAATTCCCAGTTGCCTCGAGCCATGTCAAAACATCTGTTAGGTTGTCAGCTAGATACCATTCTCTGTTTTTGTTTGCTACTAAAGTAAACTTTTATACTGAAACCAAATCTCTACTTTTTGGTGTTCTGCATAGCCGAATTTTATCCTCTTTGGACATTTTGTCCATTTGGAGAAGGGTTTTAGCATGCTGATAAACCTGATTTGGTGAGTCGTACTTAATATAGTTCTGTATTCCACAGTATGTCTGTGCATTTTGAGGATGCAAACTACCTCCTTTTGACTTAAAAGTTTAGAGATCAGAATATCTGGGCTGGTTTAGGGCAGTAGAGCAAGATAGCATTGCTAGTGAAAGAATTTAGTTCATTTGATGTGGCAGGAGGAATGTTATTTAGACATTATCTGTGGTGATGAAGTGTTTCTGAGGTAGACAGTTGAAACTATATTATGAAGGAAGGCAAGGAACATGAAACTCCCCTAATTTTTGAATAAATTATTTAAGGGGAATGAAGGTAGGAGAAACAGTTTGCCAGCAACAGACCAGTGAAAAAAGCCTTCACAAAACCCAAACAAATCCAAAAGTTACTGAGGTAAGATCTCTGTCTTACAATAAAATGTGCCAGGAAGCATGACAGAAAAGCTGGACAAAGGACAGAAGAGAGAGGAAAGGACAGCACTGCAGAGCACTCAGTCTGCAGGATTAGCTGTGTCAATATCACAGGATGCTTCAGTGTGGTGGATGGTTTTTAATACCATATATTAATGTTTTCAAAATATCCATAACATGCTGTGTAATACTGAAGTGGATAAAAAAAGAGTATATAGCCTGATGCTGTTAAATGTTACACTCGCTTAGTCTACTTAGTATTTCATGAGACAAATAGCAACCTTGCAAGGAACAACACTCCTTATACTAATGAAGACTAATTATATGCTTTAATGTATCTGCATTCCTTTGGGCTCATCTTCTCCCATGAATTTGGCATGGATAAAGATTTTTAATGTATTAAGTAATTATGAAAAAAAGTTCCCACCTGCAATCTGTTGAGCACTTACTACCCTATGTACTTCTTTACTGAAGTTTTTGGAAGTTATAAAATTCTTCTCCTGGAGAATACATTGACCTATATACTGTAGAAGATTTGCAATTTCATGTTCTCTATCAAACAGAAATACTTTTCAAACTGCATTTAAGAATCCAAATAGAGTGGTATTTTGAGAGAGAATTAAATGAAAAATACATGTTCCCTTTCTCTGGGAATTTGTCTCCACATATATGTATCATAGGCCAAACCTAATTACCTATTGAACCTATACTTTATTTGATCTGCCTGCCTGAGTGTCCTACAATCAGATTTACTGGAGAGCTTCTCACTTTTTTCTGCATTAAAACAATTGCCTTGAAGCAGCTAACAATTAAAAAATAAATGAGTTAACACTTTCTGCTAAGTGCTACCATTTAAGTTGTAATATGCAATTAAAAACTATATTTTAATTTCTGTTCAATTACATTGACTTAAATAGTAATTTTAGTGTTATATTTATGAACCATTTAATTGACATTTTGCCTCTGGCATGTGTGATGCAAAAATAGATTTGAATTTGAGAATGTGGCAAGAAATAACCATTCCCCCCCATGGTTTTCTGTAATGACAAACAGAAAAAGAAAGAATTACCTGGGTTTTGTGTAAATATGACAGAACCATTTAATTTCAAAAGCCATAAAAATATGTCACAATTTAAATTATTTTTCATGTTTTTGAAAACTATCTGCTTCATAGGAGGAATAATCAGATTGCTTTATGGTAATGTAGGTGGTATTTGAAACATCCCTGCATGTATTTGGTCATGTTAATAGCTATAGGTTAAAGAAAGCTTTGTATTAAGTCTAGAATCAAAGCCTGGGTAGAACCTGTAGCGTGAAAAAATACGTTGTAGAGCAGTGGCCTTTTTCAGGTGTGTATTGCTAGAGAGAGATGCTTTACTGCTTTTCAGCTTCAGTTCCTTCTTTTAAAAAGAAAATGGTGTATGAGTTGATGCATTGCAAACAACTAATTAACATATTTTTATGTTAATTCTGGAGGGAACTTGCTGTGGAACAAGGTCCTTATTAGAATGGATTAAGATTTTCTTTTCCCATCTGAACCCAAGTCCCTCCAGGTCCTTTTAGCCTACTGAAAATCACTTTGAAGCATCCTCTAATGTCCAGACTAAACTTATGGCCATTGAATACCTGAGTGCTCATGTCCCACTTCTGTGGTGTGTTTTTCTGGTCTGTTCCTGTAACTGGCTGTATAGGGGTCCAAACAGCATCAGAAACCCATTCTTGATTAAGCAAAACAAAACCTGACCTAAAAAGTTTTTTTATTTTCTCAAGCAAGATGCTGTCTCTGGAAGGACCTTATTTCATCCATTTGGTAATGTCTTTTGCATTTTTGATCTCTGAATAAATCTGAAAGTTTGTAGTCACCCTTCTACCAGTAAATCTGTCTCTTTTTATATCACTTGCAGTTGATGAGCTTTCAGCTTATGTGTAAATTGAGGGTATCACACAGTTTGTTTAATGCCATCCCAAGTGTATTGCCAGATTTGTAAAGTTCTTAGATATGCTGATCTTTGCAAAGAAACAGAATTTTAAAATACCATTTTTTTTTCCTGGTGTTCAGTCCTGTTTCATGAAAATTTGTATCTTCAGGCTGGAATGAACCTTAAGACATCTAATTGTGTTTCTTTCTATTAAATAAGTTCAGGTATTGCAGTGATCTGTGTCTCGATTAGATGCTGAATTTATCTCTTTTTGGTGATGACACAGCAGCTTTCCTACCAAGAAAAGGGTTCTTGGTATTGTTTAACTAGACTGTTGCTGGAAAGGCCATCACAGAACAATGTTGTGGTTTAGGAATGGTGTTCTCCAATTTACTGTTCTCACTGAAACACTCCACACCATGTGCTGCTCCATCACTCCCCCTTCCCCTTCCCTCCCCCTGTGGTGGGATGGACAGGAGAATTGAAGGCACAAAAGGTAAAGATCATGAATTGAGATAAGAACAATTTACTGGAAGCAGCAATGAGATAAGAAAAGGAGTAGTAACAGCACTATAATGTGTAACAGCATAGTAGTGATGGAGTGTACAAGAAAAAAAAAGGTGAATGATTCACACGTGATTGCTCCACCCTTCCCCCAATACCTGACCTCTCTAGGTGATCTAGGTCCTTCCCCAGTCCCAAGAAAATGATGTGAGGTGGTCTAGAATAACCTCTGAATCCTAGCCATGCTTCCTCTTGGCTACTGCAAAAATTAGCCCTGTCCTGGTCAGAACCAGGACAAACAGCTTTTCAGTTCCTGTCCCCACCTCATAACCCCGAGTCTTCCAGAGAGCAGTGTCAGTGTGACTAGTGGATCTGCTTAAGAAAGGAGGAAGAGTACAGTATAAGAAAAAATACTTCTTGTTCCAGAATTGCCAAAGTTTGATTTGACTATCAGGAAGGCAATAAATGGTGTGATGAGTATGTGCTGAGATGTGTGAGGAGAACTGTAGCTCCTGAAGGAACCTTCCTACCATAGGAAGGATGACCTCTGAAAACAAAACTCAAACTTACTAGAAGCGCAACAGCAGATTATAGGAGCCTGTGCCTCCGTGTGTATGTTGTGATTGTGTGGAGGAGTTACAGTACTTTGGATGCATTTCTACACCAAGTTTGATAGATATCTTTTTTCCCTCAAACCGTGTCGACTTTTAAGTGTAACTTTGAAAAAAGTTTTTATCTTTGTTAAAGATTTACAAATCGATAAATGGGTTATATCTTCACCCAAATTTAACTGTTCTAACATGGCTTTGTGGCTCAGGATACAAGAATGGGTACGAATGTGAGCATCTCTCTGAACATCAGGAAATGCTCTTTTGCTGTGAGTATGACAGACCACTGGCACAGGTTGCCTAGAAAGATTTGAAGTCTCCCTCCTTGGAGACAGATACTCAAAAACTGTCTGATCATGGTTCTTAGTTCTAGGTGGCCCTTCTTGAGCCTAGTGATGGACCAGGTGACCTCCAGAGGTGCCTTCCAACCTCAGCCACTCTGCAGTTCTGTACTGTGTTAAGTGGTGTGCATTTATTCACTTTCTTTAATCCTATTCTCAAACAATGCAAGGATGATGTCAGTTTTGACTAAAGTATTCTGAGAGAAACATCTTACTCATCAGATAAAATGTCCTATATCTTCCTGATCAAAGAAAACTGAAATAGAAATGGTTGTTGAAAACACCTCTCATTAAAGAAAACCGGGTAGAAACTTCATGAGTTAATTTAATTTAGGCTTCTGACACTATTTGAGGACTGTGTAGGGAGTAATTGTTCTCTAACTTTAAATGAGGACATTTAAGGCTTTGTAACTTTTTTCTTGGTTTTGTGTCCTTTTCATATATGCTCATTTTATGTGTGTTTTGTGGAATTTTCATTTTTATCTGTAATTTCTTTCAACCTTTGTGATCGTGAGAGGACNTGAGGGTATCACACAGTTTGTTTAATGCCATCCCAAGTGTATTGCCAGATTTGTAAAGTTCTTAGATATGCTGATCTTTGCAAAGAAACAGAATTTTAAAATACCATTTTTTTTTCCTGGTGTTCAGTCCTGTTTCATGAAAATTTGTATCTTCAGGCTGGAATGAACCTTAAGACATCTAATTGTGTTTCTTTCTATTAAATAAGTTCAGGTATTGCAGTGATCTGTGTCTCTATTAGATGCTGAATTTATCTCTTTTTGGTGATGACACAGCAGCTTTCCTACCAAGAAAAGGGTTCTTGGTATTGTTTAACTAGACTGTTGCTGGAAAGGCCATCACAGAACAATGTTGTGGTTTAGGAACGGTGTTCTCCAATTTACTGTTCTCACTGAAACACTCCACACCATGTGCTGCTCCATCACTCCCCCTTCCCCTTCCCTCCCCCTGTGGTGGGATGGACAGGAGAATTGAAGGCACAAAAGGTAAAGATCATGAATTGAGATAAGAACAATTTACTGGAAGCAGCAATGAGATAAGAAAAGGAGTAGTAACAGCACTATAATGTGTAACAGCATAGTAGTGATGGAGTGTACAAGAAAAAAAAAGGTGAATGATTCACACGTGATTGCTCCACCCTTCCCCCAAAACCTGACCTCTCTAGGTGATCTAGGTTCTTCCCCAGTCCCAAGAAAATGATGTGAGGTGGTCTAGAATAACCTCTGAATCCTAGCCATGCTTCCTCTTGGCTACTGCAAAAATTAGCCCTGTCCTGGTCAGAACCAGGACAAACAGCTTTTCAGTTCCTGTCCCCACCTCATAACCCCGAGTCTTCCAGAGAGCAGTGTCAGTGTGACTAGTGGATCTGCTTAAGAAAGGAGGAAGAGTACAGTATAAGAAAAAATACTTCTTGTTCCAGAATTGCCAAAGTTTGATTTGACTATCAGGAAGGCAATAAATGGTGTGATGAGTACGTGCTGAGATGTGTGAGGAGAACTGTAGCTCCTGAAGGAACCTTCCTACTATAGGAAGCATGACCTCTGAAAGCAAAACTCAAACTTACTAGAAGTGCAACAGCAGATTATAGGAGCCTGTGCCTCCGTGTGTATGTTGTGATTGTGTGGAGGAGTTACAGTATTTTGGATGCATTTCTACACCAAGTTTGATAGATATCTTTTTTCCCTCAAACCGTGTCGACATGAGGGAGTAACTTTTTAATAAAATTACTGTTAGTGTAGGAAATTCAACCAATTTGTTAGGTTATAACAATAGATAACAAATTTTTTGTATTTATTTCTTGTAGAGGTAGATCTGCAGACTGTTGTATTGCTAGCAGAGTTTTGCTTTAAATCTGGTATTTGTGCTGTTGTAACCAACAGCAGCAATTGTAGATGCCGGTAGTCTTCTGTTCCTGTAGTTTTGAGGGGAGATCACCAAAAAATTCTTTCCCTAAACTTCTCCTAGATACAAACCATATATTTTGGTACTTCATAATTCTTTGGTGGGTTTACTGAGGCTGACTGCCAGGTCCCTACCCAGCCACTCTTTTACTCTCTGTTCTCAACAGGACTGGGGAGAAAATAATATGAAAAAGCTCATAGGTTGAGGTAAAGGCGTGGAGATCAAGTAATCAATTGCTGTCACAGATGAAACAGACGTGACTTGGGAAAAATTTATTGCCAGGTAAAATAAGAGTTGGATCATGAGAAATAGACAAAACCTAGAACACTTTCTTCCCACTCCCCTTGAAGTCGAAGGTTCAACTNCACTGGCACAGGTTGCCTAGAAAGATTTGAAGTCTCCCTCCTTGGAGACAGATACTCAAAAACTGTCTGATCATGGTTCTTAGTTCTAGGTGGCCCTTCTTGAGCCTAGTGATGGACCAGGTGACCTCCAGAGGTGCCTTCCAACCTCAGCCACTCTGCAGTTCTGTACTGTGTTAAGTGGTGTGCATTTATTCACTTTCTTTAATCCTATTCTCAAACAATGCAAGGATGATGTCAGTTTTGACTAAAGTATTCTGAGAGAAACATCTTACTCATCAGATAAAATGTCCTATATCTTCCTGATCAAAGAAAACTGAAATAGAAATGGTTGTTGAAAACACCTCTCATTAAAGAAAACCGGGTAGAAACTTCATGAGTTAATTTAATTTAGGCTTCTGACACTATTTGAGGACTGTGTAGGGAGTAATTGTTCTCTAACTTTAAATGAGGACATTTAAGGCTTTGTAACTTTTTTCTTGGTTTTGTGTCCTTTTCATATATGCTCATTTTATGTGTGTTTTGTGGAATTTTCATTTTTATCTGTAATTTCTTTCAACCTTTGTGATCGTGAGAGGACTTCAGCATTTGAGTGAAGGCAACCAATATGTTCTGCCATTTGAAAAAGGTGACAGTAATATCTTTAGAATGTAGACATCCATGGAAGTCAAACAAAATGTGAAGAATTTTTTTCAGAAATACATGAATCACTGAGGGAGTAACTTTTTAATAAAATTACCGTTAGTGTAGGAAATTCAACCAATTTGTTAGGTTATAACAATAGATAACAAATTTTTTGTATTTATTTCTTGTAGAGGTAGATCTGCAGACTGTTGTATTGCTAGCAGAGTTTTGCTTTAAATCTGGTATTTGTGCTGTTGTAACCAACAGCAGCAATTGTAGATGCCGGTAGTCTTCTGTTCCTGTAGTTTTGAGGGGAGATCACCAAAAAATTCTTTCCCTAAACTTCTCCTAGATACAAACCATATATTTTGGTACTTCATAATTCTTTGGTGGGTTTACTGAGGCTGACTGCCAGGTCCCTACCCAGCCACTCTTTTACTGTCTGTTCTCAACAGGACTGGGGAGAAAATAATATGAAAAAGCTCATAGGTTGAGGTAAAGGCATGGAGATCAAGTAATCAATTGCTGTCACAGATGAAACAGACGTGACTTGGGAAAAATTTATTGCCAGGTAAAATAGAGTTGGATCGTGAGAAATAGACAAAACCTAGAACACTTTCTTCCCACTCCCCTTGAAGTCGAAGGTTCAACTTCACTCCTTTCCCAATTCCTCTACCTCCTCCCTACTCCCAGTGGCACAGAGGGGATGGGGTATGGGCTATTTGGTCAGTCCTTAATAGTTCCTCACCGCCACTCCTTCCTTCCCATGCTTTTCGCTGGTCCCGTGTGGGTCCTGTCTCCTGCAGGGTCTGCTGGAGCTGGTTGTGTCCAACACGGGGCAGCCCCTCACCTCCTTCTGAAGAGGCTACCTTGGATACCAAGATGCTGCCCACAGTCAGCTGATAGAAATACATAGAAAAGTGAGCATTTTTAAAGTATATTTCTAAAGATTTTTACAATTAAATATTGAAGTAGTTTCATTCTTTTTACCTTCTCTGTTTTTCCAAGGTGACGTAGCTTTAACAAGATTATTATATCAATGGCTAGGCATTTATAAGTCATTATTTTAGAGCAATTTCAGCTCTATTGACAAGAAAATATTTTTATTAAAATAATATAGAGGTTTTATTTGAGGTGTTCTTGTTTTGCAAAACCTGAAAATTACTGTTAGCATTGCCTTCCTCTGCGGATTATTGATGAACTGGAGCACTTTCAAAGACAGAATTAAAAACTGCTCTTGGCTCTGAATTCTTGAAGTAGGAATAAATAATGAGTAGGAAAGGGGAGGAAAAAGCAGCTCTGAATGTCTCTTTATAATTTGGGGATTTACATGAAAAAAAAAGATGTAAAGTAGACATAAAGAAAATCTGTAGATATTACTGAAGGGTTAGAAATGGTATCTACTGATACTTGGAGAGTGACCTTCATGGGAGAAAATACTTATTAAAGTTTTGCCTGGTCTGGAAGGAAGACATGGAAGGGCCAATGGTTAGAAGTGAAATCTGGAAACGGCGGACTGAATGTAATGTAGCAGCAATCATTTTGTGAGTATATAGCACATCTTGTACTTCATTTTTAAGTCATTGTTTGCTACCTTCCTGTCATATGACGGATTATTACTGTTTTTTGAGTACCTGCAACTTTCTGAATATAGTAATAACTTTAAAAAATTATCTTACTGCTTCATGTAGCAGATTCTTAACTCGATTTATATTTACTTCTCTGTCTCCTCCCATGATTTTTGTCTGTTTGAACACAAATTTTTCAGTCTTAAGATATGGCTTATAATAGCCTGGCACCACCATGTAATATTGCTGAAGGTGTTGGTTGGAGAATCTGTTTTTCATTCAAGCTTCATGCTGTCTGTAAGTAAGATATAGAGAGATATATATATAGAGAGAGAGAGATATATAGAGAGAGGCACAGTTTAGGAATAAGCAAGCTGACTAAGAATTCCTTTTGGACCTCTTAGCTGTGAAATGTACTTGTAAATATTTTAGTTGATGTTTCTGAACAGACGTCAACTGGTTTTGTTTTCCCAAAAACATAGGGTGCCTGTTACATTGATATTATATAATTATGGCCATATTTGAATTTTGGTTTCTAATATGCTTAAACTCTTCAAAGTAAACTTGGATTGTTTGGGGTTTTTTAATGCTTACAAATCATCTGTTGACGTGCAGTTAGGATGGGTTAACATATGATTTGAAGGTAAAAAAAAAATTTCAAAATTGTGAATAATCAATATAGTGCCAGTGGAAGAATCTCAAATATAACCATTTTATTGGAATTAAGTGACTCTTGTCTCAGACTGAAAAGTGAAGACGGCTGCTTTGGGTGGTGAGGGTGGTGAAGAACTTCAGATAGGGAAAAGCTTATGCAAATCCAAAAGAAGGTAAACCCAAGAACAAAAAATCACTTTTTCCCCCCCCCAAGAATATACAGGAAGGAACACTGCCAAGGAATTTTGTCGAAATATTGAATAATCAAAATACAATGCAGTTTCAAGAAGATGCTAGGGTCAAAACTTCTTTTCAGCCGTGTTTGCTACAAGGAAGTTTGGGGAGTTTTTGACATCATGTATTGAAACAAGTGGGGAGGAAGTGTTTTAGATTGAAGCGTTCGTCTGAGGATGATAAATAACAAATTGCTTGGAACAATGGTCTTCAACATTCATTGACCTAAAAATTTTAATATCAAATCCATTTGATACTGCTGTTAATATTTTAGCAATTACTTAAATGAGCCTTGAAATGAAAGATAGAAGTAGGATACCAATTTCTGAGCTTCCTTGAGGATTCTGGGAAGTACAGACTTGTTAGCATGAATTCCATACTGGGTAGTTTTTTGAAGTTATGAAATGAATGGTACTATTAGTAGCACCAATTTAAAAATAATAATAAGAAGTCAGTGTGAATTTAAGGAGAAGTTATGCCTTACTATTAGAGCTTGGATTTTATAAAGCTTTTGACAGGTTCTGTCATCAAGACTTCTTACAGAAACAAAGTAATGTTAAGATGGAAGGGAAAATCTTTAGAGTAATGTTTGTCAAGAACAGGAAACAGATACATTTTTGTTATTGCACAATATCACTAGAGGAGTTTCATGTATATCTGCAAGGAACTGGTCAGTATTGGAAATGGTTTATAGTGCAGTGAATTGCAAGGGGTAACAGAATTATTCAGGGCAGCACTAATTGAAATGTCTGTGAAACTCCCATTCTCAAACAGGCAAAGTCTCTCCACGGAGCCCTATCTTTTCCTGTGTATAGCCACCCCCAGGTGTATTGCCCCTGCTCCTTCTCCAGCCCGGGCATTGCTTGCTGCAGGGCACCAGGTAGGAGGGGGCTCTTCTGGGCGGGAAACCATCTCAGGAGGTGCTTCAGGGCTTGGTGCCGGCGACTCTTCGTGGTTGCATATGATATAAGTTTATTTCACCCCAGGGGCAGCGAGCCCCATGGAGGGTCCAAGCTTATCAGGGGCAGCCAGGTAAGAGCACTTTGTATTTCCGGTCTCTGGTTCTTATAGGGGGCTCCAGCCAATGGGAAGGGAGGAGAAGGGAGGGGACAAACCATCTGGGGTGAAGGGCAGGGGATGACAGAATGTACCAACTTAGGGGTGTAACAGAACAATATAATACAGATACATAATATAGAAATACATACTAATTACACACCACAACACCTATGGACTCTCCTACTGCGGAAAAATTGTCCTTGCCTTGTGTGTTTCAAAAGTAAAGAAATCACATGGCTTACTGGTTAGTGGGGTGTTTGTTGGTTTTTATTTTTCGTGGGTTTTTTGCCTTCTCCCTCCTGTCTAGAACTGTAGAGCAGGGCGGAAATAAATCAGACAGAGAAATGAAAAGGCAGGAGGGTATGGGAAGAAGTGAGAAACTGAATGTGTGTAGAAAGCCAGTTTATAATATTGATTAAGAGCAAAAATGAGATGAGGAGGGTGGACAGCTTCACCATTGGCTTTGTAACAGAAATGGATTCAGCTTCATGCTTAGGAAATCTCCAGTCTGGGTAGGGGGCAGCTGTGAGGGAAAGAATCTCTCTGTCTTAAAGCATCTGCTGCTGCACGTGGTGAAAACCTGATAGTGAGGCAGATGAAGCTTTGTGCTTCTGTTCATAGGTACTCATTCTTCTCTAAGAGGTGTTGTCTACTTATTTATATTGTTTAATATTTTAATGCTTTTAATGCCGAAGGCATTCCTGTCTGAGGAGCAGTATAAGTTAGGTTTTATTTTGACAACTTTATAAGAGAAGACAATTACTTGTATCTTTGTATTTACATGTAGTTGCTTTGAAAAGTTCTGAAATTAGCGTTCTGTTAAACCTGTGTAATATATTGTATAAGATTAAGTTATTCAGTTTACTGGGACCAGAGGATATGCAACCAACAGTTCAAAGAAAATTTAAGGATTAAATAATTCAGTTAACTGTTTATTTTCTTGGGTGCCCGAGGACTGAAATGGCAAATGTTGTATTCTGTATATTTATTGTCAGTGGAATTCAGGGACCTTTACATACCTGTACATCTAACATCTATTTAGAGGAGATCAACAAAAAACTGATATAAAGAGTAGAATTCATGAGCATCAGGTAAATATGACCTGCATGGAGTCCTGAACATTGCTTCCATAATGGGAAGTCCTACCTTAAACCCTCTGGGCTTCTTAGAAAGATTAACAAATATGCAGGGGGAAGGTGTTCTGGTTGATGAAGTCTGCTCGATTTTCCAGAAGGATTTAACAAGGCTTGTAGGTTTTTATGGGAAGAAAACAGTCATGGGATAAGAGGAAAGCTATTTCCCCGATAAATAGTTAATTAAAAGATGAGAAACGGAGGGTAGAAGTAAATACCTCTTTCAATAGAGCAAGGTTAGCAGTGGAGTTTGGCCGAATTTCTGCCAGGATTTGTGCTGTTCAGGGTATTCATGTGGTATAGTGAGGATGATAATATGGCAAAAAGATTAATCTTGAGATAAGAGAGTTTATCAACGATAGTATTATTTGGAAGAGCGAAGATGAGAACAGACACTGAAGAACCGCAAAGTGACATTATGATTTTGACTGCTTGGGCAATAAAATGGCAGAAAAATTTCCCAGTATATAAATACAAAGTTATGCAAAGGTTGCTAGAGTTAGATGACTTTCCTAACTTCACAAACAAGATGATGAGCTCTGATCCTTGAGAAGTTACCACTTTTCATTGATGAAAATGTCATTGTTTTCATTGAAAACATCAGCTCAGGATCTTTCTGAAAACTGTTGAAATGTTAGAAATGGTTAAGAAAATAACAGAGAGCAAAACAAAAGAATCCTTGTTCCACTGTATAACTTTTGATTAATCCTACTTTGTGCAGTCTAGTACCTCAGTTCAGAGAGGTTGGTTACTATGAAATTGCAGGTGGTTTAGAAAGAGGCATCATGGACAGTATTATGCATAACATGGCTTTTACGTGAGAAACCAGCTGAGTAGATTAGCCAGGAAGAGCCAATTTACAGGGGAGTACTATTGAGGGATGTTTTGAGCAAAGTTGTAAGTGACATGGAAGTCAGTAGACGTAGACTATTTGGAGGTGATTCTCTCAAAGCCAAGAGCCAGGTGTCATCAAAAAGAGCCAAGTGTCATCAAAGCTAGCAGGAGCCAGGTTCAAAACACAAAATAAGCTGGTTCCTTCTATAATGAGTAGCAGATGTGTGCAACTCCTCAGGAACATGAAGTCTCAAATCCAGAAAGTTTACATAGTTTCACAGGAGACTGGAAAAGACCTTGAAAGGCAGATTCATTGAAATGGATAAATCTAAACAGATAAAATATATCAGCCTAGAGAATTTGCCTGAGCTGAAAATAATTGGAGTCTGGGAAAATAGTAGGGGAAGCATGGGTAACCTATATGCTTGCCTTTGTCTTACTCTTGTATATGCGTATGGTCCCTGTTTTTTTCAGAGCAGTGTGAGACTGGAAAGAATGAATGATAAACATAATCTTTCTTGTTATCACAGTTTGCTGCTGCTGCACTCCCTGAGCACAAATTATGAGCTTTCTGGCCTACTTTGACCATTGCTCTGAAACAGCATAGCTGTCTTTGTTTTTGTTGGCTTGCTTAATAAAAACAGTACTAGTGGAAGTTGGATTTGAGTGAGAGCTTTGTAGGACCAGAAGGTTATAGGAACATATGGCTTTGAATATGAGTTCAGATCATTAATACCCTTTAGCAGATCTTGAGAGCTTCACAAGAGATCTTTAGAACTGTAGCAGACCCTTTGTGTTTAGCAGCAGCTGGATCACAATGCCAAATGTGTAGACTTGATAAAACAAGACTGACTTGAGACTTCTTATGGATAAAGCAAGAAATTGTAAGAATATAGAAGAATTTTGTAATAAAAATAAGACTTTTTGAGTAAGAAATTACATCATGCAAACTCTTACATTCTGTTCCTAGTTACTGGATAGAAACACCACCACCATGTAGGTTAAATGTTTTCTGATCCACAAAATTGTCCAGGGTTTTACTAGTATCCTTGGTCTAAAAATATTTGCACAGGTGTTTTTAAATAGATGCTGCCTCATGTTTTATTTGCAAGATCATGGGCTAGATGTGCTCAAATCAGTGAATCACCAAAATCAGATAAGTGTAGCACAAAGTCCTAGCTAGACTGAAACATTAGCCAGACTTACATACAACAGTGATTTTAATTGAAGGTACAGTATTTTATGACAAGAAGAAATGGTCTAAAGCTAAAGTTTAATCTAAAATAATCAAATTATCTGGTATTATCAAGGCACTGTAAATGACTCTCAGAGTTTTCTTATAAACTCTCAAATACCACTTTCCAATTTTATCAGTAAAAGCATATATAGTTTTATACTTATTAATGTTAACAGGTATAAAGAGTCAGATTTTTGACAAGAAATGCTTTGTTGTCCAAAAATTTGTTTTTAATGTAATTTAAAATAATGTTGCTTATATTTTAAAAAATCCTAATAGTGTAAAACTGTCATGCTGAAAGAGGTGGGATGGAATTGCTAAGTGCAGATGCATGTGTAAGAGTGATGCTAAACAATAAACCACATTCATATTTTTTTCCTGTAGAAAGGTGCACAGTGGTTTGCATGAAATAATCCTTCAATATTGCCAGCTATGTACAATAAACCAAGTTAAAAGATTATTATTTATGGGAATGCTATGAAATTTTTATATCTACACTTGTAGCTAATTTTAAAGACTGCAGACCATAACTCTTTACTTTTAATTTTATATTCAGTATGGGGAGTTAATCCCAGAATGGGGCTTTTTGATGCAAAATCTGAATGCTCGTGTAGTAACAACAGCTGTCCCCTCACCATGTGGTGTCTTCCCTTGCTTTACTGTAGAGATGAATTTTGGCCCAGTGTTTCAGTAATATTGGACACACATGGTTTTAGGTGACAAAGCAGTATGTTTATGCATTCATTTGACTCTCGCAGTTACAGTTGGCTGCAGATTAGAACAGGGAGAATACATTCACACCATGACCACCCTCGTAGCTGCTTGTAGTAGTTGGATCACAGTAGGCGCTGTTGCATCTAAAGACACAATTAACTGTTGCTGAGGAATTGCAAATTCACAAAAGCTCTTTTACAGCTTTTGCTGTTGAGAGTGGATTTTCTAAAAGCTTTTTCAAAGATTTTCCAAATTTGTAAATGTTTTAGATCTTCCCATTCTAAAATTATTGTCAGCTTGAAATAAGATTAAGAAGTTGATATTTTAACGTAGCTAATGAATTCTTGTGCTGTGAATTAGCTGTGTAATTAACTACAGATCTGCAAATGATTGTAGTTTTGTACATTATTTAGGTAGATAATGTTAAGAGTTCTGTAATATTTATAAATGGGTAGTAAAATTGTGAGCAAAATCAAAGTTTACCAGAAAAGTCTGAAAATAAAACTTAACATAAAGCTTCCAACGTATGTATATCACTGAAAAGATCATTTTGATTTCCGTGTGTAATTGCTTAGATATGCTTTAGATATGGTAAGAGAAGATAGCTGTGAATGTACTTTTAAAAAAAAAAAGGAAAAGCAACAACTCCCCCAAGTTTTAGTACAAATTAAAAAGAAAATTAGAGTAAACTGCATATTAAGGCTAATTATGAGTATGAAGTTTGACTAATTTTTAAACAAAAGGCTTTTATGCCGAAACTCTTAGAAGAATTCATTATTCAAATTACAGTGATAAAATTTTTATAAGTAGAACATTAAGCACAGCAAATCTTTCTTTTAAAAATAATATAAAATGTCCATGTGGTGTATAATAAATATATGGAGTCTATTAACTTGTTTAAAATAGTGACAATAATAAGGTTATTGTGCAATGTGGAGATTTTCTGTGTATTTATCATTTCTTCTGTAGGCCGGAGTGTAATTGTATAATGCATGTAATGTATGTGCAAGATCTCTCACATACACACACACGTTGTTTAAGCATCTTGTGTTTGAAACATCACTGATAATTCATTTTATTCTTGTATTAAAAACTATGAATGTTTGAGGCTTTCAGCATTGAATAAAGGACTACATGGATCCAAACCAGGACGATTGATAAAATCCTTGCTACTATTGGCTATTATTTACTGTCTTTTAAGTGGCAGGTTGTATTTATGCCAATTTATCTGCTTCAGGGAACACTCTTGATAGCAGAACAAAGTGAATAAAAGTAGTTTGCTTTGCAAATGAATGCAAATGGTGAAGCCTTTCGGGAAGCCCTTTAACAGAAGCAATGCACTTTGATTATGAGTGAAGCTGCCATTTGGACATGGTGAAAAGAGCACGCTTGAACCATTGATTGGGGAAGACAGTAAAAAGTCAGGAAGGGCCCCGTTAAGCTTGCAGTGCGGCAGGCGGATGTCAGTGTGGTTAGAGCACAGTGGGAGAATGACAGGCAGGATTAGTGTCAGGGAGAAGCTTTGCTGTAGTTGTGGAGATGGTCCCTGGGGTCACTCACCTCTGACTGTTGTTCTGTGCTGATGGCTCTGTAATGCAAACCGCTTGATATGTGCCTGTTCATTATCGGAAATGGTGATTAGAAGAGGTATGTCATAAAGAATTCCTTAAAAATAAATAAAATGGCAAACTACTGCTGGTAACAAAGATTTGGCTCTGCAGTCGTTGCCAAAGATGCTGCAAATGTCAAAGGCGGTTACTGCATCTTGCCTTCTGAGGCAAGCACCACTTCATGCCTTAAACTGCTCTAATTGTGTGTTCCTTGCTTTGTTCACTTTTATTTGGCCGTTATGAAGACAGTTATTGTTAACAGGCTGGCTTGCAGTTAAAGCAAAACATTTTTGTATCTTTTGGTTATTGGTGGTAGAAGCATCCGGTTTGGTTTTGTGGTATAACTGCATTTTAGGGAGGGGGGAGGGGTGGCTTTTAATAGTCTTAATGGAATATTAGAATCAACAGATTTCATTCCTGAATCATGCCAGAGCACTAAAACACTGGATGATAACAGTGACAAAAAAGCTAAAAATGACTGTTCTGTTGTATTTAGAGGCTTTTTTTAATACATAAAAACGGAGATATTTTCTTTATCTTTGAAAAACTATTTCATTTGCAATTAACTGTCTAAAGCATCGCATCTGAAACTGTGATGTAATGGTAGAATCAGGGAATCATTTAGGTTGAAACAGACCTTTAGGATCATTGAGTCCAACTGTTAACGCAGCACTGCCAAGTCTACCACTAAACCATGTCCCTAAGGGCCACATCCAGATGTCTTTTAAATGCCTCCAGGGATGGTCATTCCACCACTTGCCTGGGCAGCCTATTCTAATGCTTGAAAGCCCATTTGGTGAAGAAACTCTTCCTAATATCCAGTGTAAATCTCCCCTGGTGCAACTTGAGGTCATTTCCTCTAGTTCTGTATCTTGTTACCTGGAAGAAGATGCTGACCCCAGCCTACCTCAGGTAGTTGTAGAGAGCTATAAGGTCTCCTCTCAGCTTCCTTTACTACACCCTGAACAACCCCAACTCCCTCAGCTGTTCCTCATCAGACTTTGTGTTCCAGACCCTTCTCCAGCTTCATTGCCCTCTCTGGACGCTCTCCACTCACCTCAGTGTCTTTCTTGTAGTGGGGGGCCCAAAACTGAACCAGGATTTGAGGTGCATCTTCACCAGTGCTGAGCACAGGGGAACAATCACTGCCCTGGTCCTGCTGGCCACACTATTGCTGATACAG
>WEIV01014463.1:4867-42994 GCA_013390005.1 Calyptomena viridis | reverse complement strand
AGGTCACCCTGTCAGAGGAGATCAGGTTGGTAAAGCAGGATGTGCCTTTCCCAAACCCAAGCTGGCTGGGCCTGATCCCTGATTGTCCTGCACATGCTGTGTGATGGCACTCAAGATGATCTGCCCCATGACCTTCCCTGGCACCGAGGTCAGACTGATGGGCCTGTAGTTCCCTGGATCTTCCTTCTGGCCCTTCTTGTAGATGAGCTTCGTATTTTCTAACTGGGCCCTCTGCAGGGAGCCAGGACTGCTGGTAAATGGTTGAAAGGGGCTTAGTGAGCTCTTCCTCCAGCTCCCTCAGTACCCTTGTGTGGATCCCATCCAGACCCATGGACTTGTGTCTTTCTAAGTGGCGCAGCAGCTCACTGACCATTTTCCCTTGGATTATAGAGGCTTCATTGTGCTCTGTGATGGTCTTCCAGCTCAGGGGCTGAATGCATGGAGACCAACTGGTCTTACCATTAAAGACTGAGGCAAAGGAGGCAGTAAGTGTACCTCAGCCTTTTCCACATCCTAAGTCACTATGTTTCTACCTCCATCCAGTAAAGAATGGAGATCCTCCTTGGCTCTCCTTTTGTTAGTACTGTATTTGTAGAAACATTTTTTATTGTCTTTTATGACAGTAGTCAGATTAAGTTCTTATTGGGTTTTGGCCCTTCTAATTTTTTCCTTTTATAACCCCATAATCTTTTAATAAAAGTATTGTTGCTTATTATCTTTACTGCATTTTATAGAGTTATGTATATTGTATTAAAGTTAATAGAAATTAAATGTGTTAGTCTACATAATACACAAAATATATATTTTGAGTGTTCAGGATTTTCAATATCTTACTGTTGGTCTGTTTTTATGCATTTTCAGCAACAGCACAGGGAGAAGGTACCCAGATTATTTTTTTTTTTAACATTTATATTAATTTGTTTAAAGATACTTTTTTTTAATATGTTACCTTGCAAATATTTGTCCAGTATCCCAGTGTAATGAATGTTTTACAAATGTTTTACAGGCACCTGAATGGACAGAGGAGGACCTGAGCCAGCTGACAAGAAGTATGGTTAAGTTCCCAGGGGGGACCCCTGGTCGATGGGAAAAGATTGCTCACGAATTGGGTCGATCAGTGGCAGATGTGAGTTTGCTCAGATTTGCATTGTGTAGAGGATGACAAACCAGAACAAGACAGGCAGTGTAGAAGGCAGACGTATATGGGGGCCGACATTGTCTTTTGAGAGAAGCTACAATCCTTTTAGGACCTGGAAGTGAACCATTAACTAACTATGCAAGAAGCAGATGTCAGCCAGTCTTCCTCTCCACAATTAACAGCTGTAACTGATCAGCTGGATGGGAACTGGTGCTTACAAACTTCAGCTACTGCAACCCAATAACAGAAAAACAATGTGCTGCAGGTTTTGTAGCAACATCCTTTCTCTGCAAGTGAATGTTTGTGTGACTTGGTTAAAGATTACACTTCTGTTTCAAGCCAGTCCTTAAAAAATGCATATGAGCTCATGGTGTTTAGACAGGTGGTTTCCATTAATTTAACTGAAATATCTTTACAAATTTTAAAGCAAGTAATACATATGATACTATTTCAGTGGCCTTTTCAGGATTATGGTGTGCTTAATAATTATATAATATAAAATGATTAATGTCCTTGTTAATTCATATTTTATAGTATTGTACCAGATATCAAAGCAAGCTTGTACTTAAGGATTTTAAGTGTTATGATCTTAAAACCCTTAGGGGCTAGGCTGTAAAAGACTTTTCCTTTTCAAGCAATCTATCACTAGAACATGATGTAGTGTCTGCTGAGGACCATTTGAAAGCCCTTTCAGCTGACCCTATTTTATAGGCTCTGTAGGGGTTAATGAGAATAATGTTTAAATCTGTTGATGTACATTTTGAGATTAGATGTTCTTTATTTATTATATTTCAGGAATTATCTTAAATAATGGGAAACAAAGCCACTGGCTAGAATGACATGTAACCCCTTATAGCCTTCTGAGAAATTTGTGTACTTAATTTTTTTTTTCCTCGTTGGCATAATCACAAAAAGATATTTTTAGAAGTTACTTTTAAAATATTAATGCATCTATACAGTTCTGTTACATATACTAAAAAGTAAACCATTTGCATTCTAATTTTAGAACAACACATTATTTGCAAAAAAGCGTATGTAAGTGAGAAGTTACTAATCTATCTATCAAACGAAATTAAGGTTTTTAAGGTTTATTCTATTTAGTATTGTTTATTATATTCCTTGAAGTATTCATACTACTGAACTGGAGTGATTTTATTAAAAAGATGCAACATTTTACTGAGCAGATATTAACAGCAAAAATATTTTACATGGGTTGGTAGTATACAGTGTGCATGGGAAAGATCTTTTGAGATCACTTTGCAAAATCTGATTAATTATCTTGATACAGATAATACAGACATGCATTATACCCATGGCAAAACTAACATTATCTTAGGATTGCCATTTGCACCCACTGTCTGCTTTATTCCTTGAATTGGGTGTAAAATCATGCTTTATTAAGAATCCTTTGCGTAATATATTTGGCTTCCATACTTGCAAACATCCAATACTGGAAAGAAAAAATAAAGCTCACTTGCTTCTTCCATTAGGTGAGAGGTCTTCAGCAACATGCCCTTTTGTTTCAGTGAGTTGAACAAGAAATGAAAGAAATGTGATTGTAAGAGCTGTCATTTTCTTGTATGAAAAAAAGGAATTTTCAAGGATTTTTATATGTGGAGAAAGGTCTGAGTGTAATCTTCTCTACTTCGAGTGACCTCCAATTATATGATTAATGTGTTCTCCACACAAGTTTTTACTTCTCTAAAAATTGCCAGTTCCTGATAATTCAAGGTCAGCTTTCCTAACAGAAACTACTTACTAGAGTTTCTGCTGCTTTTATCATTGCATTGCACAGAGGTGCAGCCATAAGGTATTAAGAGGAAACACTTAAACAAAAGCTTCATGGAAACATCTTTGGTTCTCAGACTGTTACTGCATCTGCACTAGAAATGTTGAAACTGGGAACTACTTCAGATATATCGATTCAACTGTTGAACAAGAGGTACAACTTACCCTTTTTGTTTGTTGAAGGTGACGTAGAATAGCATCTAAATTTACAGTAAGGATTCTTACTGTGTTTGGTCATCACCAGACTGAATAAGAAATGTTATGTTAGAGTCTCGGGAAAAATTTCTGAGTTTGTTTAACTTTGTGCACAGTAAAAGAGGTGTTTGCAAGCACAGGCAGCATTTGCTGCCCAACCAACTGTTCCTTGTTTCCTTTGGGAGCAGTGCAAGGAGATAAGTTGTGGTGTATGAGGTGCTGTTTTGAAATAGCTTGTGTAGCAAAAGAAGGGTTAGAAAAAGATCTCAGTCCTTTTTAACGAATGAGCTAAAACCATTCATGTATCCCAGAAAAGCATCAGAGAAATTCACTCCCTTTAACCACCCCAAAGAAATTCTATTTTGTCTTAAACTCCTTCTTTTTATAAAGAAATAAATTCCTACATCCCAACTACATTCATTTCCACTGGCAATTTTTAAGCAGTATGAAGTGACTTGAGGAGAGTGTTCTTGAATTTTTTGAACTTTTCAACTTCAGAGTGTTGTTTTAACTTACTACATCCTTAGTTTGTGTCTGGTTTTCAGCATTGCACTTAAACATGCGGTTTGATAGAAAGAATCCAGATGAGAATAATGAGAATAATAGTTTCCTAAAATCCTACTTACAGGGAAGATTGTGAAGGAATTCATGTTGTTGAAGTGAAAAAATATGTAAGTATTCAACTACATAAAAAGAAAACTGTAATGAAGAAAGGTCTTGTGCAATGTATTAATTTTAGAGGGCAAGATGTAATTACCTCAAATTTTATCAGAGACTGCAGAGTTAGACACTGAGGGGCAAAGAGTTACAATGGAGATGATAAAGCAGTGGAATAAGCTGCTGTGGAGTCTCCATATTTGCAGGTCTTTGCGAACAGGTTACACAAACATCTGCAAGAAACATCAGTGTGTAGGTTCTGCCCGAGGTTAGGGCCTTTTCTTCTTATGGTCTGTGGTTACACTAGCAAGTGCAAGCTATCTGGGAGGAAAGGGGGAGGAAACAAAACCTTCCCTACAATTGGAAGCATGTGTGAACTCATTTTTAAAAATGTAAAATTAAAGCCAGATAGTCATCACAGTTGGTTAGTAATCACTGCATATAACTTAACTTGACTTCTTAAATTCAGTAATTCCTAATAAAGTGTTCCTTCAGGTTTTTTTCTTTTCTACTACTATCCAAATTGTAGACATCTAAGTTTGTTAATTGTTATTTTCCAAAATACAGCCCAAATAAAGATTACTGTAAGGCCCATTATGTGGATGTGTCTACCAGATTCTCTGTCCAAACCAGTACATCCACACAATGTGATGCAAGCAGCTGGGAATGTGCCAACCAAAATCCAATAATAAACAAATGTCCATGCTGTAGTGCCCCTCAGCTAATTCAGCTCTACTGTTTCTATTTATGCTGCCTCATGTGATACCAGCATAAATATCTTTGCAGCATATTCCTGTGCTTCTTGACTCAGAGGTTAAGCTTGCAACTATGGTACAGACATACACTGTAAGGGTTATTACTTTAACTTCTGTCATGTTAAATATAGGGTTTGTTTATCTTCTGTCTTCAGGAAGACATCTTTTAACAGCCAATGAATAGTCAGCCCAAAATAGACAAGGTTAAGTTGTGCTCATTTTATCAGTATGTTTAATTATTTAAATTATTTAAATTGCTAATTGTCATTTTAATATGTGCATATTGGCAATTTAGCAACCTTTTCCCATAAAGATGGTTTTCAGCTGGCTTAGTGCAGTGAAATCTTATTGCTTTCACAACTGAAAGCTTCTACAGCTTTTTTAGTCATTTTTACTGCAATTGGCTAGTGCTATAAATTAGGTTTTCAAGTATTTTGATTATGAAAGGGAAATGGAGTTCAGTTAACTCTAATCAGGATTCCTGCCTGCTGACCTGGTTACCTGTACCACTGCTCTCTGTCATCCTCCAAACATCTGTTCTTTGACCCATTTTCCTTGCTGAATTTGTTGCTCCAGGCTTAGTTCTCATTCCTATCCGCCAATACTTAAGGAAATAATTGACCTTTTAAAACAAAAAGTTATGTTTGAATTTCCTAAGCACTGGGAACACTACAATATAGTATAAATAATGAATGGAGTGGAGTTGCAATACTACTATTTCTGCAAAAATTATATTGTTTGATTTGACAAATGCTAAGCCTTATGAAGATTTATAATAATGATTGTCAGCTTTTGCTGAATTCAAAAATTGAGAAGAAGCACTTAGATGTGAAATTATACAAGTATATTGTACTTCACAATACCAACCTTTATAGATAAAAAGTTTTAAAAAAAATATTTGCTGAAAGGCATAAATTAATTTCAGTAACTACAAAGGACCTTCAAATTGTAAAAATAACAGAGGAAGTAAAAGCTGTCTGGCATGCCAAACAGACTTTAATGTGATTATTAGGTACAGGTTTTTTAAATTAAAGGCGAAGAGATCTCAAATTTCATACTTGTGAAGTAATATCATTCACTTGTCTTACAGGATTTAAACTGATTCTGTTTGCTTCTGCAGTCAGTAATCTCATGCATTTGTGTTGCAAAAACAGACTGATTGGGATTTGCTGCTTGTATAAAAGAACACTGAGGTAGACAGCAAAACAATAGCCAGGTGGCAGACATTCTGAATTATCATGAAACCTGAAAGCATGAGGTTTGGGGGTGTGGGTGCTTATTTTGTGATATTCTCTTGTATGCCCAAGTAACAGTTTCAGCCTTTAGGTCTGACTATGTGAGTTCATACTCATTATACTTTATATGCCATTATAAAATAGATTTCTTATTTTTGACAAATGCAAGCTCATTACTTCCCCAACAAGAAATCATCTATATGAGAAATGGTCCATATGTAAAAGCTCATGAATTTATTAGGTCTCTTGCTTCTGGAGATTAACTGTTTTCCTAAAACAGCTTTACATTTCATTTTGTATACTATGTCTGTTAACTCAGTTACCGTTCAGTCCAGTTGTGGATATTCTGAAACATTCACCCTTAACAGTTTGCATGTATTTATGTAATGAATAGTTCTTCCAGTTGCTTATTGGAGTATAAATACCTAGCTTTGGGTCGAGGTCCAAGAGAAGTTATGAATATCTAAGACAGGATTTAGATCAGATGTAGGTCATGGAGATCCCTCAGTTTGACAGTGAAGTCTTTGAAACACCTGTCTAATCCCACGAACACACCAGAATGTCTCTGTTGGTACTTGGAGGGGGGAAAAGGTGGTTGCTGTTCACAGTGCTATCCTTGTACAGTGTTATTCTGTGCACTCCTACAGTTGCCCCTGCTTTTTTGCAGAATTGAGCAGCAACTGGATGGCTTGTGAGGGGGTCAGGCCAGTGATGCTGCAACCTTTTAGAGCAGCTTGAATTAATATAATGTCCCACATAGCTCCTGGTGAGCTGGGTTTGAACAGTTCTGCTGAATTCAAAACTTCTGACTCTCAAGAAAGGCAATGCATTTTGCATCATCAGCAACAAAATAAGATGTCCAAGTAGTTGTTGCAGTGGGCATTTGAGCCAAACTCCTCTTGTATATGAATGCCCATAGTATTGAACTAAAGACTCTCATGGATTTAAACTGACAAAAAACAAGCACAGTATGAAGTCTCCAACATTGTCACAATTCTAATTGCCAAATTCTTCCTCTTGTACCCTGAAGAAAGGAGCAATTCTTCTGGTGCTTTAATTAACTACTTGGGCATTTAAACTGTAAAGAGTTCTATATCTGGTGATTTAAGCCAAGTTTGCCTGTTTTTGTAGGCCACATCTTAAACTGCCTCATAATTAAAAGTTGTTTTGGGGATTTCTGTTGAGGTAGCTACCTCTTCTTCATCTGCTGTGGCAAAGATCAGAATCACACATGGCTTCAAAGTCTGTAACTAAGAAACTGTATTCTTTCTGGCTGCAACTGGTGTTTCTAAGTAAATTCAGTTAAATTCATGAACAATTTAGTGCAGCAAGTAGTATTTTGGTTTTAAGGGGAGAACTTTAAATTTGGCAATTTATTCTATGCAGTTCTGGAAGGTCAGATCTGTAAAAACCTACTACTTTGACAAAGCCAGAAAATCATTAAAATTCTTCTGTATCTGGCTTCCTTTATGAGAAAAAGGAGATCATAAATCAAATTAGCCTCAAAAATTAAAGAAATTCCTAATTTCTTCATAGTAACCTTAACTACTCACAAGCTGTCTCCACATTATTTTTTCCATAATTCCACAGATCCTGGAATTTTTGCATGACATAACTCGATGGAGAGCATGCAAGAGGAAAACTGGAAGAATAGGACACACTACTGGAACAGCAAATTTCTGATAGTTGATGCTAAGAAACCGTGGCAGCTTTAGTAAATACTTCCTGAGAACTTCTGCTCAGGAAAATGCTAAGAATAATACAAAATGTTATCAGAACCTCGTTTTCAGTAGCACAATAATATGTCATCCTTTGCAGGAAGTTTAAGAAGTTTATATGTATTTGGGAAGCTGAGTGGCATGGATTATTTCTTCCTCTATAAATTCCACATTATTTTCTCAAAATATTGTCAGAACCCAAGAGGTTTGCACTTCTGAGATTATCTGCTGCAATCCTAATCAACATATTATTCTAGAGGAGGAAGGTAGGTTGTTGCCCACAAAAGACTCTCGGGAAACAGCAAACTGGTGAAGGCTTCAGTGCCACACTGGCATGTGCCCTGCAAAGTTGTGCTGGTCACTGTGCTGCAGGGGTCAGCTGAAGTGATGGGTTTGGTGGTTGCTGCTATGAGAGTGGGCAATTGCTCTTCACCATCTGCCAAAGGGCTCTCTCTCTCTGTTTGGCATCAGAAGATCACTGTAACTGACTTTACAGGGTTTTCCCTCTAGGTCTGTCACATTTCTGTGCTTTTTTTATGCCTGGCTTCCCTGCAGGGTGAAAAGTACCCTCTCATTCATGTGATAGCAAAGTTTGCTTTTGCCTGTGCATCTGAGAGTCTTTTAAGCTGATTCTGAATATTTTTTTTCTCCCATATATCTCTGAAGCAATAATTCTTCCATCTGAAAGAGGTGGCAGGTGTCCAGAGTAATAAGAGATTTAACATCTGGATGGTCATGATGAAGAATGTTTTTACTGCTAGGTGTCTTGTTGAGTAGCAACTAGTCTTTGTGATCTGGACTAATTGTCAGCAGTACAGGAGGAAACCAGCTCTGTCTGGCTTTCATCACATAAAATCATCCCACTAATCCCACTTGCTTTCGATAGAATCTTTTTATAGCTGAAGAGCTATTGAAACTGAGTTCAGAAGGGAGTTCTCAGAAGCAAACCGTTCCTGTGGTTTCTTTCTGTAGGTCCCATAGTAAGATGGTTTGATTTCTACTTTAGCAATTTGATTGCTTGCATGCAGGCTTGGGTTTTTTTATCATCTTTATCTGTTGAAGGAAATCTATTTCACTGTGCATGCAATTACCTGACTTTATTTGTGACTTCTGTTATCCCTGGTGGACTACAATATTTAATGTTGGTTCCTATAAAATAATGCAGTGTCTGTTCAGCAATACAAAAATACTTGCAGGAATATGAGATCTGCTCTCTTCTGTTTTAAATCAATTTCACAGCCTTGATGCTTATTATTTAAGGTGTCCCCAGACCCAGGGTTTTTTACGTGGGGGGGATAGCTAATGCTCTGGTGAAAGCTGTTGTCAATAGCTGTAAGCTGTTAGCACAACTTTACACAGTCAAGATAAAACTCACAATTTAATATTCATGAAAACCATAATTTTGAAGCGTCATGCAGGAACAAACAGCAATAATAACTAGAAGAGGAATTCTACAACTGCTTCATACTTTGAATAACAGTATTTCCAAGTATGTTATCTGTTAACTAATGAAAAAGCAATAATATCATATAAGCAAATTATCATAAGTAAGTTAGTAGAGAAAGCAGTGGAGCAACTTATGTTTTGTAACTTCGTGAATTTTTTACGGATCAGTTAAGAACTAGCTAGTAAATAACACTGCTCATCCCTGAGAGGAAACTTAAATTGGTGTTAAGGATGTCAGAAAGCATGGAGGAACTGGCAACAGAAGAGTCTGCAGATTGGAGTGGCAAGAACAATGATTAAACTCAAACAGATCAAATTGAAATGAAATTTCATATATTCGATAGGTTGGGTGCCTAATAATCCTCAGTAGTTTCATACTGACATGTTAACAATTCTTGCCCTTTGTCAATGTATTTAATGACAGTGATGGTCGAAGCCGATGGACAAATACCTCTGAGCTCTAAGTAAGTGATACCTCAACTTTCAGTGAAAAGAGCTGGAGTAAACATGAACTGTATGTAGCACCTGGAAAAGGACTTGCAATCATCCATATGAAGAAGAAAGGTGACCAAAACCAATAGACAGTCTTCTCCTGTAACCTGTGAATGAGGATAGTAAAGCTGTAAGAAGCCTGATGAGTTGTCAAACTTCTGTTAACTGAAGGTGCTTGTTCAGTGTTTGAAATTGTAGATTTTCAGTGTCTAAACCATACACACAGTTGTTAATTCCCGTTTACCTGGTGAATGTTCAAATTGAAAGTCCATCAAAATGCGAACAGGTATCATAAAGCCTTCAAAAGATAAAGTCTTGGAAATACTAGATGTGACAAATGGAGCAACTTACGACAAAGGTTACAGCTGGGTTCACCAAGTTACAATGACTGAAGTTGGCCAACATAACCTATGGCAAGACCATTACTCCTAGACTTTTTGCATGTAAGGGGAAATACAAAATGCAGTTAGGATCTGGGAATAAGCCAAAATCCTTCACTGTTCAAGTGGAGAGGGCTGGTTTAGATTCTAGTCCAATTAGATGTAATATGCAGCAAAATTTGTATCTATTGTGGGATACCTACACTAACCTAATTTCGGAATGCCTGTCTTGTAAAGGAAACTGAAATCCAGCATATTGATGTGCACCACTTCCAATTCAAAGTTTGTGATGCATGTGTAGTCTCAGTTTGAAAGCTAAAATGATAATTGCCAATCTCTGAAAACCTCAGAGGTTCGACACAGAGAAAACTAGACATTGGCACTGTACCTGTTTTTGTCTTTGCTGGGAGTTTATTCTGCTCTATTTTATTCAAGGAATCTTTTCTGCTCTCTTTTTCCTGCCTTCATGGCCTTATGAGCAGGCTGTAAATCTTTGAAAGACATATGTAAAAAATAGCAAAGTGGTTTAGGAACAGTTTTCTGGAATACATGAGCACAGATAGGGCCTTGTCATATTTGCAGTCAATGCACTGCATCATTGCAGGAAGCTCTAAAGGATCAGCTACTTGTTTGTATGGCACATTCTTCTCGCTCTTCTCAAAATAATCAATTATAATCCAGTTTATAGAGCATAATTTCTATTTAAGAGATGCACAGTAAGACACCACTAAGGATCCATTCTGTTCAGCAGTCAGGAATGGTTTCCGCTCCCCTCAGTCTTTTAAATCATTGGCCCTGTAGGAACACTCTGCTAATAATGAAGATGGAACACAAACATTTTAATTTGGAATATTTTAAACTATAAATTATTTGAGGAAGGCAATTTCTATTAGTGGATCACTTGTTTCAAGGAGGATCCGTCCTGTTGTTTCAAAATTGACATTATGGAGATCCCAGAACTTTTAGTGCCACTTAAAATTATCTGTTCATATTCTGAGATTTTTCTTTGAACAGTTAAAACTTCATCATACTGCAGCAATAGAAACCAGAGTTTTCTGTGCCAGATGTCTAGCTCTGGATAAAGATTTTGGTTAATTAGAGTTGGGATTTCGTTGTTCACAGAGTTTTCATTTGAACTTAATCATCCCAGAAAATGAGGCCTAATTTGTAGGGAAAATAGACCACTTTGCCTTGTTAAGTCTTGCTGTCATTTCCTTAAGGAGATCCAGCACCAGCCTATTTTTACAGCAAACTGCTGCAATTTCATGGGCAGAAGGATGGGTGGGAGGAACCAAACAGACAAGACTAGAAGCAGATGGTAACAAAAGTATTTTAACTGTTGAAGTACTCACTTATGAATCTGGTAATAGAACAAAAATCCTGAATCTTTAATTCTTCTCTGAGCTGTACACTGTTCAAGCAGGTTTGCTCTCTAGTGCTACTCTGCAAAGGAGATAATGGTTATTGTTAAAATTAAGCAGCTAAAACAGCAGATGTGCTGTGGCCTGGAGTCCTAAATGATTCATATTTTGGGTCAGTCCCAAAATTCCCATGGAGGAATTTGTGACTTTGTAAGTGATGTATTTTTAAATTTTTGCTAGCAGCACACTGGCACACACCTGACACTAAATGAATATCAACACCCAGAGTCCCAGGTTTGGATAGCAGCAAACACAGGGAACCTGTCCCACCTAGTATCACTCATGATACAGTGTGTTGCCTGTTCACATTTTAAGTTTGATTTGGGTGGCTCAGGCTACTTGAGTTCAATCTCTATCTTTTTCACAAAGATCTCACATTTTTTAAAAAAAAAAAGAAATTTAAATCTGGTATTCATAAAATATTTTTAGTATTTAAAAAGAGTGTATAATTTTTTTGAATACTACATTTTAAGGTGCTTTTTTGTGGTACTTGAATTTACTGTGAGGGTGGTGAGGCACTGGAACAGATTGTCCAGAGAAGCCCCATCCCTGGAAGTGTTCAAGGCCAGATTGGATGGGGCTTTGAGCAACCTGATCCTAGTGAAAGATGTCCCTGCCCATGTCAGAGGGCTTGGAACTAGGTGGTCCTTAAGGTCCCTTTCAACCCAAAGTACTCTGTAATGCATTTGAGATAACAAAGAGGCTAAGTAATTAAAAGGATCTTAATTTTAAATTAAGCATGTGTCTTTGTTATCTCTAATGTGATCTAGGAATTTGAGATGGGGAAGCTCCTCATTCTGGGTGGGGAGAAAGCCTAATTGTTTCCTTACAAACAAAACAAACTTTGAACAATCATTTTTTACTTTTAAAAAACTGAAAATGCCAAATCTGGTGTTACTTTTCTCTCAGGACAGAGATTTCAGTATACAATGGAGAGTTTGAAGCAGGCAGCTCTCCATCCTTTGGAGTCTCAGTGATAAACTTTTTTGCTGAAGTACCACAGCTTAGGAGGTGTCTTTGCTGGTCTTTGGCAGTCAAACTGTTACATTTTATTTGGGGACTGAATGCCTCTCCATTTGTGTGCTTCATGATCTGCACCCATGTGGGTTATTTTGTTCTTTCATTCAGTATTGAGAAACTAATATATTAAAAGATAACTAATTTGTTTCCTTTTTCCCCCTTTTCCTTGTGGTATTCTTTACCTTGTGGTATTCATATATATATTGTGGTGTATATATAATATATCTGTATTATATATAGATATAATATAGGTTGGAAAATTAGGGTTTAACAAGGAAAGAAAATAAAATTTGAATAGCAACTGTGGTGTATGATGGTGATAGAAATATGTAGCATCACTTACATTATTTTAATTAACTGAGAATGTTTTAGAAAGGACAAAGTCTAGAAAGTTACACTTCTAGCCAGTTTGGGTTCCACATATGAGCAAAGCGAGCTAAAGAACATCACCTTCGCCGTATTTAATGTGTCTTCAATGTAGGTATTTTGCAGTAAGCTGATAATTAATTCTTCAGTAGCCCAAATAATCTAATTTTTTAATAGTCCTTTACTTTTGTTGTTTTCGTGCAGGTTACCATGAAAGCCAAACAGCTGAAGGATTCTGTTACATATACACCAGGTGTGTGCTACTAGATCCTCACTGATGCTTATGAAAATTGCTGTATTTGAGTGATAGCTGTGGTTTTTAGGGTCTGCTTTGCAGAGAGACTTCTGCAACCTCGCCTTATTTTGAGCAACGAGAAGAACTGATGGGTATTCTGAGGGAACATTTCCCTTTGGTTACATCCTCCCAGGCTTTCTTACTCGGCTTATTGTGGGTTTTGTTCGCTTGTTCAGGCTGTTCTGTTTGTTTATATCAGTGTGGGAATTTAGTAGCTCTTCCCATATATCAGGTAAGCCTCTAATTGGCAAAGTTCATTGCTTCATCAGCCTTGATTTCTTGATAAGCATTTTCCTTAAGCTGTCAGCCCAGAAGAGCCGTTTCTCCACTCTGCACTCTTCATGGGACCTTTAATTTGTGGGCAGTTCCCTGCTTGTTTGTGGGATGTTCTGCTTTGTCAGAAGTGTAACAGCAATACTTCTAACAGGTACCATTAGGCTCTCCGAGCTTAAAACACTGGCCCAGAATTCCAGAAATGTCAAAGTCAACATGAATTTGCCAGATCACATAATCACCCAGCGAGACAGGGAGGAGGAAGAGGAGAACTACGATCATGTACAAGAGCAGATGGGTGTCCAAACAGATCCAAAGGAGACCATTGCAAATGAAACTCGATACCGCAAACGAAAGATTGTCAAAGCCCCTGAAATGGCTCTTGTGGCAGCAGAAGAGAAGGGCAGAGGGAGGCGTCAGAAAGATTTTGATAACACTGAGCAAGACGAAGAGAGTGACGATGAGAGCAGAAGAGAGAGAAGCCGTGCTCCAGAAGAACTATGGATTCAAAATCAACAGAAACTTCTTGAAATGGCCTTGCAGCAGTATCCAAAGGGAACATCAGATCGCTGGGATAAGATAGCAAAGTGTGTTCCTGGAAAAAGCAAGGTATGCTTAGTTTTACTGGAATGATAGTATAAATTGAGAGGGGTAACATTTTCTAAAAACTTATGATTACCTTAAGAATGAGGGTCTGCGCAGAAAGGTGAGGCCTTTACTTAGCCTCTCAGTCCAGCCGTAGGCGACCTAAAGAGCATTACTGTCACTTTGTTGCTTTATTTAAAATATTTTTTCCTTTATTTTGGTTTGTTTGATCTATTGCAGAAAATGTTGAAAGAACTCCTGTTTCATTTAAAATACCTACCTCTCCTCTGCCTTTCAGATCTTCAGTTGCAGGACAAATTAGATTTTAAATCAAATTTTGATTCAAAATTAGTAACCAAACATTAGTGAGCTACTTTGCTTACACTTTCGCAATACTTTTCTCAACCCATCTCAATGAACAAAGAAAGTAATCCATCTGCAAGTGTTAAATGTCAATAATCTAATGTTATTTTTGTAAGTATATTTTTTTTTAAATGGTGTTCATTGTCATTGGTACAGTTGGTCTGTGCTAGATTTCCTAATAGTCGTGGTATCTTAGTTTGCTTGGTTTAGTCATTGTCACTGCAGAAAATACTCATTTTATTTGTGCCAAACACCATGTGAGAGAGCAGGAAATATGGTAGGGAAGGATTTGTGTGTTTCTCTGGCTCTAAAACTGGTCTGCAGTATCTGGTGTCAGTAGGTGCTGTGTTAGTGACCTCGAGGGTTTGTCTTAACCTGTCTGCAGTGTGGCTCATACCAGAGTAACTGCTTTAAATAAATATTAAAATATAACTGTTTAATAATTGTTCCTGCAGTCATTGTCAACAAGTACTGGGCAACTGTTTCTTGAGTTCGTGTGCTCTTCAAACTGAGAAATTATCCATTAAGAAATATAAATTGCAAGTTCATTTTTCTGATCTGCTCTTTATTAGATGGAGAGTCTCCTTTTGAAATTCAGTGTGCAACTTTAAAGCAACAACAAAACCCAAACAAAAAAGCTCCCCCAAAAAGCTCACATGGAAACCCCAACCACCTCAAAAAACCACCCCCTTCCCACAACCCTCAGAACTCAGCTCTTCTAGAATAAAGTAGCATGTATAGAGTTAAATCAATACTAAAATACCAACCTTTAAATAATACTTTTGTGTTTCCTTTCAGGAGGAGTGTATAGCAAGATACAAGTTGCTTGTTGAACTGGTACAAAAGAAAAAAATGGCTAAAAGCTGAATGTTGAGTAACATCTCTTCTACTCACATCTTTGTCAAAATGGGGTTTTAAATCTCATATGCAGGCCACTGCACTTTTGTACCTCAGTATTTCTATACATTATGTGCCTTAGTAAAAGAAAATATTAATAAATCTTATACCATCTTACCTGTTTTGTGTGTTGAAGAATGAAGGTGTGTTTGTATTGAAGAGCTGCTTATGCAGATGTGTGATAACAAGGTCTTCAGGAAAATCCCCTCTGGTAATCACATACTGAAACTGGTAGGTTTACAGCCCATGGTTCTACACCATACAAATAATTTATATTTGTTTTGGAAGAGAGAATTGACCTGAAACTGTTTAGGAGGCACAAGAGTAATGAAACTGCACTCAAAGAATGTTTTCTTTTTTGCAGCATTAAAGCCATGACCATTTGTTTACAACTATCTTATTATAAATAGCTGGTCATACTTTGAAATAAGTAGTATTTCTAATCTTATTTTCCACGTACATTTATATACACCTGCAATGTGCTCCCTTTTTTGCCAGCCCTGCAGTGAGAAATGTGGCCTGTAGGACAGGGCTACATCATACAGTGATACTTGATAGCTTTGTTAATGCAGTAAAGTTGAAATGACTAAAAATACTGAAGGCCTTAATTTTTTAATTAGAAATTAAACTATGTAAGGCACTTCAGGACCACTTTTTAAGTACAGAAAGGCAAACATTATTGGGCTAAGAGTGTCTCATATTTGGGGGGTGGTTGAATACCCTGGCTTCAATATAGTCTGATTTCATATTTGAAGAATAGGTAATAAGGGTTATTATTCCATACTTGTTATTTTGTTTTGTATAACTTTTCCAAAATTATGAAAATCTTAGGATTCTGGAATAAAGGGTACTTAGTGGGCTATAAATGATAGCAATAAATCAGAGCAGTGATCAGTCTTTTGCAAGAAACATTAAGGACTTGCATTTTTAAAGCATTATTTACCACTCAAATTCTGATTTAATATCAGGATTCTAAAAAGTTTTTGAGCTTTAATTCAAAATCAAAATGAAAACTGAGGGTTGCGTATCTGAACTCAGTATCAAAACTTGGTGGTGAAAGTCTCCCTTAACCTTCTGCCATTTCCACTGCTGATTTCCCCAGTAACTGTTTGCCAATTGTGCTGCTCCTGACAGATCAGCATTTCACAATATTTCATCCCATGCCCATAAAACTTCAAGGGCAAAGTATTTCAAGAATATAACAATGTTCCATATGCATTCCTTTACCAGTTGGAACTTTTTTTTTTGGTCGTATATAACAAAATAAATTTAGATGGTAGAAGTAATGGTATTATGGAAGCTTAACTAGACACAAAATAATGCATCTAAATTTTGTTTCACAGAGAATGCTACAAGTTAACTGCATTGGAAATTAAACATATTTAGAAGCTGTAGTGTGATCTGGGACCTAATTGATCAAGCAGTAATTCTGTGCTACTAATTCACCTATGAAGGAAGAATCTTAGTGAGATCAGGTGAGATATTTTCAAGAGATATGAGGAAATCTTAACTTTAAAAACCTATTAGTCATCCAGAACACTCAAAGAGAGATGACTGTAGCAATAAAACAAGGTAATTGAAATGGTTACAAAGAAAAGTTGCTGAAATGGCAAGGGGAATTTGTGAAAATTAATGGGTGGAGCTGAGGTAGAAGAACACCAGCAAGGAGATGTATTTTTCATGAAAAAGTAGACTGGTAATGGGAATATTTCTGCTGTTTCAAAAAGAAAAAAGCAAGTTGAGCCTGTGAGAAGAGAGTTATCTTTCTTTTCTACTCTGGATTTACAAGACTTTACCTGGAATGGTGTGACCAGGTCAGTACATCAAATTTCAAGGAAGATACAGAGCATCCAGAAGAGAGCAGAGAGAATGATCCAGTGTCTACAATGCCGGACTTGGTGAGAAGGACAGAAGGAACTGCTGCTATTTGCTCTAGACTAGAGAGAGAAAAGTCTCCCAGGTATGTAAAAGGGAGCTTTGCACTTGTGTGATCTTCCTATTTTCCTGACGTGATCCATACAGAACTGTGTCTGCTGTGGCCATGAAGAATGGGCCCAGTTTGGAGTGAGAAATAGCTTAGTTAAGTGTTGGGGCAAAAACATCCCGTGGGAAATGTAATAAGGATTTAAGAGGACTTTGACACTTTTATTGCTGGAAATCTAAAAACTTAACCTGAGCACCTTCTCATGACCTGCCCGTATCTCTGCTGGGAATGTGGCAGTAGTTACTCACTGCCTGCCCAACACCTCCAGCTCCTCTCCACCCCAAATGTTCTGGGTGGGCGTTTAAGGGAGAAGAACAAGCACTGCTGACTGATAAGAAATTTTTTGGTTTTAAGACCATGCACACTGAGAAACAAAGCAGCATTCCTGACAAACCCATTTACCTGAAAGAAGGTCTTTAAGGATGGGCAAAGGTGGTACATACCCTTCTGTCACACTTGTCAGGTTGAGCACCTGAAGTGCTGGATGTGTGTGTCATGCCGGGATGGAAGGGAATTGATGGACTGCATCATTGCTTGAAGAATCAACCTACCTGAAAGTAGAGGCAAGTTGGCAGCGTATGAGAAATGCATTGGCCTCTTCCACAGGGGCACTGCACTGGGAATTGGTCACAGGCCCAGCTGTCTCAGCATCAAGAACTGGGAAGGTTTTGCATAGCACTGGTGGGTCCTTTGGAACTGAAGGTGTTGGGATGGGGAATGTGGGTCAGTGTCTCGCATCAGTGGATCTGATTTCTGCAACTAGATGCCCAGCCATTCCCATCCAGGAGGCAGCCTTCATGGAGCAAGGAACTGACAGCTTTGTCCAGGGCCCATCCAGTCTCACTTCATGTTTGGTTCTTCAAGGGCCAAAGGAGTTGGCCCAGGCTTAGCTTTAGCTTTATGTTTGGCAGTGGGGAGGAAGGTGGCATGGCTGACTCCAAAACTTTCAGGGCTTGTCATGATCCTCTCCTGAGGTTGCCAAGTTTTCTGGATGATGAGGCACCCAGCACTATTAGCAGTGGCTCCAGTCTGTGGTGACTGAGGTCACTACATCTAGTGAGACACGATGTTCACTAGAGAAATGCAAAACTAGCCAGGCTTTGTTTTCTTCTAAAACTTTCTATCCATGAAAAGGCTTGGGATTGAAGCAGCTTCTTCCAACTTTTTGTTCTAGCACAATGCAGATTTCCTTTAAGCAATGTTAATATTTGCCTGCTAGCAAAATATGTTTTCTTTCCTAGGCAGTTGTGAGCTGTAGCTCCGTGGTGCCTTTTGCATTGTAACTCTGTGTTCAGTCTCAAGAGACAGTCAGTGCTGTAGCTTCTGTTCTCTGACTTGCACCTAAACAACAAGTTAGAGCTGAGCCTACTTGGAGTGTCTTTGCATGTCCCTGTTGATGGGCCAGGCTATGGAAAGGGGCAGTTGGGGCAGATGAGGCAGGGAGGGCAATATTCCTGTACCATGCTGAGGATACAGTCCAATGCCAAGATAAGGCATCAGCATTTTCTAAGATTACAGCTTGGCAACCATACACAAGTGAGCGAGGAAAGTATGACTGAGATGCTGTGAATGGTAATAGCCTGTTTAGAGGAAAGATCAACAGATGCTGTTCTGCACTGCGCTCTTACAAACCTAAATGTTCGGGCTGTATTACTCTCAATTTTACAGCTCTCAGTGTATGAACTCATTGAAAAAGATGTTTCAGGAAAGGTTGTTGCACTGTGACCTCTTTGTGAGGTGATGGGGTCTGAGAACAACAGGAACACTGAGAGACTTGAAAAGAGCTCTCCTTTAGCCAGAACCAACAGCATGATTTTAGTGCCACTTATGAAAAACAGGCACCGGAAAATTGGTCAGTTAAACATCAGACAGTGCTATTGCTGAAAGAGAAGCTTGTGCTAACACAGCTTGAATGGATAAAGTTGATAAAACCAGGATTTGAGATGTCATAGGCTGTCTAGAATTAGCTGGCTTCTGTAAGCCATAAGGGATGTTGTCATTGTTGTCAGCAAAGTGGGATTTTGGTGAAAAATCTTGTGAAATGCAGCACATTGAGTCTGTGCTGCTGTCATGACTAAGCCCAGAGCAGTTGCCAACACGTGCGAGGGGCACTCAGTAACCAGCAGCTTGGCTTCCAGGGACCTGCGTAGTGGCTCGGGCTGCTTTGGCATCCAAGGTATTCCAAAGGGACAGCGTATCAGCTTTACTGAACTGGTGCCAAGTCAGCCACAGACCATCGTCTTTGATGTCAGGATCTGCAACATCATTGAAACAAGGTTGGTTTTGACTGCATCTGGCTCTCGTGAATTTGGCTTTGATGTGGTCTCTGTCTTTAAAGGGCTGGTGAATTGGATTTTTGTTTTAATGTCAGAACTGTCCTTTTCATTATTTCCTTGCTGTTCCTTGTTGGTCCACCAGGACTATGGTACTGTGAAATACCCATTGCTGTCTTGGGCTACTGGCACCAATCTCTTTTGACAGTTTTACTGCTCCCTTTTTATACTTCCCTATATCTTAGAAGACGGGTACCAGAGTTTAGGCACACTCTCTCCAATAAAAGAAACACACAAGGAAAGGCAGGACTCACCATTTCTGTGGTTCCTATGGTACTGCTTCAGTAAGAACAAGGTGACTTACTGACACTTGTCTAACATACAAAGCTTTTGGCTTCAGGTTAGGTCCATGACTAAAGCAGCAGTCCATGGCACCGGTAGAAGGGGGCACTCAGGATTCCCTGGAGGCCTTGGGCTGGGGGCAGGGGCATATTGGGCTTTTCCTCCCCCTCCTCTCCACATCTGGCACTACAAAGTGTAACTCTGGTGCTCCACAGTCTCCCTTCTCAGCAGTCAATGGTCAACAGAGCCAGAACACTGACTGCCCAGGTCTAGAGCTCATCTAGATCATGTATAGGTTTAATAGTAGAAATGCTTAAGTCTTCCAAACCTCTTCACCTCAGCACATAAAAGTCATCAGCTACCCCAGAACACAGGGAGTTTTTTTCTAGCCCTAATGCAGGTGCAGGGGGAACGTGTGCTGCCCCTTCCTGTTCCACAGTCCCCTGCTGTTAGTTCTCAGCTTGCACATTTACCAGGCTTTTTTTAGGACTCCAGTTTTCCTGATTTGAAAATAATACATGAGTACAACACTCAGTACTCAACACTTGAGCAGATGGAACAACATACAACTGGCACAGGCAACACCATCTTTCTGCTGCTTGTCCCAGACGGTGCTCTCAGCCTGAGGCTCCCCCTCACTAGCAAAGGGCTAAAAATCCTGAGGAAGCCACAGTGCCTCTCCTGTCTGTCACTAACTGCCACCAGCCTCACCTTTTATCTTCAACTGACAGTATGGGAAGGGTCAAGTTCTCTTTACTGCCTGGAAAATAAGAGACCAAGGGTCCAGCTGTGTGTTTACCAACCCTTCCATACACAATAAGCAGAATTCATGGGAAAAAACACTGAGCTGTTTTACAGAAAGCACAGTGCAAAGGTTCCAGCAGCAACCTTGGCCTGGATCACCTCCCCCCAGGCACTGCAGATAAAGAACCCGTCCGTCCCCGCAGAGCTCTCGCCAAGTTACTTCAGAACAAACTGGGGCCATTGGACACCAGCCACTGCACTTCCAGTCACTTCCTGCCCTTTCAGTCATTTCTCTTTGAAGGCTGAAAGCAAAACACTGACATGAGACCCAGGGCTGCAAATGGGCATTGCTGGTAAGCAGAAATGTCCCTGCAGTGCTGCAGCTGCATTAGTGTCGCTTTAAAGCAAAAATGTACATGAGCAACATTTTTAAAAACTTGTTGCAATAAAATCTAGTGGCTACGTGCAACTGAAATCCTTCCTTTCTCGTGATGTTAACAGAAGTATTCTTCTACAAGACTCACATTCACGCAAATCATATACAATGATAAACATTATTAAAGTTTATTAACAAAAGCTTTGTACATATCTTTTCATACACTTGGAATTTTACATCTAGTCAAAATAACAGCACATTTCCATCTTACCTTTTGTACAAATTGTTACAGAATATCCACCAGTGGGGCGAGTATGTAAAATAAACCACTGGTTTACTTTTGTAAAGTATCTACAAAAGTGATTTGTGACATTTTTAAAAAATTCCCCAGAACATATAAAAATAAATTATTTTTACTTTTTCAATTAAATCTACTAATTAGAAATATTACAAATCAAAATATCAATGTTTTCTTATGAATTCTTCACAATACAAAACAGATTCACAAAACTTTATTTACAGAAATGAGGTAAGAACTGTGCAATGTTTAACTAAGAAACATATTGCAGAATTAACATGTTCTTCCAAATAAGTACACAGTGGAGGTCTAATTACGGCTGGGTCTTTTCCTCTAATAATTCCCACCTTAATATTGATTAGTGGTCATTACCCCCATTTAAACTGTCCTTCACTGCATAGACTCATGCCACGAAATCAGCAACTGCCAGAAGTGTTGTTACACCAGTTCACCCGTTTCAACCACCGGTAAATTTTAGTGGGAAATATTAACTCACTTTTTTGGTAATTTATTAGTGAAAAGTGACCCAGGTAACAATCTGCCTGAGCTCTCTACAGTGGTATAAACACCTCTAGGGAAGGCAGAACAAGGCTGCTGGTGCAAGACAGAATATTCCCGCTGCTAACAAGGACACATCTAGTGCATGATCAGCTGTTTGCAGCCATTTCAACAAAGTGGAGGTAGCAACAGGCACTTGGTTTAGGCCAAACACTACACGGACGTCCCGTGTGGCCTCATCTGCTAAGAAAACTTTGTCTTTGGAACCAAACCGGCTCCTTGAACTCTAAAACCTACACCAAAATTAATAAACTTTGGATTCCATTCTGTAATTCATACTCAAGAAAAACTCCCACTATATAACAATAGGACTTTAAAGGAATAAAAAGTTCAGAAGTCAATTCCCTTATGAGTCAGGTTTCAAAACAGGTGTGTAAAAAAAGGAAGGACAAACAGCAAGTCCCGGCTGCCATTACAAGCTCAGTCTAAAAGGATCTACTGCAACTGCAGCAGCAGATCAGATGGGCTGGGGATGGGGCTGTTAAAAACTATTGCTCTGAAACCAAAGCAATGTGTCACTGCAGACAGTTTATAGCCTTTACATTTGTAAGATTAGGACTGAAGAGTCAAGTATATGTTCTTCTGTGGTTGAATTTGTACTTAGTACCATCATATTGACAAAATAATTACAATTTGCAGAGTTTTATCTACTTCACAGTCTGAAACATTAAAAAGTACATCCATTTTAGTGCAACAAGAAAGCAAATGAAAGCCTATCAAAAATATCCTTATGAAAATTATTAACCTCTTCCTGTGCAGTAAGAGTTCCTTGTTGCATTTTTTCAATCTGCAGAAAGGAAAACCATGGTTTGCAGCCAGATGAAGTGCTATAACAGCAGGACGTGCAGGTCTCAAGTGTCATTCAAATGTCAACTCTTCTCTGATGCAACTGGTCCAGTTTTATCATTGAGCCTCTGTGTAAGAGAAAATACTTCTAAAAATCAGATTATAACATACAGAGCTGAGCAAAATAAATTCATACAAATGACAAAACAGATCAGGTACATTCACTAGAGTTATTTAAATAGTAACTTTTGCATTGTAAAAAATAACCATGTACTGTAAAATAAAAAGTGGGAATGAGTAATTAAAGGAGGAGTCCTGATTGAAGCAACTAATGCTAAAGTCACCACTGCTCACATTACAAAACACCAATTTTGCCTCTGCTTTCATTCTCACAAGAGTGGCTGTTCCTGGCTGTGGGTCTCTCTAGAACCACAAGATGGTCCAGAAAAATACCAGGCGACCTCTACTACATTTTGCCCACTGGAGAGAGCTGAAATCTGCACTTCCCTCTCAGAACACAAATACAATTTCCATTTTGCCCTGTCACAATTATCTTTCATGTATTGCTACAAAGACATTTCCTGCAAGTATTGAACAGGACTGAGCAAAAATCTCATCTCCACTCAGTACTCAACAGAAATACCTGAAAAACCTGCTCCAACTCTAAATGAGAATAAAACATTTGGACTTTGGCAAATGGAGAATTTGTTAGAAAGAGTTCAACAATTCAATGCAACCTGTCTCAATTCTAACCTTAAAAAAACATAAAAGCAATTTAAAAGAATCTTGTTTCTTAGGTTTTTGTTCAAAAGATATTCTAAGATTTCCTGGAATTATTTACAGCTCACTGTTGTAAGAACATAAACTAGAACAGTAATGGTATATTAGTAAAAATCTGCTGCACTGTACAGACCATGTACAATGGCCATGTAATGGCCATGCCAAACATATCACTAAGGTCACATGGAATAGTCTGTTTGGATGCAACCAAAATATATTCACTACTAATGTTTGGAAAATGAGGAGGGATACATTTTGAACATACCAGAACAAACTGAACACTCCTAAATGAAGGCAAGGCGTGGAGCCAACCCCTGTGACAAAGCCCTTTTGCTGTGACAGTGACCAGGAGACGGAGCCACAACTGACCCGACGTGACGACGACCCTGCACAAAGCTCAGTGAGAGTAGATGCTCACACACTGAACAGAAGGGAGCTGTTTCCAGGAAAAATCGTCTTCAAAATTCAGCATTTATGTTTTGTGTCTTGCCTCCTACTTGGGAAGTACCACAGAAGCCCAGCCTGAGTCCTCCAGTACAGTGCTCCTGAAGTAGCTGGAGGTTTTGGGAGTGGGGAGCAAAGAGGGGACTGATACCCAGCCCAAACTCTCCCCACCTGCTTTTGCACACAAACTTCCCTTTTTTCTCTACCACTGCCACTTGATGTCTTCTCCAAGGAATACTGGAACTTTATGTCTTCTGCTCTATTCAACTATTCATACTTTGTTTTTCCAAGTTCCTTTCATCCTCTCTTATCTTAATTGTATGACCCTTAGAGAATGAAGTCTATTCTCTGACATCTTGAAGAAAGAATTCCCTTCTTGGGGATGGAGATTACAGGCAAATACTGAAGATAATGGAATATCTTTGCCATAAAAAATGTGTCTTGTTTCCTTATCTGTGTAGGAAAGGTTTTATTACTCTATCAAGCAGAAGAGCTGCTCAGCTTCCCAGCATAGAGCCTCACTGTCCCCGGCCAGAGCAGAGATGCACACAGCCCTTTCTCCTAACACACATTCCACCTTCCCAACTGTGGGCTCCTCACCTCTCAAGTCATCAACTAATCTCTGCAGCTCCACATGCCTGAGGCCTGGCCAGAGCAAACTTACCAAGTAAGGTGGTAAAAGGAATGATCCACAAAACAGTGGATGCAACCATGGAGAAGAAGCGGGGTGGGGAGGACTAGGGCTGCAGTTGTAACTACAAGAGGAAGGCATGGGGCACTGGATTGGTGTCCTCATTCAGGGAAGTAAGAGTGTGCAGCACACAAGTTCAGTGTGACTACAAGTTCTCGGAGTTCTGAGCATCATTAAGTGCAGCCCAAGGCTCAAGAAAAAGTAAATAAAAAAATCCACCATGCTTGACTTGTGAATACAGGCACATAACCTGCTTTTTCTCTTTCAGTTACCTCCTGGAGGTACAGCATTGGAAGTGAGGTGAGAAGTATACTTACTGTCACCTTCTGAGCTGCGTTATCTCCATGAATTGTAAGGAATGGGTTGGTAGCAGCTGCATTAAGTGGTGAGGCCTGTGTGCCTGAAAGTAAGTTGTTCATGGGTATCTGTGCTCCTCCAGTAATCTGCAATTGCTGTACTTCAGACTGATGGTGTTGGTGATGGTGATGCTGTTGCTGTACTAATTGATACAAAAGGGCCTGATGTTGTTCCTTGAGTAGTATGAGGAGAGGGAGGAGGAAGAAAAAAAAAAAAATCAATAGTTAGTTACTGAAAAATAGCTCCTCCCTGGGTTCCTTCTTCAGTCAGTGCAACCCTTACCTAATCCCAGCTAATTTAGTTTACACTAATGAAGTTCTACAAGATTGTGGGAGAGAGAAGAAAGCTCCTGTAAGATTTCCTAAAATCAGTAGCTCAGCAGAAGTCAGGTAAGCCTGCTGGCTTCATCAGGCCTCTGTCAGAACATACCATGTACTAAAACTACACAATTAACATCATAAATAGTTAAACCAGTTACCTAATGGTCTATTATGAATACTGCAAGCAAAGCTCATGAGATGATATCCAAAAATCTTTTGCTAGAATTCTAGTGGAATCAGAGAATAGCTCTCAGGATATTGTTTGAATCCATACATTGTACCAAACTCTACTGCCCACAGCTGATGCTGACAGAGAAACATGTCCATGTCCACACAGGACAAAAATGGAACTGAAGGCACTAAGGAATGGTTCCCGTAGCCATACACACAGCCCCATAACATCCCGTCATTTAACATGATTTACCATCCAAAAAGGTTGAAGCAACTGAAAAACTAAAATATTATCAAAGCCTTTAATAGCAAGTTAAACACATTTCTAGCATTTACATTAGGCTGAGGAGTTTATCCACGCCTTAGAATACAATAGAGGAATAAATCATAATTAACTGGAAAACTTACTGATGTGAGTTGCTGCGTACTGAGTAATTGCTGAAATTGCTGGTGCTGTTGATGGAGTAAAAGTTGTCTCTGTTGGTCAGAAAGCAATCCTAGTCCCGAGGCACTGTAGGGTTTGACAGGTAATACTGTAGTTTATATGAAAGTACGGGAACTTTTTACTTCAGCTTTCCATTAAAGCAAAGACGTACACAAACAGGCCCTATTTAGCATTTTGATTGCACACTGCAAATATTAAATCGTCTGTCTGTCCAGCTGCATTTTTTGACACACTTCTAGATGTTACCACCCCCAAGTCTCATTATGCTGAGCCACAGCAAGATTTTGCCTGTAACACATGTCTATGCCATGCACATTATTGGAAACTCGATAATAATTACTACTTCTATATTTTTTCAAATACTTTAAACAGAAAGGCCAGATTTTATATTACAAGAGAGCTCTTGCCAACCTTTAACAGTTACCAAACATTTACTTTCCCTTGGTTTCCTTCTAATTCCCATCTCTTGCAACATTCAAATCACTGACTGCTGCCCACAGCTTATTTGTAATTTAGCAAACACCTCCAGCCTTGCAGGGGGCCAGTGGATGCTGCCATGGAACAAAGCTGCCTCTGCACTTGCCAACTACTTCACTGCCAGTCCCTATTTTTGTGCCGGAATATAATTTTCTGCAGACATTTAGGAAACTGGGCTGGGAATAGATCCAGCTGACAACTAGTCTGGAAATAAATGGTATCTTCACCTATGCCAGTTTACTGTAAGCCCAACAGCATGAACAAGGGTGTGTCAGGAACACAAGACCAGGAAGACAGCTGGGTTTAGTCTTTCAGTACTTTTACTAGTTTAAAACGCCCATTAAAATATTAAGGTGTCATTTCATGAAACATTAAGTATTTCCCTTTCAGCTGTACATTTCTGTCCCCTCATACTGGCTCTTGCACAATGAGCTGCATCTCATGGGAACTGAGCTGAAACTCAAGATAATACAAAACATGCTGAAATACTCTATTAATGTAGATGAGGTCCCTGTGTGATGCGTAAGTGCTCACAGCAGCAAGAAGATGTGCACAGGATGGCCAAGAGGACAACAGGATTGCTTGTTATGATTGGTAGTAAGGAATTATTAACTTAAATCAGCCACAAATCCACACTATTAGGCTACAGTCATTCAGCTCCTCAGGACATAATATTTATCTTGCATTTTTACACTAGCCAGCAGACTGCAGCCCAACTCTGCTATAACATGACGTGGTATTAACCAGCCAATATGAAAATGCCCAAAGCATCACCATCCTCTACTGCTGGGACAGGGCAAGTCACGTCTGAACTTTGTTTCATACTTTTGTTGAATGGTCTCAGCGCTATGGGAAACACCTGGGGAGCTGCACTTACTACTTCCTGTGGGGAATGGGAAACCAATGTCAATGTGGAGTCTATGGAGCAGGATGGGATCCACACAAGGGTACTGAGGGAGCTGGAGGAAGAGCTCACTAAGCCCCTTTTCAACCATTTACCAGCAGCCCTGGCTCACTGTGGAGGTCTCAGCTGACAGTTTAGAAAACGTGACGCTCATCTACAAGAAGGGCCAGAAGGAAGATCCAGGGAACTACAGGCCCATCAGTCTGACCTCGGTGCCAGGGAAGGTCATGGAGCAGATCATCTTGAGTGCCATCACACAGCATGTGCAGGACAATCAGGGATCAGGCCCAGCCAGCTTGGGTTTGGGAAAGGCACATCCTGCTTTACCAACCTGATCTCCTCTGACAGGGTGACCTGCTTAGTGAACAAGGAAAAGGCTGTGGATGTGTCTGCCTGCAATTCAGTAAAGCCTTGGACACTATTTCCCACAGTATTCTGACTAAAATTACCACTATTTCCTTCTCTTTTTACCTCACTTTTTCTGTATTTTTTTATACTGGAATGAATGTTCTCAGCTTTTTTTTTCATTCTTTTATCCCATTCTTTCTTTTTTCCCAGATCACGTTTTACCTTTGCATTTCTTTTCTCTGCTGTTGTTCTCCCTTCTCTTTAATTGCTCTGCCTGCCTCTCTTGCTCTGCACTGGCACTTGAAAGAAAATACCTTCAGTCAGCAGCTGAGATCTCAGTGTCTAGGAACAAAAACCGAACTGCAGAAGACAAAATGCTGCAGCTCCCAAGCTTCCCAGAAGAGACAGTTCACTGGATTTCACCAGAGTTTTCTCTAAACCAGATCAGCTTGGAATGTAAATTTAATCCTTTTTAGCTTCTCATTAAAAGGTACATGATCAGTCTGAAACTCTCCATCCTTCAGTCTTCTCTGGTTGCGAGAATGTAACGGAACAATCCTATCTCTTTCCTCAAATCACTTAATCTCCCAGTTGTCAGCAATCTGCATTAAGCCATCTTTTTCCCAGAAAAGGATCAAGTATTTTTCTCTGCCGAATGAATGTGGCCTTTTTTTACCTACAACTTGAAACTCTCTCCAACAGCAGTGTGCAAATCAGTGTTTTCTCACCTCCTGGTGTCCCACAGTTAAAGAGTTCACATGAATAATGACAATATGAATAAGGAAGTCTTCATGTATTGGTGAACACTGGCTATTATTCCACATGAAACTGTTGGAACAGATTCTGATGCTTAGGAAGTTACTGTAACAAGTCGTTTAATTATGGAACAATACCCAAAAGTTAGAAAGTAAGACCGAGTTCTAATGTGGCTTTCCAACATCCTGCCAATATTGATTTAAACCACCACCACACAATCTAACCAGGCTCAGAGAGCCCACAACACCATGGCACCATGGTTCAAAGAGCAGTGATACCCTGGGGAATTTTACATTAAAGAAACAGTCAACTAATTGCCACTGAAACAGCAGCAAACTCCAGAGTGGCAAGTGTCTCATCGAGTTCTAGAACCAATAATTTCAACCAGTGGAAAAAAATTTTTTTTGTATTTTTTTTCCTCCCACCAGATTTATCCCAGAGCATCTTTGCAACTTAGTTCCTTAATAACAGAAAAGTTTTTTTCATATTTTTCACTGCATCATTTGCAATGGAAGAAACAGAAATGAGGAACATACATGTCATTACCAAAATCATATTAGCACTAGTTACTGTTAGTGCTTGCTCAGCCTGAGCTTTTTTCTTCTAAATACACAACTACAAATACTGAAAACTCACAGAAAATGGTGGTAATTGTGAAACACCTCCAAAGAAAGAAGGCCCAGGAAATAATTTAGATGAGCTCAAATAAAGCAAACAATTGTGTGAAAAGTACACTTTTAAATTTAATCTAAAGATTAATTTCAAATTAGCATTATTGACATAGCAGTGCAGAAAGACATCACGCAAGAACAGAAACAGAAAAGTGGAAGTGCTGGCAGAGTTGTACAGCATAAGCTTGTAGCAGAAAATAGGGAATCATTGGGAGTATTCCAGACTCTACTAAAAGTTAAGAATGAGAGCTTATGAACAGGATACTAGTTGCAGTATTGTGCGTGAATTGGAGCATTCTACTACTAGGTTACACACTGAAGAGTTACAGTGGTTAAGATGGATATTAAAAAAGAAACAAGAGGACTTCTACAATATAAAGAGTTGGAAGTAAATCATCTGTGTATAAGCAAAACCATTTGAGAAAACAGTGGCATGACTGGTATTTAGCATAACCAATATATTCTGGCAGTACCTGAAAGTGGAAAGCATTATGCAACTGGTTAATACTATTGATTTTGTCTAGTATTTCTCACTCCTCCTCACACTTCTGAGGAGAGTAATGCAAAAATTCTTCTGTTTTTCACAAACCTCTGATACTCAAGAAAGACGACAGCTTTTCATTAACAAAATGTCTTTTTTTTACCCTATGGAATCTCATGTTCATATAGGATATAAAACTATGAAAAATATAGGCTCCTCAGTGAAAATGTAATGACACATCCAAACAACAGGATACACTTTAAAGTATTGGATTTTATGAGCCTACTGAAGCAATACCACACAATGATGTGGTACAAGAATATTCAGGAGCTGCCAAACCAAGAGCAAGGAAAGAAAATGGAAAAATCTAGAAAACTAGGGACCCCTTGCATCATTCCAATCACATATGCCTTTTTTAGGTGGGTAATCTACCATAATCTCCAAACATAAACTCTACTTAAAGTGAAGCAATCCACTCCCTATCTGCAGGCATTTCTTTCCACCTGGAGCCTCAGTGAAGGACAATACAAGGGGTGGGGGGAAAGAGAGCAGGGAGAATGAGTCAGCCCAGGCTCTGCCCTATCCCAAAATACTTCCAGACCAAGAAAGTCCATTCCACCTCCTGGAAAGCAGCTGTCTCCTTTTGTTACCCATTTGCCTTGCAGCCCGAGCAGCAGCAGTTTATGCTACAGAAGGTACCTGGTTCTGGTGAAGGGCTGTTACAAATACTCACACGTGAATCTTTTTATGCATTTAGACACCCTTAGGAACACCACTTGAAAAACTAATTTTGTCAGTTTTGAAGTCAGTGCAGGCAACTGAAAACACCATACAAGTGTATTACAACTCTGGCTAGTTATGCCTATTACCTGACCATACACCCTTCCCTCTCCCCCTCCCCCTTCTTACTGCAACAAATGGTAGCTTTTTCCAGCACTCCTTCAACCCTGGAAGAACAATTGGCAGGATAAAGAATACTGTTTTCTGAACTAAAACAATGAGCTGAGGCACATTTACATAATTACATTTGTTTGGGAATGTGACTTGATTAAAAAATAGGAATAAACAGATACTAGGATTCCCAAACAGAGAACATCTTTTCTTAAACATGACTATTTGTGCTGCCATTAAATCCTTACTTTCATTCACAGATCAGGAGCAGAAGGCAGTTTGACAATTACAGGCCAAGGAAGAAAGAGTACCTTTGGAGTAAGACAGAACTACAGCTAACCTGAACGACAGCAGGCACTATAAAGAAAAACATAAAATGGGCAAATTCTTACCTGTTATTTAGCGTGGTTGGCAGAGGATGTGTTGCATTGGGTGGCACGGTTGCATGAGTGAGAGAAGGGTTCTGTGATATTGTTGCTGGAGTCTGAATTACCCCATTTAAAGCCCCTACAATTCCATTGATTGCCAGCTGGCTGGCTGGCAGTGCTCCAATTATTCCACCCACACCAGGCACTGCAGGAATGGTGGAGGTTACAGTCTGCATACCACTAGCCAGTGCCCCCACTGTCACACCATTGACCTGCTGAACTCCGGTGACTCCCGAGCCTTGCTGGGCCGGACTCTGCCCAGCAGGTGGTGGAGTGGAAAGCGCTGATGAACTGCTGGTGCTTTGTCCGCTGGAGGTTATCTCCTGGTGTCAAAACAAACAACAAAACCCCCCCAGCTGCTTAAAATTTCACCTAACAGCACAATGCAAGGACTATGATGAGTTAACTTGTAACAAGTTTAGGTTTATAAGAGAGACATAAAAATTACCTGATTTAGTACAGGAAGAGAATTGTCCGGTAAAAAGCTGTTTCCCAGATGAGGGCTTTTACTGCTGTTCATGGAATCAGTGCTAGGTGCTAAAGTAATTATTTCAAAAAATACAGAGTGGTTACATTTCTGTAACATGTAAAAAGAGTCAGAATAATTATTTCAAAGTAGTGCCAAAGGTAAACACAGAAAATGTAAAGTCAACCTTAAAATCATTGCTAAAGAGTAAAATATTAACTAAGTAATTGATGAATCAATAGATTCAAACAGATGTGCTGAAGTAGAAGAGAAACTACACTGAAACAAGTAGTAACGGTTCAGATAAATGACCCAATTGACTTTTAAACATTTAAACACATCAGCAAATACTTGGTCTATATTCATCCTACATGTAATGTGCATCTCCCATCAATGGCATGTGTGGATGAAATAGATATTTCATATAAATACACAATCAAATTACATTGACACTTTAATAATCTGCTCTACTTACGTGCTTGTACTGGAAAGGCATGTACTTGATGAGAAGGGCTGGGATTCGAAGTTATTGTTGGAAAGGGCACTGAAAGCTGTGCATTGAGAAGCTGAAGCCGCTCCTTCTTAGCAGTCAGATTCTTTATCTGTTCTTCTAACCTCCTATTTTCAACCTGAAGTTGGTGTAATGATTTAAGCATTCCTAAAACTAAGACAAAAATGCATATATTTCACAACCACATTCAATGAACAAACAACAACTTCTTTTTGTTTTTGTTTCTGTATTACAATAAGACTTGCATTAACTCATATGTGAAAATATAAATAAAATTATTACTGAAGTTTGACTTCTATTTGAAAGATTTAAGATCCATTTTGTGTAATTTAAAGTGAAAGCACATAGCATGTGATAGCAATTTTGGATTACATCTACAAAATACTGATAAAGTACCATTGTTAGGGCTAGCATTCATTTTAATCAAACAACAGCACATGATAACTTACCCCCAAATCGGAATATAAAATTAGCAATATTTTAGTAGCACATGTTAACTGCATAGCTGGGAAACATCCTGTTCAGCTGCAGTATTAGGAATTTTAAACATAAAACAGAAAAGTGTGACAAATACGCATTCAACTAACAGTACGGGCAACCAACAACATTCGTCCAAAAACAATCAAGTCTGTGCAAACGGAGTTTCTCTGCTTTAATGCCTTGTACGGTGAATCATAAACGTACAGAAACCGTGGAGAAAAAAGGGCATCCAACGTGAAGTTGTCGGGGCCCACCTTGCCGGGAGCTGTGAGCAGCGATCTTGGAATCCCCCAGCAGGGAGCACTCTGTGAGCACCGCACTTACCCCGCGCTTTGCATAACAAGGGCATCACCTTCTGTACAACCTGATTTTCACCAAGCACAGCTTTCTCAAACTTCCATTTCAGAACTTAGATTTCTCAACTAGTACTAGAGTGTGACTGTAAAGCCACAGGGATAGCCTTTTTTTTTTTTTTAAATTCTAAATTGTATTTGTTTAACATGACCTCTGGGCCTACTACAGACATAAGTCTACTGGTATAGGCACATCTGGTCATTTCCCAAGGATTTAGCTTTTATCCCTCCTCTTCAAGAACATACAAAGGAACCCTCAGTGAGCCCAAATGAGATGCAATAAGACTTAGCTAAACCTGTCCTCCAGCTATCATGTTTAAAGGATTATCCCTGCATGAATTTCCTCACAATTAGCATTTTTGTCAGGATACCATTCATAAAAATACTAACTAGATACCACTTTACATTACTAACAAGAAGAAGAATACATTCAATAAAATATAACACAAACCTTAACCTGAAATCAAATAAAATTTTTAACATATTCAACGACTGTCTTTGATACTGATATATTGTTGAATATGGAGATCCACATGCTCTACTGGTCACTTATGCTTTTAATGTATTCATTCTTGACTATTCCACTCTATTAAACATAACTTGAGAAAATCAGATTTGTTTGCTTTGAGAACTTCAAGAGAAAGGCAGAACATAATAAAGACATGAAAGCCAAACAGGACACCTTCCTAACATTTGTAAATATTTTCTTTTCAAACAGCAACAGAAGCAGGCAGTTTACATGTAAAAATGAAAAACAGAACAATCAAAAATTATGAAGCCAATTTATATCACACAATATAAAGAAAAATGGGGAACTGTACTACAACATTTACAGTAGTGGATCTAAAAGTTCAGAATTATTTTCCAAACTCTGCAACTGACCAGCTGGATCTGCAAGTTATTTCTTCTTGCTTGACACAATTTCTCCATCCATAAAAATGTATATAATCATAGAGAAGTCGTTTATAATCTATCAATCCCATGTGCTGCGTTCTTTACTATGTTAGAACTATACACTACAGTTACATTTCGATTTACAGCAGAAAATAAATTTTGTTAAAATTCTTGGAATAGCAGCTCTGAGTAACAGTTAACCAAAACCATAATAAACAGACTGAGTACTTACTGTCACTGGGGGTGCCTTGCTCTAATAAAAACTGTTGTCCTTCACTCCATTGCCTCTCCAGAAGCTGTTCTATGCTGGCTGCTACTGGAGGCAAATTTTCCCCACAACTGTTCCCTGACTGATCATAGCGAATCTGCAAGCTGCTCACAGGGGATCTGTTGAAAATATTGCAATTTATTGTTTAAAGAAAAGGATGAAAGGAAATTTATTAGAAAAAGGGTGTTGAAATTTCTTATCTTATACCAGGCCTTAGCACCTACACATCTTATGCTTCCAAGACTAAGTTAATTCCTCAACATCACTAAGAACTCCTGGTTCTCACTGCCAGGGCTTTAAAAAAAGAAAGTAATATTATTTCAGTGTGAGAATTTATACTGAGAGAGCACATAGCCTCTTCTTGCATACAGACTAAGAAAATACTGACAAATAGCACTGAATTAAATTATACAACATACACTTCTACAGCAGGAAACCATTATAGAAGGATACTTAAGGCACCTGTCTTTGGGGCAGGGGGGAAACCCAACACCAAATTTCAAACATTTCCTAGAGAAAACTGGGAAATATAAACCAAACTTATTAAAATCAATACACAGAAAGTCCAAATATAATTTCATGTGTTCTAAAAACAATCACATAAACCCAGATTTTTGAGGGACTACATGAAAACAGTATTTCACAAGCAATGCAATAATTTTTAAAAGTTATCCTCTGCATGTCCTGTGCACACTTAATGCACCTCCTTTTTACTCACAATCACACATAGTTCAAAAAAATAATCCCTTTGCCACGTCTTTTCTCATGCAGGAGAAAACTAGATATTCAGCACACAGCCATTGAGAAAGATGGGTGCCTCTCTCAGGTCCTAAGAGAAGGTTTCTTTAGCTTTGAATGGGGCAAAATTTAACTTGTGAGCAAAACCAGATGTTCTGTGTATTTCTGACCCAGGTTTCTGGTCTCATGTATGCATGGTCCCCGTCCTACACCAAAGCCACTAAAAGTTAGTTGTTGGTTCTGTTGTCAGTTGTTTGGTGTTTTCTTTAATCAGCTCCAGTGAGTTCAGACTCTCATGTATTAGCTGTTACTGCAAGCAAGAACTATACACACCAGGTCACATCACCAGGTCACAGCCATACTGTTCTACCCATAGTGCAAACTTAACCAGCCAGACCACCACAGTCCCACGACAGGACAGGACAACACAGAGAGCTCAGGAAATCAGTGTGTTAATTATGATTACTGTAATAAGCAGTGGTCACAGCACATTAGCTACCTAATGACTGTCAAGCATTTTGTAGGCACCAGAGCAAAGCAATTTTTACGAGAAAAGGTTTTTAAGTAGGTGACTTAAGAGCTCTGTAAGTATTTATAAATAATTCCTCTTTTCCATACAGGATGAAAGAAAAGCACTTGTTAAAACAAAAAGGCCTGATGAATGAGTAACCAAGGTAGTGTTTTTTGACAAGAGGTGACAACTCAACAGCATTTAACAGTTCAGCACAGATATGGCAAAAACAGCCTTAAAACTGGCTGTTTACAGGATGTGCTGAAGCAGTAAGAAGGAAGGCTTATACACAAACATTCTGAATGAGTCACTCACAAACAACCCATTTAAAAAAAAACCAAAACAACAAAACCGAATAAAGGAAACCACCAATAAACTCCCCAAGCAACTTGTCTGTCTGCATGCTTCTGAAGGGTGCATACTGCTACCCTGACTGTGCCATTTGCATTATAAATCACCAACAAAATTCTTGTCAGGCTTTGGACTGTTTCCTATCAATTTCAAAAAGGTAGAAACAAAGCAGTACATGACTGTATAACCTCTGCATTTCTTCACTGGAAGTCTGTACAGGAGAAGAATAAAAAAATAAAATCTAGATTTCCGTAAATTGCAACATTAGTCAATGCATTGTCTTCCAACTGAACCACTACCTCATCCTTTAGACATAACACCGTTCCTGCACACGAGGGGTGAATCCTTATTCCAAATAGTATTTGATCACAGTTTCCAACAGGATTATAAATGTGCTGCCCACACTGGTCTGATGCCATCACAGAGATGGGAATCCTGTATTTCATCCCTTGCTTGCTTTCACAACCGTGTTTTGTTTAAATTTGGGGTACAGTTACTAATACTATTAAAGCATTAATTAGAAGCAATACTGCATTTAGATATAAGCACAGATACAGATTTCAATGCAGGTATTACATAACACATTTTTAAATCTAAGGTTAACTACAGGGTAAAAAAACGTTTAAGTGCTACCCTGGGAAAAGCAGCAATTCCTCTGCAAAATGGAAACAGCTCACATATACCAGGTATATTTATATTTCTCATATATATATATATATATACACACATATATTAAAAGTTAAAATACGACAGCTTAAACATCAAACGCTTTGGTTATATTGGGGTACAAAGATATAACAATACGAATTGGAAATGACCATACAAGCTCATGAGTCACATATGTCTTCTCCGAAGAGCTGCTATCAACTGCATCATCAACAGCAAACAAATGTTTCTGCAAGTGTTTTTGTTTTAAGCAACTCGCTGAAAATCACATGGTTCTTTTGGAGAAGTGTGTTATTTATGTATCTCATAAGCTTCAAAGGGAACAGAGTCAGAACTTGCAGCAAAATAATTCTAATAGATAAAGCAGGTAACATGCAGAGCTGCAAAGCAGATTTTTTAAGTTAGCTTTTTATTCACTATAAACCATATTTTAAGTAATCAGAGCTACTTATTTATTGAAGTGGGGAAGGTGGGGAGTTACCTACACGTTTTAGAAACGTTGACATACATGTAATCTTTTTTATCACACAAACCAGGGGTGAAATTTGCTGACTACTGAACTTAATGGCATGAATAGATTTTCTAAATTTTTCCCATGCCAGGTATTTCAGACTAAGTTTTTCCATCTTTCAATTCTGTAACAGCAGCAATTTCTCCCCTTTCATCTCACACACAGCACCCCCATCCTCCTCCCCTTTTTGGCTTGTTTTTGAACAACCTTACTACCAAGCAGAATCTATCTCCTCTTTGAGAAGTGCTACAGCTTCTAGGCACTGCAGGAAGCTTTGAAACTGTGGACTGAGGTTGCCTTTGTACTATCCAGTTCTCCTTTACCATCCCCATCAAAACCAGCTGGAATGTTTCCCTGTTGCAAGTACTGGACTGTATATCCCCTGACCACACACTCTGTAGGACCATCATATTTAAAGAGTTTACCTTCCCAAATATTCGACCAAAAGACTGACTGAACACAACAATGACCTATGCAAATTGCACAAAGACCAGGTCTTTGCATATTAACTAAGAGGATGTTAAAACTCACAATTACCAAAACATGTATGCATAAGAGGACTTCTTAATATATAGTCCAAAGTTCTCTAATTGTTGACCATTTCAGAGCATCTTTGAACTTCCTTGTCTGTATATATCAATTTATATGCTCAGGTAAGTACATATATTTATTCTGAGAAAACAGTGTAAACTCATTTGTAAATTCTGTATTTATTATTTTAGAAGCAACACGCATTAGAAAGCTTAAAAGCAAGTTCATGACTAGGTAATAACACCCAAGAATGATAATGGATAATCTCACCCCATCCAGCAAGCTGTCTTTTGATTAATTAAGGAATATAATACAAGATCAACACCACCAGGCATGTACATTAAGTTATCTAATTTGGAGATATTTGTTATAAATTACCATAATAAACACAGGCCATAACAATAAAATTCATTGCTGCAATCCTGGTTTTGTATAACTACCCTCTTTTAGCAATGCTAAAATCCTTTCCAGGATAAAATTCCCATGGTCAGTCCTTAATTAAAAGAATTACAGTAATACCACTATAAAATCTAATTCATATGGGACCTAGTATGGAAAACAAAGCCCTTGAAAAACAAAGATTCACTTAAAATACACAGAAAATATTACTGAAGTATTTAAAACACAATATTGAAATTTTAACAGTAAGTATTTTAAAACAAAATAATGTGATACAGTTCCAAAAGAATTCTTATCTCAAACTTTTGTGAATTGCAGCAGAACAAAAAAAGTCCTTTTTTCTACAGAGAATTGTTGCATATTTTAAAGTGAGGGAAAGAGAAGAAAATATTTGTTTGAAATTTTTACTGGTATTTAACATCTCACACCATTTTATTCATGTCATCATTAAGTCTACGGGATTTTGGAATTTTTGCAAATATGACTAAAATATAATTGTGGTAACAAATCTGAGGAGGTAAACAGTATATGTGGATTAAATGACGGATAAATCCCTCTAAAGCAAGTCTCCATTTCTTAAGTAAGGGAGTAAACCAACTTACTTACAAACTTTCATTTGTAAACCTAACTACAGCTGATATTAAAAGTAAGTTTCAGCACAATTTTAGCTCTCTGAACATATTAGGGACTTTTTTAGAAGGATATATCTATATGAAAATAAAGGTATTTATACATGCATGTATATACATTTATATATATAGGCTTTTAAAACACTTTAGTATTACTAGCAAAAAGACAGTGAAGTTTCCAAATCTTAAAACATTTCCTCTGCCTGCACTCTCTAATGTAAATAATGCTTACCGTGGTGAGAGACTTCCTCTGGGTGATCCTCCTCGGCC
>WEIV01014461.1:192858-205917 GCA_013390005.1 Calyptomena viridis | reverse complement strand
ATTTCTCTACTGAAATATATTGGCTATATTGCCACTACTGAAACAATTAAAAGAAGTCAGACTGTCTTGTACATGTACTCAGATATGAAGAAAACTGAAGAAGTCAATAATGTAAGTATATGTGGGGAAAAAAACAGGACACTTAGGAGAACATGGGAAAAGGCACAGAAGACTGAATGGAATTGGAGATTTAGGATTAAGTTGATAATGAGCAGCTGTGGAGATGAATCTACTCATGAGTCGAGTGTACAATCTGCATATTAATTGCTAAATATGAGTTTAAAAGTGGAATATGTTAGCATTCCTTATTTTACCTGCTGTAGTTCTTTTCTATCTGTTCAAAAAATGCCAGAAAATTGATAAAAATTAGATAAAAAGCAAGCACCATAATATATGCCCTTGTTTTATGTCTTTTACAATGACAAAGCACTGCAGTATTGTGCCTCCAGCTTTGACAAATATTTTTATTACCATAAAGCTTACACAAAAATTCAACTACACATTATGGGAACTTCAGTTTCATCCCACCATATCAAATATCTTTGCAAAGTCAATGAAGGAGAAAATGATTTCTCTATAGAAAGATTTTGAAAATCTTTGCGGATGGAAGATGTTATGTACTTCTGAGAAATATTAAAACACTTCTCTAAACGCTCAGTTTTTAATCTTTTTGTCCTTCAATTTTCTTTTCAGGCATTAAGATATGTGAGTTTGCACTAGAGTTATTTGATAATCATGACCTCACCATGTGTTCGGAGTAAATCATGGGAATGCTGTTTGGAATGTAAATGTTGTCCAGCTGGCCAGGCATCTCACCCAGCCTGCCTTTATGGTTTATTTCTTTGCCGTGCTTTGATTTCATGTTCATTTCTTTCACTACATTTGTTCAAACAGACATCCTTTTGATGCTGCTTCTTTTCTGGACAGGAAACCAAAATTCTCACTTTTAAATATTCTTACTCCTGCTGTTATTAACAATACTGTAATTGTGATTTAATGATACCAGTAATTAATTCACACATAATCAAGTTGTACACAACACTGCAAATATTTATGCACAATAAGATTTTATATGTCAGAAAAGCTTGTAAAGTTCCCAGCTGCATGACACCTCAGTTGGGGGCATTCTTTAGACAAGGAAAAAAACCCAAACTGTTGCTATAACAATATTTTTTCTCTCTTTCTAGACCTGCAAAGAATGATTACCTGGCTGCTTGCACCATATAGAAGGCTCCAGCAAAAGCTCATTGTTTTCCCATACAGTACATGTGGAGGCTATTTTACCCTTTTGATAGGCTGTATACAATTTTACAGTGGGATTGTGATCTCCATCCCTCTCCCATGTCACTGTGTTGATGCCAATTGCCATTACCTACTAGGAAAGAGAAAAACAACTTTCCCTCTACTGTCAGACCTGGGAGAGCGGTGTGTTCTTATGTTTCATCCCAGACACCCAGAGATCCCACTGAGGAGCTGGGTGTTTATAATCTGTTGGTGCTATTGTACTTTCATCATATAGATTTTCAGTCAGTAAGGGATTTCTTCAGCTCACAATAAACCAAAATTGATATCAGGACTAGGAGAAGATATTATTTGAAGGAAGTAGAGAATAAATTTTGTGCACCTGTGCAGCTAATGCAATTGCTGTGTAGATCTTTTTCTTCATGTACTCAGTGTCGTGTGTTGGAGTCCAGGATATCTGGACTACCCCTCACATTGCCCTGGAGGGTCTGGGACCCTTGCCGGGATCCCAGGAGGACACAGTCTTTGATCTGTGTCCATGGGAAAAGCTCCCAACACTCATGGATGAAGTAAAAGTAGTAAAAACATAAGTTAGATTATCGTTTAGTTTATCACAGAGGTGAAACTTGTAGTTTTGGGTTTTATAGTATGGATGTAAAAGAAGACAAGATGGAGGATTTTGGGTGTTGCCCTAAATTCTCTTTTCTTCTTCTTCTTGCTCCATGTCCTGCAGTGGAGGTGGCACAAAGACATTGGTAGAATAGATTTGAGGAAGAAGAAACGTGTTAGCAATAGGTGATGGTTATTGGTACAGAATTCTCAATATAGTACGTTGTATCAGTTAATTGGATAACAGAGTCCTTAAAACCTCACTGCAGTGGCCATTCCACGGCTTTTGCAGCACATGTTTCAGTGTGTTAAGTCTGGGGTACAGGACAGCACGCTGAAATAGAGATAAGAACTTAATAAACAACAAGAGAAACTGGAAAAGCTGCGAGTCCAACCTCTTTTATCTGGTATTGGGACTTTGATAAGAAGAAAAACTTCTATTTAGAAGAAGGGGTCCCAACAATGTGGATCACAGAAGAGGCTTGAAAAGAGACACTGAGGGGAGACAAAAACATTTTGATTGGTGAAACTTGTCCTTTTTGAGAACATTCCTACTTATAAACCCACAGAGAGTAAACTCAAGAGCTGTAGGCCTCATCTTTCAGCTTGTTTTGCAATATTTAACTCTATGACATCATGTTTGTAGAAGAACTGGGTATTTTGACTATTTCCTGCTAAGTCTGAAAGACAATTATGTTCTGCATTTCCAGTTCTTTTACATGAAAAACATGCAGAGCAGCCGATGCATTGCATGCAAATTTCAGCAATGTCCTCCTGGGTGGCTGCATTATTACATCACAGACAAAATCATGAATTTGCTTTCCTTCTGTCCAGGAGGCCCCATTACCAAAAATGTAGCCCTTTGCCTTGCTGATCTCTTTCTTAGATTGACAAAATGTTAAGGCACAAGGGAATATGAGTTCTCTTTTGATTTGAATGTAAGAAGCATTTTCTATGAAGAACTAATGCAGATGACACTGCATGTTCAGAAAAGAATGCTTTACAGCATTTTTTGAGAAGATTCAAGCAGAGAAGAATCCATGTAATCGGCATGAAGAAACCCTAGACATTATTTGGACACAGAATTTTCGGGATTAACATTTAAGATAAGTTTTTCACCCCTCATATGGGGGAATGAATGGCATAAGATTTAAAACATTGCCCGGCTCAGAAATACCTGATGTTAAAATTCTCAAAGGACAAGATAACCTTAAAGTAACTTCTGAAAACAATATAAATGCTAACAGCCATGCACTTAGCAAATGGCATGTCATAAAATGAAACAGAAAGGGCAGATTGTGTATACAACGTGTCACCTGTATATATAACCCCTGTAAAGGGGTAGGAATTTCTGAAGAATTCAAATCAAGGTTTGATAAAGCACTAATTCCTTTTTTTTCCAGCTTACAGTTCATATAATGTTGGTAGTTACCCTTTGCTTTGCCTGCTACTCTTCTTTAATCAGCCTCATCCACTTCTTTGTTGAAGTTCTGTGGAATAAGAGGAGTGAGTAGCTCTACATCTCTACCATTGTTTTGAGAGGGCGTTCACAGAAGGCACTTTTCAATGGTTATATCAACCTTTTCTTCTCTTTCACATTTCCTTCCTCCAACTGCTCATTTTCTGTTTTATGAGCTAAATTGTATAACTAGATAAACTCTATTCATTTCAGCTCAGCTACATAGTTTACATCCTGTACAGAGCTGCACCTACAGGCTAGCATTTACTGACCTGGTGTAAAACTTCTGCCTTGTGTTAGGAGACTATTACCTTGTTTGTCTTTGCTTCTGCATTTTTCTTGTTCAGTATGGAATGTTCCTGATCCATTATAGTTTATTTTTGCCCAAGCATGTCAGAATCACAGCAGGTTGGATTGGAAAGGATCTCTATAAGCTGTCCATTCCAAGCCCCTAGTAATGAGCAGCAATATCTTCCATGAGATCAAGTTGTTCAGAACCTCGTCCAACCTGACCTTGAATATTTTCCGAGATGGGACATCTACCACCTCTCTGGGAAACCTGTTTCAAGGCATCACCACCCTCATCATGAAATATTTCTTCTTTATATCTAGTCTATCTCAACCTTCTTTTCATTTAAAACAATTATCTCTTGTCCTATAGCAACAGGCTCTGCTAAAAAATCTGTGCTCGTCTTTCTTATAGGCTCCTTCAAGTACTGGAAGGCTGCAACAAGGCCTCCCCTTATATAACATGTCAGTTATGGTAAATATGATGCATGATTACTCTGCTTTGTTTTTTCCAGACCCTGATCTCATTATTAAGACAACGAGCTACTGCTTCATGATGACATTAGTAAATGAGAACATAATGGCAAGAATAGTTAGTCATGTCACGCTGTAAAGAAAGAACTAGAGGAAAAGCTGGGTTTAGCAGTGACAATGAATGATTAAATATTTACCATATTGTGAGCAAGAACAAAATATTTCTGTTGCAGGGACTTACTGCTCAAAGTGAAAAAAATATTTTTGGTACAGCAAAATTATTGTCCTGCCAAAGCACTTGTATTGCTTTACTCATTAAATAAATGTAACATTTTAAATTATCTTGTAATGGAGCGTAAAAATAAAATAATCTTGCTTCAATCACAAGAGTAATTACAATATATGAAAAAATTCTCTTTCTAAGCATTGTGTTTATTCTATGATACATTAAAGTGTCATTGGAGCCAGCACTTCCTCAGTTCTAATCTAGTCAGAAATGTGTTGATTTGAAAAGGATCATCCTTATCATTAAGAAAAAAAAATGCCGAGACTTCAAGTAATAGTGAGTTGATGTCACTTGAGCCAAAAAGTCAGATCAATGTTGGCTTCAAAGTGCATTAAAAATAATGATAATAGGCATTATTTTGAATGGAAAAATAAGACAAATCTAAAGTGCCAAAACCATGAAAAATAAAAATACATGCACTATTTATTTTCTAGAGCAAGCAGATAGATTGTTAAAGAGGCTCACAATGTATTTAAACTGGTTGTCCACCAAACCAAACCATATCTTTTGGGCCCAGTTACATCTATACCAAGAACAAAAGACACTGCATTGCTATAGAGAACTTTGAAAACATAAAACATGAAGAGTTCTTGTTGAACATCCTTTAGCCCTCGTAAATAGAGACAATGCCTCTTGATATAACCATCTATTTGGTATGTAGTGATAGGCCAAGGAGCAATGGCTTTAAAATGAAGAAAAGGTTTAGATTAGGTAGTAGGAAGAAATTCTTTACTGTGACGGTAGTGAGGCACTGGAACAGGTCACCCAGAGTAACTGTGGATGCCTCATTCTTTGGAAGTGTTCAAGGCCAGGTTGGATGGGGCTTGGAGCAACCAGGTCTAGTGGAAGGTCCCTGCCCATGGCAGGGGGAGTTGGGACTAGATAACCTTTAAGGTCCCTTCCAATGCAAACCATTATATGATTCTAGGATATACCTAACCCAAACGACCCTTTCACCTGCAAAGTTTCAGACCAGGATGTGCAACACACACAGAAAATGTGCTAATCAGAGTGACTTTACTGTGCCCCAGGAGTTAACATGATTTGTGCCCATGAACATTCAGGGTAATTCCAGCACCTACAACATCCTTCTGTTTGGATGGTATGGGCTCCCCTGTGAGACTGAATGTCAGCAGGAGCTCGAGAAAATGTTTTCTACCTCTATGCCTCTTGACCCATATGCTGAAACGAGGCACTTCACATCAAAACAAGAGATGATCAGTACAGAGTAGCTCTGTTGCAACACAGTAAACAGATAATATTTTTGGCTGTAGTGATGATCCTCATTCCTGCAGAGCCCCAAAGACACCAAGAAACCATTACTCGATGGCATTGGCAGAAAATGCAGCAAACAAGACAGAACTCAAATGATCAGTAAAACAAAACTGGAAGTAATCTCAGTAGCCCAGCCAGGTGCTTGTTCTTGCAGAACACAGGAACTGTTGTCTTACCCTTTCCCTCTATCCCTTAGATGAGGGAAATATGTAGGCTGGAATATTTTTCACAAACTTCAACCTTCAAATAACAATATTCATAAGAACCCTGCTGTGCTAAACTATTCTCGGTACTTAATGTTTTATTTCTGGATTGTTCATCTACATCTCCCTTGTCCTCATTTAAACTTGTTACTTCTTGCCCGGTGTGGTGATTTTTAGTGGCCAGGTTTTTTATTAGCAAGGGGGCCTATGGGGAGGCTTCTTTGAGAAGCTGCTGGAAGTTTCTCCATTTCCAGCAGAGCCAATGTCAGTCAGCTCCAGGCTGGACCTGTTGCTGGCCAAGGCCAGGCCAATGAGGAGTTATGGTTACACCTCTGTGACAACATATTTAAGAAGGAGGAGAAAAAAGGTACAGGCAGACGATCATGGCCGCTTAGAGAAGAGCAGAGTGAGAAGTTGTGATTAACACCAAGGTCAGTGGAAGAGGAGGGGGTGGAGATGCCTTAAGCACCGGAATGGGGCCCCTGCAAGCTGTGGTGCAGCCATGGTGAAGCGGGTTGTTTCCCCCACAGCCCATGGGGGACCATAGGGAGCAGAGATTCATCTGCAGCCTGTGGAGGACTGGAGGACCCCATGCTGGACCAGATGGATGCTGGAAGGAGGCTGTGACTTTGTGGAGATGCAAGCTGGAGCAGGATTTCCTGGGAGGACCTGTGGCCCATGGAAACCCACGCTGGAGCAGATATACCTGAAGGACTGCAACCTGTGGAGAGGTGACCTACGTGGCAGCAGCATTTGAAAAGCTGTTGTCTGTGGGATGGACCCACAAAGCAGTTTTGTGATAGAATGTCTTTTGTGGAGGAGACCCCACGGGAAGCAGGAGTAGGATTCCTCCCTCTGTGAGCAGCGGCAGAAACATCTGACCATAACTCCCCCACTCCTGTTTTCCCCAGGCTGCTGGGGGAAGGAGGGAGATCTTTGAAAGAGGGAGGGATGGGGGGAGAAAGGTGTCTGTAGGATCTATCAGACTTCTCACACTTAAGCTCCGATTTTGATAATAATAAATCCTTAATATTTCAAGTTGGAGCCTGTTTTGCCTGTGAAATAATTAATAAGGAGTTTTTCATGGTCCTTATCACAAACCTTGTCAAACCTTTTAGTTTTTCCTCTCTTCTGTCTGTTTGCAGGGAGGGGAGTGGGAGAGTGTGGCTGTGTGTGTGTGAGTCCTTGGCATTTAGCCAGAGTCAAACCACTGCATCCTACCAGTGGCAGATATTCAGAATGGTTTGTTTCCTTCCCCTTTAAGATCACTTTTATGTATTTGAAGACTACTATTGTATAGATAAAAAGTATGATATGACTTTTTTTTCTCTAGATTAAATAATGCTGGTTCAGTCACTATTTATAAGGAGTCTTATGAAGAGCGGCAGAAGGAACTGGAGTTGTTTAGCCCGGAGTAAAGGCAGCTCAGGGAGGACCTTCTCACTCTCTACAATTACCTGAAAGGAGTTTGTAGGCAGGTGGGTGTTGGTCTCTTCTCCCAAGTAAGAAGTAATATGACAAGAGGGAAAGGTCTCAAGCTGCACCAGAGAAGGTTTAGATTGGATGTTAGGAAGAATTTCTTCTCTGAAAGCATTGTCAAGAACGGAAACAGACTGTGCAGGGAAGTGATTGAGTCACCATTTCTGAAGGCATTTAAAAGATGTGTAGATGTGGCACGTAGGGACATGGTTTAGTGGTGGGCTTGGCAGTGCCCAAGACTCAATGCCTAAGACTCAATGATCTTAGAAGTATATTCCAACCCAAAAGATTCTGTGACTTGTCAGTGGGTTATATATCCAAGATCTATAAACATTCACCTTTTTCTCCTCTAATCTTTATCCAAGCAGGCTATAAGTGTAGTCCCAAAGTGAAATTCAGGACTTCAGATAAGCAAAGCAAGAAAATCACTTCATGTGACAGTGCTGTTTTGGATTCAAGTACAATGTTTGACTTTTGCGACTTCAAAACTTTTAGATTTCTCTCCAGAGATAAGAGTTGTTGGTTTTTTTTATTTTCACTACTTTTGAGATTCACTACTATATTTCAACCTGATGATGTGGTACTTTTACCTTAATAATTTCACATCCTGTGGTCCTGCTATTGCTTGTTCTTCAAGTATAAAATTGCATCCTGGCTTTCCAAAAATTTTTTCAATTTTTCAAAGCCATCATGACTTGCACCATACTTGCAGTCCTTCTAAATTGGATAATGCTTAAAAATTTAATAAACTCCTCATTCCATCATCCAAGTCATTAATGAAAATATCAAATACTATTTGACTCACAACAGAACTGTGAGGATTGTCAGTTGGTATGTTTTCCATTTTATCAGCACACTGATATTATTCATCCAATACTGTCATCTGACCCATCTGAGTGACCCTGTGTTAGCTACCTCTAGTCAACATCATCCTATCATGCTTTAAGTGACAGTATGTGACAAGATCTCTGACATCTGCCTATGCTTCAAGCAGACTGAAAAATTTATTTATGACTACAACAGACAGTCTTCAACAAACAGGTGTGTTCCAGCTATACTGAGAAAGATAGAGAAGCCTCATGAGTTATGGCTTGATATGGAATCTAAACTACAAGACTTCTGTATATCTTGGGCTGTGACACAGACTTAATGTATTAGTGTACTGAAGAAACCAGAGGCATGTAATATAGGTTTCCAAAATCACTGTTACAAAGTCATCTGACTCACAACACAAAAGGAGTTGTCAAGCACACCACAAGTCTGATGCTCTCTGAAGTGTTCATCAGCCATGAACAGCTTGCCTTTTTTTTAACATGTTGCATACTGAAGGAATCTGTTCCTCTACACAGAGATCTAAAAATGTTCACTGTCATGAGATCAGGCAGATGTCTTTCACTGACTTAGTTAAGACTAATTATTCCTCTCATGAGGAAGTTTTCTATTCTTGTCAGCAAAATAAAGAAAAATCAGTGCAACATGGATAAGCACATAAGTTGAAGTGTGATGGGGGGAAAGCCTATATATTCACAAGGTCAATTCAAATGGTATTTCTGTAAAAAATATTGTTTTCTTGAAATTTAATTTTTGCACTTATGTGTTTGCAATAATGAGGTAGTGATAATAATTTTTTTCTTCTGCAATGCCAAATATTTTTAAAAAGAGAATTAAGTTTTCAAAAGTGAATTATAAAAAAAAACCAATTAATTGACACCTTAAGAGTTTGTTGTAACTCTGTGTAGAGAAACCTTAATAAAGGCCTTCCATTTGTCATTCTGCCTGTGCCATATTTAGATCAGATGGACTATTTTAGAAGTTATATCCATTAAAAGTTTCAGGTTACAAAACAAACAAATGAAATTCAGGTCAGCCATCATGCAGCACACATGTATGACCACCCAAACAAAAGCATAAGTGACAGTTGCTGTAGGATGTCAAAACAATGATGTGAACCTTTCCTGCAGTTAAAATACCACTAGACAGACATGCATACTTCTGATTCTAAAACTGAAGGACAGTAGCAGTGGATACTTTAGTTTTGTTCAATAGAGGTTTAGAAATTTAATTGTCTAACAGAATTCCCCAGGCAACAAAAAATAAGAAGGTTTTTCCTTAAAGACTGCAAAACATTTTTTTCAGCTCCTTCCAGTTAAGGTGGGAATGGAGCCAGACACAAGTTTAGCACATTAACTGCCACTGTTCTTCAACAGGTGAACAGGATTGGGAAAAAAGAAAACATGTGACTAAGTTAACAAAGGAGAGATAAGCACAGGATTTTCTCCTGGGTGTAATTTTGCAGTAGTTACTGCAATGACCAGCACTGAGACAGTGATTGTGACTTGTAATATAAAGTATGTGCAATAAATAGTTCAGCTTTGAGACACTAGGAGATAATGAGAGTTCCTGCCAACCAGTTCAACAGATACTTGGGATGGTGCATCAGCTACAGAATTTTATTGTCCAGTTACTGGCTTCAGATGATTTGCATCCAATAATTTTAGGGGAGATGGCCAAGGACTCTCTGCTTCCTCCACATCAGGTCTCAAGTCCTGGAACATGAAGGGTCTGGAGCACTGAAAGGATACAAATGCTGCAGCACTGTAAAGGGGGTTGATCTCAATCATTGATGAGGCATGATCTCAATCATCAGTTCTAAAAAAATAGTGTCATAACTCTTAAAATACAATTAATAAACTACTTAAAAGGGGATTATGTTTTAAAAATTTATTTTGATACTTCTTTTTAAGTTAGGATTGATAAAAGGAAAATAATTTGCAAACTTAGATTTCTGTGAAGTATTTAAACTGAGATGGATAACCATTTTCACTGAGAACCCAGAACTTACCTAGGGTACTTTAAAAGGAGGGCAACTGCTATGTCTCAGCATGCCACTGTAAGCTGAACCTCTTGCAGGATCTTTTAGAGGTTGGTCCCTGACTTCATGTATTCCACACTGTACTGCTGATCTGGAAGAAAATCAAAAATTGCTCCTGACAAAGTTCACAGAAGACACAAGTAATGAGAATGGGTTTTTCTTCTGTAACATATCCTCACCATTACTTATCAATCACAATAATTACTTGATAAATCATGCTGCAAGCAATTAATTTGACCTTCAATAAAATCAACTGTAAAGTTATGCATTTAGGAACTACACAGAGCCTGATTACAGCATGGGGAACTCGATTCACATTAGAAATGGCTTTAAGATAGGCATACTGAGACTATAGTGATAATCAGATGAACCTTGGCTCCAGTACAATTATTTGGCCAAGGGACTAATGAAATCTTGGTTGTGTACATAGGAGTTTATCAAAAAGAAAGTTACAAGCAGTGATCCAATCTCCTTTAAAAATACCTACATGTGGAACAGAAATCTGATAAAAACAGAGGCACCTCTGTTCCACAGGGACATGTGTAAGAAGATACAAATGCTTGAAATTAAACCTAAAGGATCCTAGTCAATAAATAGAGCACACACTATTAACAGCAAAGGCCATTAATCATTAGTACAGTTTAACAGGAGCTTTTCCATCACTGAAGAAATTTAAAAATCACTGGCTACTCGTCTAGTTTCTGCTGTAAGCAGAAGTTAATCAGGAAAATTAAGTTCTTTGTTTAGTGTGGCTGTGCAGATTATAGTGTTCTTGTCTGTCTTTGCCATGTGTAAATACATAATGCAACACTATAATTGCAATACAGTTTGTCATCATGATCTAAACCTTCATTCTAATACCAGATTTCAAGACCTCTGTACTCTGCTGTAAAAAAAGGCAATAATTTTGTATTCAGCTCATACAGATAAAAAGTACAAAAAAAAAAAAAGGTTTTACTTTGATTTTTGTCTTGTTTTGCTATTCTGAGGATGTAATGCAAACATGACTGTGACTAAAATATCTCTATTCTTAATGGGAAAATATATCTTCCTATTGAAATACTAGAGAGTTCAATTATGGCCTTTGCTCTTAGATTTACACATAAATGTACTGGTGTGACACAAAATATTCCTAATGAACCTCTTAAATCTACACATAAATGTACAATATGACACAAAATATATCCTAATGAGCCTTTGGAAACATGCATACTGATGTTGTAGTCAGGGCTGTGAACAAAAGCATAGTTCTTCAGGGTTTTTTTGCATACAAGAAGAGCAGCTGGTGAAAAATTCAGTGTATTCACTTTCCTATGCAAACATCTGGGATCTTTCTTGTTAATTATGTTAATGGTGTATTAAGCCAGAGTATTTATTCATAGTATAAACTTGTAAACTAGCTAGTTACCTCTCATAGTAATCTATAGTGAGTGATACTAGAGCTCTATTTTGTCTGAGGCAGAAGTAAGTTTTGGGATAAACTAATTAGAAGAATTTTACTGTCAGCGTCCACACCCATTCATAAGCGTGTTTTTGGCAACCTTTAAAAAATCATCTCTGTTCTCTCAGAAAATTTCTTGTAAGGTAGACTAGCTCCTAACTTATGCAGCTGATTATTGCTGTTATGACTAAGGGATATTTTTATTCTCTCTGTGGGATTAAGATGCTGCTCCTGAGACAAGTTATGAAGGTGAAGCTATAAAAATAAGAGAACCTTTCAGGAAAGGAATGAGTGTCTTGGTCCTTAGAAGCTTGTTTTCATGGTCCACAATGTTTTCATGGTCCACAATGCCAGCAACTTGCTTTCAAGGGACAAACAACTTGCATCATTCAGTAATTGCCTTACACTAGTTCTAGCTCAAATCTCAAAGAAAGCAGAAAATATCATAAAACTTGATTGTGTTGTCCCTGAATGCATTACAGATACAGACTGCTATCATCCACAGTACCCATCATACAAATATCACCCAGGGTATACAACCTACTTTTATCAAACTCCCCCTGTTATCATTTGAAACATGTGGCTTATTCTAGATAGTAGAGGATATTTTAGAGTGTACCAGCTAAAAGATGTTTTTTTAGTAAATTGAAAAATTATAAGACCTTTCAATTACGAAAGAGAAAGGCAGTTACCATACTAACAGACAAATACTAGTGCAGTGTGCCAGAAGCTGTTTAAATATATGTAAATATACGATAATTAGCCAGTGTTCATGGTGCAACATTTTCAAGAGCTACCAAGGCATTTCTTCATCTGATTAAGCAGTGAATATGCAATAGTAAAAGGTTAACTCAATGTGAGTCTGACACATGATGTTCTAATAGCATCATGCTGATTTAAGTGGGTAGGCACCATTTAAAGTAGAAACTAATTTTCTTGATCATAATTTTCTGTAACGCCTCACAACACGAGAGACACATTCAGGGAGTAGAAAGAAATGCAAGACATGGCTTCAAGGCAGTTTTCATTTCAGACATAATGAAATATTGAGAAAAGTCTGATCAGAGACTTTCAATCTCTGCCTGAGCGACCTTGGAACAGTACAGGATGAAGTGTACTTAACAAAGGGCTATTTGGTGAAAGGTACCTTCCTTTGAGTTTGTAATTTGTAATTAAATGTTATTATTTGTAATTAAATGTTATTATTTTTTACCTTCCTTTTGTAGACGAAGAATCTTTTGCGACAAAGTGAAGTCCTACATTCATTCAGTGCCCTAACCAGGCTAAAAACTATTGAAAAATCTTGACTTCCAAACATTTACCTAAGACTGCATTTTTCTGATATCTCAGTATCTCGGTATAAAGGATGGTATATCAATATCAGTGTCTGGAACCTGCACAAAAAGTACCTTTTACTTCTCTCTGTCTAAA